>VZQC01003872.1:472568-486876 GCA_009823505.1 Rhizomys pruinosus
AGGCCTTCCTAACCCAACAGAATGAAATAAGTAACAGGTGTTAGAAACCCACAGTGAAGCACTTGGCTTGGTAGAAAGCCACAGGCTGGATGTGGGTAGAGCAAGATGGCAGGGCACCACTGGGCAAAGTTGGAGGTGGGGGGATTGTAGCACACTAAAGTGGGGGGATTTAAAAGGCACGCTCACTCAGAATGTCACCAGGTACTTTACAATGACGCATGACTCCTCAGAACACATTCCAAACCCATTAGAGAAGCCACCTGTGGGGGGGGGGGGGACAAACAATGGACAATGTAAAATTAAAGAAAAAATGGAAAAAACAGTCTTTAAATTCATATGGAAAAACAAAAGACCCCAAATAGCCAAAGCAACCCTGAGTGAAAAGAGCAACACAGAGGGGATCTCTATACCAGACTTCAAACTATACTACAGGGCTATAGTCATAAAAACAGCTTGGTACTGGCACAAAAACAGACCTGTTGACCAATGGAACAAAACTGAAGATCCAAACTTGAGCACATACAATTTCAGCCACCTCATATTTGACAAGGGGCCCAAGAAGACTCATAGAGGAAAGACAGCATCTTCAGCAAGTGGTGTTGGCAAAACTGGATCACCACTTGTAGAAGAATAAAGTTAAACCCCTACCTCTTGCGCTGTACAAAAGTCAACTCCAGATGGATCAAGGACCTCAACATGAAACCCAAAACTCTGAAGGTAATAGAAGAAAAAGTTGGCAGCAGCCTACAAGACATAGGCGTAGGAAAAGACTTCCTAAATCAGACAGCAGCTGTGCAAGAAATAAGACTGACAATTGACAAATGGGACCTCATTAAACTCAAAAGCTTCTGTACATCAAAAGAAACAATCAAGGAAGTGAAGAGAAAACCAACAGAGTGGGAGGAAACCTTCACCACAGATATATCTGACAAAGCATTGATTTCCAGAATATATAAACTACTCAAAAAATAAAGAAGAAAGAAAAGAAATTACTCACTCAAAAGATGGAGCAAAGAGCTGAACAGAGACTTCACAAGTGAGGAATTAGAGATGGCTGAGAAACATCTTAAGAGGTGTTCAACGTTGCTAATAATTAAGAAAATACAGATTAAAACAACTTTAAGATATCATCTCACTCAGATAAGACTGGCTAGGAACAAGAAAACAAATGATACCAAGTGATGGAGAGGTTGTGAGGAAAGGGGAACACTCATCCACTGCTGGTGGGAATGTAAATTGGCACAGCCACTATGGAAAGCAGTGTAGAGAACCCTTGGAAGACTCAAAATGAGCTTGCCACTTGACCCAGTCATACCACTCCTGGGTATGTATCCCCAAGACTCATCTTACCACAGATATACATGCACAGCCATGTTTATTGCAGCTCTGTTCACTATAGCAAAGAGCTGGAATCAACCCAAGTGCCCCTCAACTGACAAGTGGATAGAGAAAATCTACACAATGGAGTTCTATGCAGTGGTAAAGAAAAATGACATCATGAATTTTGCAGGTAACTGGATGGAGCTAGAAGATATCATGCTAAGTGAAGTAACACAGTCCCAGAAAAACAAATGATGAATGGTATCCCTCATCTGTGGATGCTAGTGCCAATTACCTAATTGTAAAGCAAACTGAGCAACGTTAATGTGATCTGAAAACAACTGTGCTCTTATATTGTGAAACCCTTAACAGGTTCGAACTAAGCTATCATTTATTTTCAGAGCTAGGAAGTTTTGGTATATGGATGAAGGATATGTATGTATACTTTAGAGCAATATAAGATCAAAGAAATGGTGAAAAAATAGTTTATCATGACATTATGTCTAACTACAGTATTTATTTTATGGGAGTGCTTCTTAGTATTTCTTAGTATATACAAGGCTGCTTGAACTTTTGTCCAAGCATTTTCTAAAATATTATAAAGTAGTTAAAAGTATCAGGCTGCTTGGGGCTGGAGAGATGGCCTAGCGGTTAAGAGCGCCGACTGCTCTTGCAGAGGACCCGGGTTCGATCCCCAGCACCCACATGGCGGCCGAGAACCGTCTGAAACTCCAATTCCAGGAGAACTCCAGTTCCAGGGGAATCCGACACCTGCTTCTGACCCCCCGCGGCATCATGTGCGAACATTTGGCGTGCACAGACTATACATGCAGACAGTACATCTCAAAACATAAGAAATAACATAAAAATTAATAAAAATTTTTAAATAAAAACAAAAAAAGTATCAGCTAGGTATAATCTGAGCCTATTCTAGGATGCTTAGCGACCTATCATAATGCCCATTCCCAATTGGCCAAGGGTCTTAAGGTATAATTTGTTCTTCTGCCTAAGAGGTCAACTGAAAGTCCCAGGGACCTATACATGAAGGGCATCCTTGAAAGTTTTGCAAATGTGAGTCACATTCTCTCTGTGCAGGAGGAGGTCTGGAGACCACTAATGGGACTTCAGCAGTGTTCCAGTCTTAAAGATGGAACATTTACTCATGTTTCAAAAGAGAAACCTGGCATAGCCATAGACCTACATTGTCTCTTGAGGACTTGAACTGGTGATTTGAAAAGCCAAAAGGAGCCAGGGAGATCCGGGTCCCAACCCCATCAAGAAAACTCTGAGTGACCCTTTCGAGGACAGCATCCTCGAACTGACCTTGAGAAAACAAAAGTCTTGGCTAAAATCTGGAGCATAAGGCTAATTGGGCCTTATAAACATCCCGAAAAGGAAAGTTAACTTAGAAAGAAATATAACTGGTCAAGTCTCTAGAGAAACATGTACTTTCAGGTATATAAGACTGCGATACTTTATAAAAAGAAAAAGTAGCACAGTTTCGTTTCTGTTCTGTCATTACTGTGCAATTGCAGCTACTCTGTGGCTGCACGTCGCTTTGCATCCTTCAAAAGATCATGAGGACACAGCTTTCCAATCACCTTCCAATATGGACGAAGACTACTGCTCTCCAAGACAATCCTCCAAACCTCCAGGTAAGATGGGGACTATCTGATGACAACCAACTTAGTCAGTACTATGCAGCTACTACTGGAGCGGTTTTCACGTTCCTTCAGAGATAGACTGCACATGTCGGTACTACCCGGCTATTATCATGGAGACTAGTACAGAAGAATCAAGACAGCGATGCCAGTGCCTTTACTGACTTCAGTTGGTGAATCGGGAAGGGAAAACCCCCAGTGTGGCACACAGGGCAGAATGATGATGTTGGTTGACCTTTGGCCAAGTGAAAGACTTCAAACAATGAAATCTTCTCACCTGATAAAAAAAAAAAGTTATAGCTTAAAATGCTAAACCTGATTATATGGATGCGAGTATGTGTCATACTTTGGAGTGATGCATTCGGAAGATATAAATAAAATAAGCAAACTAAAAGTCTTGTGGTCAAAGAAACTTTGGAACACTGAAAAGGTGAACTTCTGCTTAAAACAGTAAACTTCTGCATCGAGAATCTTGAGAGAGACTGGGAAAAGATGAAAAAACACGTTTGGCATAATGCATGAGCTCTGGTGGGGTGGGGGACAGGGAGGGGGCCACGGGTCTAGATTTGATTTGTAATGTAATTTGATTTGTATGAAATGCAGAGCTTCAATAAAACATTGGCTAAAAAAAAGAAAAGAAGAGAAAAGAAAGGAAAAGAAAAGAAAAAATGGTTCAAACACTGGTCATGACAATGAACTGTTGAGTGGAACTAACTCAGCCCCATCTCTGCACCCACCCATTGGTGAAGAAATGAAAGAAGCAAGCCAAGGTCCAGACAGCTCACCTAATCTTCCCTGCTTAACTTTTCTTTTTTTTTTTTTATATTTTTTTTATTTATTTATTTTTATGTGTATGAATGTATTGTCTGCATGCAGGTCTGTGCACCGGTGTCGTGCGATGCCGCGGAGGTCAGAAGAGGGTCTCGGATTCCCCTGGAACTGGAGTTCTCCTGGAACCGGAGTCACAGACGGTTCTCAGCTGCCATGTGGGTGCTGGGGATCGAACCCGGGTCCTCTGCAAGAGCGGTCGGCGCTCTTAACCGCTAGGCCATCCCTCCAGCCCCCCTGCTTAACTTTTCTGGGCATGCAGATCACTTGGGGAGCTTGTTAAACTGGAAATGAATGGGGTTAAAGCTCTGTGTTTATTCTTTTGTTTTGTGTTTTTCAAACAGGGTCTCATGTAGCCTATGCTGGCCTTGAGTCCACCTGGTCTACACTGGTCTTCTGCCTGTCTCCAGGTGTGTGGCACCATGCCCTGTTGATGTGGTTCTGGAACTGGAGCCCGGGCTTCATGCTGCTAGGAAAGAACTTTACCTGCTGGGCTACATCCCAGCCCCAACCTCCGTGCTGCTAACAAGCTTCCTCAATGCATACAACAGGGATGCTGCTGTCTGTGGACCTGACTTTGAACTGGATAAGCTTTAGAGACTTAACCAAGTCCAAATAAGAGTCTACATGCCCACTGTAGATGGATCTCAAAATAAGTGTGCTGCATAAAAGACAAGCAGAGAAGAGGGAGTATTTATTCATCATGTACATGCTTTCACTTTCAGAAACTTCTACGAAAGCACCTAATCAATGATGACACAAAGCAGAACGATGGATACCTAGATATGGAGTTGGGGGATGGGCAGATTGGCAAAGGAGACTTGGGGGAGGGCAGTGGATATCTTTAGCATCTTGGTGATGATTTTCATAGTGTACATGTGTGGACCTTCACCAAGCTCTATACTTCAAATGTATGTGCATTAATTATTCCTCCACAGAAAAGTCTCCGTGGCCTAAGTCCTCTCTGTCCCTACGATGCCCATTCGCACTTCAGCTGGTCTATGTCCCCTCCACTCTACCCAGGCCCATCCTAGGTTCCTGCTGGCCCTCCTCTCAGCCTCTCTTCACAAACTAGATCCTGCCAGATCTAGTACCATCTCTTCCAAACAACTCTCCTCATCTCTCCAAATATCCCTAACCACCATCGTCTGGTAAATCTTTGGTGATAGAAGGGCCAGGCCCTGCCCTTGCCCCACCCCTGTAGCTTCCAGCCTCTCATCTCCACCTGGCCTCACAGACTTCAAAGCACCACGTGACCCCCCCCTACTCAGAATCTGTCTGTAGCTCCCCCTCTTGCCTGGTGAACTCATATACATCTTCAAGACCAGGTGTCTCTTCCTAGAGACCCCTGATGCCCCCAAGCTCCCTGGATTCAGTTCCCTGCCCTGCCTCACAGACAGGCTCCAGTGCGGTGCTATGAACTCTCCATGATGATGGAAGGGTCCTTTGCCCCCTCTGTGCCTGGCATACAGGAGTCGCTCTAAGAATATTGATTTGCTGATGTCCCTAAGGGGCCTTTGGTCCTCCCTAGGCACAGAGGCTTCTAGGATTTAGGGAGAACAGCTCAGTTCTGACCCCATCCTGAAGCCTAGCTCTTCACAGAGAAGTCAGCACTCCCCTCCATCAGGAGTTTTAACTGCTGCAGAAGTTCTCCCTTGGGTCTAAGCTGAGTTCTGCCTTCTTTTCAAAGTCCACTCTGCACAAAGTAAACAGTAAAAGTAAAATAGCTTCGCTGGAGTTTTTTCTTCCCATGAAGTCAACACCACTGTGTTTGGACGCAATCATTTCCTTTCTGGGCTTCTGTCTAGAAGATGCACGTCACAGGAGGGCTTGGATCTAACCAGAATTCTTGTCACAGGAGGCATATGCCAGACCAGAAGTCCCTACAGGTATCAGAACCCGCTTCAGCAGCCAAGCCTAGGGACCTGGGTAGCAGGTGGAGGTCACCCCAAAGAGGGATGACAGCAGGAATATAAGGCAACAGACCCAGAAGACCAAGGGTCTGATGGTCCATTAGCAGCAATTACCTGCGTCTGGCTGTGAGACTCTGGGCTTGTCAAATCCCAATGCCACAGGAATTACAGATGCAGGGCTGCAGAACCCAAGAAGGGTTGAGCATCCAGCCAGGTACCAAGAGATTACAGGGCCCAGATAGCCCCACCCAGACCCAGGGGCCATGGCCTCTATTCCATCTTCTCTGCACCCCAGTACACATTTCATTAGCATCCCTGCTCATTTGCCTGGACTGCGCCCTTGGCAGCTGCCTGGGGCCTGGGGCCGCCCTCAGGACCCTTCTTCAGAAGGTTCAGCTCTACCCAGACTGAGGGCCTGGGAAATGAACAGTGTCCGGGCCCCAGCTCCGCTGAGCTATTGTACCTTGACAAGGCTCTGGATGTCACAGACCATGTGGGAGGGAACTAAGTCACGTACACCTCTAGAAGGACAACGCAGGGGGAGTTACCCCCAAGGTCTGGGATCTGATCCCAGAATTTTGGAGCAGTCAGCAGTGGCTCCTGTTCCTCTGTGGTGGACTACAGGCAGCCTTGCACACAGGAGGGGGATCATGCTCTACACAACCCTCCTCTGTCTTCTACTACAGCCCTCAGAGCTGGCCTCATGTTGAAAGAGATGACACCATTCTCCAAGGGCTCTGAGATCACCAACAAGCAGGCCAGGGGACAGGGGACAAGGGACTGGGGACAGGTAAGCTACATGTTTGTGAAACCACCCTTGAGAGGGGGCCTGGCCATAGACACACCAATATAGATACTGATGGATTCCTTCTCCCCACTATAACATCTCGTGTGGCCGTCACTGCGGTCGCCACCTTACTAGGCCCGTTACCCATGCCGAGCCTGCCCCTGCTCGCCCACGAAAGGGAACTCAGACCTGAAGTCTCCAGTGCCAAGTACGACACTAACCAATAATCAGTGAGACATTTTCTCTCTCCTACTTGGTAGTTATGCTAGGCATGATTGTCAGCCCTACACAGAAGAGGAAACTGGGGCACAGAGGGACTAAGAAACCTGCCCAAGGTCACAGAACTACTGACAGCTGAGCCAGGGCATAAATGAGACACAGTCTCTGCATTGAAATAAACCCTACATTCTCTCTCTCTCTCTCTCTCTCTCTCTCTCTCTCTCTCTAGAATGAGAGCCTCCTACATGATGGGCAAGAACTCTTACTGAGCTAAGCCCAAAACCCCCCTTTTTTGAAAATTTTCAGACAAAATCTTGACTACGCTCTCCAAGTTGGCCTTGAACTCACTCTGTAGCTCATGAAGGCCTTGAACTTTCGATGTCCCTGGCTCAGCCCTCTCAGTGCTGCCATTACAGGCCTTCACCACACCGCCTCTGGTCTGTGGAATTCTGGGGTTAGAAACCAGAGCTTCATGCATGCTAGGCCAGCCCTCTACCAACTGAGCCATATCCACACCCCCAGTCCATCTACATCTTAGTCCTAGCTCTGGAACCTATCTGCTGGGGACCAGAACTGAGTTGCTTAACCTCTCCGAGTTTCCTCCCCAAACAAATGTATTAATTACTATCTAGTTCATGAAGAAGTGAGAATGAGATAAGCTGGCGTGTGCGAGAGCAACGGTACATATATAGAAAGCAGTTCATGAATGTTGGCTTTTCTTTCTCATTCCAAATCCTAAAACATATTGCTTTGGGAATATTCCAGCTCAGAGGTTACAAAGGACTTTGTCGTGGGAAAGGATACATTTCTCGAGAGCAGTTGGAGCCTGGGACCCAGCTGGCAACATTTCTCTGATTTCAGCAGCCCTGGCTCCCTCACCCCCTATACACACACATGCATGTATGCACACAGACTCATACACATGTGCACCCATACACACAAAAACCTACAAACCATCCACTGTTTAACACCCTACCATGCACAGCATGCACACTACCCCCATGTCCCTGCTCTCCACAGTTCAGTGGCTGAGCTGGGCTCAGGCAGACCTTGGAGGGACAAGTCTCATTCCCAAGCCTGGCCAGCTGGACTTTCACAACCAGCAGCCAGCAACAGAGCCTGCTGTTCACACCCAACCTTCTTACTTGGAAGGCTTCAGGCAAGTTGCAGGTTAATAGCAGGGTGGGGTGCTCTCAAGCCTCAGCCTCTGTCCCCTCGTCCACAGCCCTCAGCAGGGAATGGTGGAATGGCCCTCTGCCAAGTTACAGTGGGGGAAATAATGGAACAGCTTCTAGAGTCGCTGAGCCCCATCTCAGCAGACCACAGCCCAAGCTGCCGCCCACTGGCCTGACCCTTTGCGTGTCCTTCGCCCTGAGTTCCCTGTACTCTCTGGCCCACAACAGTATCAGTGTCAGACCTAGCCTTCCCTGTATCCATGACAACCCATCACTGGATAGCAGAGCTGTGGTATGTAGAACATAGAGCTCCTTGAAAGTGCATGAAAAAATATCTTTTACTAAAGGATACCGTGGCAGCCACTCAGCAGCATGTGCTCCTAGTAGGTTACTTGAGCTGTTTAGTGGTACAGCAGGCTCAAACACATGCCAGGAGCTCCCAGCCACTAGCTTACCTCAGGCCAGCTGTGACAACAGAACTGTGTCAGACACTGTTAAATAACCAACCTCCCCATCCCTGGTGGTAGATGGGGAGGTTGGTTATTGAGAATCACTAATAGAGAGAGGGGAGGTGGAGACAACACAAAGGAGTTATTCCTGGCGCCATTTTTATAACTTTCCTAAGTGTGAAATATTCTCTAACTTTAAAATCCAAATGGCTAGGCCTATTGCTCAGTTGGTAGAGGGCTTACAGATCGGGGATGTAGAGCATTGGAAGACGGTTTGCATATTCTAGATGTAGTTCAGGTGGTAGAGTTTGCCCACCATGCACAAAGCCCTGGGGTTGATCTCTAGCACCACATAACACCACATGGCCCAGACATAGAGGTGCCTGCCTGTAATCCCAGCACTTGGAGGTGGAGGCTGGAGGATCAGGGAGACAAAATCATCCTCAGTTATATGGTGACATTGAAGCCAGGCTGGGCTACATGAGGCCCTGTCTCAATTTGGGTTTTGTTGTTGTTTATTTTTATTTTATATGTATGTGTGTTTTACCTGTGTGTATGTAAGTGTGTACCAGGTGTGTGCAATGCTCTTGGAAGCCAAAAAAGGGCATTGAATCCCCCTGGAACTGGAGTTACGGACAATTGTTAGCTGCTATATAGGTTCTGGGAACCAAACTTGGGTCCTGTGCTGGATAGCTTTAGTGTCAACTTGACACACCTGGGTTGAGGGAGCCTCAATTGGGGAATTGGCTCCATTGGATTTGCTTGTGGCCACATCTGTGGAGTATTGTCTTGATGGTCGAGCAGTGTAGGAGGGCCCAGCCCACAATGAGTAGTGCCACCCTGGGCAGGTTGTTGTGTACTGTAAAAGAAGGCAGGCTGGGCATGAGCCAGGGGAGCAAGCCAGTGAACAGCATTCCTCCATGGCCTGTGCTTCAGCTCCTGCCTCCAGGTTCCTGCCCTGAGTTCCTGCCTTGGGCTCCCTAAGTGATGAGCTGTGACCCGGGAGATGTAAGATGAATAAATCCTTTCCTCCCCAAGTTGGTGTCGGTCAGAGTGTTTTGTCACAGCAATGGAAGACAAACTAGGACAGGTCCTCTGCAAAAGCAACCAATTTTTTGTTTTGATCTTTTTGAAATAGGATCTCCCTGTAGCCACAGCAGGCTTGGAACTCAATACATAGACCAGGGTGGCCTCTTTACAGAGATCTGCCTGCCTCTGCCTCCCAAGTGCTGGGACCAAAGGCATGGGTTACCATGCCTGGTACCCTCAATTTGTTTTTAAATAAAATCTTTTGAACATTTATAAAATACCCTTGTCAGGTCACCAACCTTTCTGTTCTCGGGCCTTGAATCCCTGGAGTCTCAGGCCCCTGGACTCAAGTCCCACTTTGAGCACTTTACTGCAAGTCAGGACCTTTGGCTCTTTCAGGAGTCCTGTGCAGAGGTGGCTCTGAGATCTTCACTTCATAGATACAGTGCTCCAGAGCTCCATGCTGGAGACCCCACCCTGTGAGCAGGAATGAGTTGCCAGGCACAGACCCTTCCCATTTCTTCACCGCTCCCTCCCAGCAAGCCTCAGTGCACCCAGAGAGCAGGCTCTACCTATAGCTTCTCCCAGCCCCAACCAGCCCTGGGTGGACACCCTTGTGGGAAATCAGACTAGAATGGTGTGTTTCCTTTCTCCTTTTTCCCAAAGAAGGCCGCCTTTCACATGTCCCCAGTCAGCAGATTCTGCCCTACAATCTGTGGCTATTGTGTGCTGGCCCACTGCCATTTAGAGCAAATGGGTTATCCAGCAGGAGAAGGAAAACAGTTTTAAAGAAGGTGGTAGGGAAGGAGGGAGGAGGGATGGGGAGAGGGAGGAGGGATGTGGAGAGGGAGGAGGATTGGGGAGAGGGAGGTAAATTGTGAAAATGCAAATTGAAATTATTTAAAAATTAAAAGTTATTTTAATTATTTAACCTAATTGCTGCCCTGCTTTCCTAGGGAGACATTATTTGCATTCTGCAGGGTATGGAGGATTAAGCTGAGCCCTCCAGCTCTACAGACAGGAGGCCAAGAACACCCATATTTCAAAAATGCCTCTGGGTACTGGGCTGGGGCAGGCTGGGGCCTGGGATGAGGACAGACACAATGACAGCAGAAACAGATGCCCCATAGTCATCACTAACATGGGCCTCACCCTTCACAACTGTGCTGTACGGCTTCAGTTGTCAACTTGACACACTTGGGAAGAGGGAACCTCAATTGGGGAATGTCCTCTATCAGAATGGCCTGTGGGCACATCTGTGAGGCATTTTCTTGATTGTTGAGTGATGTGGGAGAACCCAGCCCACTGTGGGTGGTACCACCCCTGGGCAGGTATAAGAAAGCAGGCTGAGCACAGACCAGAGGAGCAAGCCAGTAACAGCATTCCTCCTTGCTCTGTGTTTCAGTTCCTGCCTCTAGCTTCCTGTCCTGGCTTCCCTGGACAATGGAGTGTGAGCTGTAAGCCAAATAAACCCTTTCCTCCACAAGTTGGTTTGGCCCAGTGTTTCATCACAGCAATGGAAAGCTAACTAGGACAATGGTTGGCAGCACCCCTACCCATACTGACGTCACCTGTGGTCTACATGGAGCTGTGCTGTTTATCCCACTGTCCACGTGCAGAACTGAGATTCAGGAAGGCTGGGACTCAGGTTCATAAGGCCTGCAGCCCTTCCCCCTCCCAGCTCTGTGGCAGTAGCCTACAGGAAGAGCACAGGAAGGGGTCAGCAGGAACAGCAGCCTCCAGAGTCAGGCAGGCAAGGGTTCAAATCCTGCCTCAGCTGCTGAGAGAACTTAGGCAAGAAAGTTCACTCTCTGAGCCTCTTGTGGAAAGGAAAAAAACCAGCTCTTCCTTTCAAGGCTGTTGAGAGGTTCGAAGGACAGATGGATAAAAGGCATCTGCACTTAGTATGTGCTCAGTAGCTCTACGGAACCCTGGAGAAGGAGCGGGGCATTTAGTTCCTGGTCTAAGATTATCTTGGAAAGTCTAGTGACCAGCTAGGTTAGTAGTTCTCCACCAACCTGAATGGCAGACTTATTAGGATGCTCTCAAAGCTGCTGAAGGCCCCACATGCCCTCAGAACCACGAGTCCCCAGATATTTGAGGCTCTCTGGAGACTCCAGTCTGCTGCCCAGTGCCTGGACCTCTGCTTAGCTGTCTTCACTGAGGATGTAAGTCAATGATGCGAATGATTCAGGGTAGACTCTAAGGAAACTTTTGTAAAGGTCCCTAGAAAGCATGCTCAAAAGAAGACAGAGAGGGTCTGTGGGGACTAGAAAAAGCAGAACTGAGGCCTGGGTGACCCAGGAAGGGAGTATAAGGGTCAGGGGCATCTAGAGGCTTTCCCTCAGCATGTCAGAAACAAACCAAGCACAGTCTGAGCAGGTAGGGCAAGGAGTGGAGGAGGAGGGTTGTGTGACCCTGCGATAGCACACCTCAAAGTCTCTGACCTGTCAGAGATCCAGCCTACCAAGAGGTGCAGGTGACTCCACAGACCAGCTCAGGACACCACAGCATCCAGGTGACTCCATTCACCCACCCCACGATGACAATACATCAGATGCCAGCACTGTGCCAGGTCCTGGGAACCACCTAGAACGTCCATCTCCTTTCTATTCATCCTAGAAAGGGTCTAATTTGTGTGTCATTTGCATACATTTACATTTTCCATTGTAAAAAGACCCCCAACAAGCAAGTGACATCAAATAAACTGGCTTTTTTATGGTCTCTGCTGCTACAACTGGACTCTGCCCTAACACCCAGCTGTAGCTGTAGCTGTAGCTGTAGCTGTAGCTGTAGCTCGAAGAGGAACTGCTGGGGAGGAGGCCCCTGCCTAGCTAGGCTTTATGGCCAAGGAAGAGCAGGTGCCACGCAGGAGAAGGTGGGGTGTGCCTAGGAGGGCCAGAGTGAGCTCACTGTATCCATTGCACCCCCCAGAAATCAATGAAAATGGCACCCACTATGCTGTACCATGTTGGAGATAGCCCACTCCTTGGAATGAGCACATCATTGATCTAGACTCAAAGCCAAACTTCCAATACAGGCTCCCTAACTTTGAAGGTCACTCAAGCCGTTTGCCTGGTCTAGGTGGCTCTGAACAACAAAGCATGGAGGGTTACTAATCTAGAAAGGGCTGGGGCCCAGGTGACACCCAAGCTATCTGGAGGTTTTGTGGATTTGTGGGGAGAGTCTTGTGTAGCCCAGGCTGACCTGGAAAGCACTATGTAGTAAGGACAATCTTGAACTTCTCATTCCAGCCTCCACTTCCCAAATGCTGAGATGCAGGTGTGCACTACAATGTCTGATTAATAAAATGCTGGGAATCAAGATGCTAGGAAGCACTCTACAAACTGAGCCACATCCACAGCCCTTTGATCGTAATAGAAAAACCTGCTGAGGGCAGCTCAGACAGTGCCAAGGCCTTACGCTGTCCAATGTATGATGCTAAAATCTTCATTATGAGCCCAGGACAGTCATCCCAATATACAGATGGGCACAACTGAGGCTCAGAAAGGATACATCCTTTGCCCAATGTCATGAGCTAGAAGGGAATAGGGATGGCTTGACTCCAGCCAGGGGCCTTAACTTCACTGTACCCTGCACCCAATAAGCTTCTTAGCTGCCCTGATAACCAGGTGGATTGTGATAACCAGGTGGATTAGTGATTCTCCTAAGTGTCTAACATTTACCTCCCCAGAGATTATTTTATTTGATATTCTCATGCCTCACTGTGATTCTTTTCCATTTTAAAGATGAGGAAACTGACCTGAAGAGGTTAACAGACTTGCATCGTGTGGCACAGCTGGCGAGTTAGGAATGCTGCCCAATACAGAGGAGTCCGTAAAGTGGTCAGCTCACATATAAAATCCTCACCTCATCCCTGTGTGGGTCACTTGCACTGTACCATCCTGCTTCCAAACACCTGAGATGTCTAGTGTCCCATGCTTTGGCACTTTCCAGTCACCTGGCAGAATGGTGCTAGGTATGGCAAGGGCGGGGCTTAGGTACAGGAAGCTGTGTTCTGATGTCAGCTTCCCAGCAGTAAGAGGACAGATAATTTTTCTTCATTGTACCATGAGAGAACACTTCCTGTCCAGCGCCCCCGGAGGACGGCAGGTGTGCAAACAACTTGAAGAAACAAAGCCGAGGCCACAGGAGTGACATAGGTGACTGTAGCAGGGACAGGGTGGCCTTGATCCATCAAGCCCACGTTCCCCTGAGGAACTCGCCTGAGCCTGCCCACCATGTTCCTCTCTGCAACATCACAAGTGCTCCTTCCCAGATGCCCCAGGCTCTCTTCTACTGTCGTGCGTCAGTCCCTCCAGCTGCTGCTCTGAGGATCATCCTCTCCCATGGCAGGGACTTTAGGGAAGGCTCCGGGAAGCTCACCCCTGCCCAACCAGCCCAAGATGGCCAGTGAGAGGCCAGGACTGCTCAGCCACTGACTTCAGGGCAGAGGCAGCAGCACACCTCCCCTCCGGAAGCCCCTGCCATCAGGCTACCGGAGGCTCCCTCTGTGAGGGTACTGTGCGATCCTCCGACTGGATCCCTCACTCAGCTCAGCCTTGAGGGAACTGCTCTAAACACCAAGGAGATAAAGCAGAGAGTCAGAAAACCAGGGTGCAAAGCTTCCTGACCCGCCAGCTGTGCCACACGATGCAAGTCTGTTAACCTCTTCAGGTCAGTTTCCTCATCTTTAAAATGGAAAAGAATCGGGCTGGAGAGATGGCCTAGCGGGTAAGAGCACCGACGCTCTTGCAGAGGACCCGGGTTCGATCCCCAGCACCCACATGGCGGCTGAGAACCGTCTGTAACTCCAATTCCAGGAGAACTCCAGCTCCAGGGGAATCCGAGACCCTCTTCTGACCTCCGCGGCATTGCACGACACGGGTGCACAGACCTGCATGCAGACAGTACATTCATACACATG
>VZQC01003872.1:487247-519587 GCA_009823505.1 Rhizomys pruinosus
CCCCCCCCCCCGAGCTCCCACCCCTCCTACCCCTCCACCCCCAACTAAGAGCCAAGGAATTGCTCTTCAGCCAGAGAGGCTGCTCCATGGGTCAGCACTAAGAGCATCCCAAACATCTCAATCTTCCCTTACTAGGAAATTACTATAAGAAACTTAAACAGTGCTTGGATCTCTCTCAGCCTCTGAAAGTGTTCTTGTTCAGACTGGCACCAGGTGCTAATATCAAGCATTATCATGCCTGGGGGATCGAAAGTTGAAGGTCATCCTCTGCTGGGTAATGACTTAGAGGTCAGCCTTTCTCAAAAACAACAAAAAGAATAAGAAGTGTGACACGAGGTAGCGAGCTTCAAGTCCTGAAGCCGGGTCCTGAAGGAGCCCAACATTAGTGCGAGACTTAAGTAACTAGGAAAGTGCTTGCTGTAATGTGTTTACATTCTCTTCTTATGGCTGCTGAAATGTATCTCCTCACAGATCTGGAGGCTGGCAAGGTATCCACAAGGCTTCCAAGGCCTCTATCCTTACCTGTACATGTTTGTCTCATCTCTAATAAGGACCCCAGTCACCGGGGATGAGGGCTGCCCTTAGGAATTCCCTCTACCTACCTCTCTTTGAAGGGCCATCTCTGTAGGCACTCACAGAGGCACTGGGGGATTAGGAATTCAAGGTATGGACTGGGGGTGGGGGAGGGAGTCCCAGTTCAGTTTATGGCAATACACTAAGGAATCAGAGTTTAAGGGAACTAGGCATACTGCACTGGAATCCTAGAGAGAGCCCTCAAAGTGATTCCCTGAGAAACAGCACAGAGCAGTGTCTATTCATCATTGTTGGCCACCATGGCTAAAGGCAGCCTCTCTAGTGTTGATGCCCCAAGGGTCTCTCACCTCGATGTCAAAAAAGCCCTGGCACTGAAGGGATAGGGACATGGGGTAGGCCACAGTGAGTCCCGGGCAACATTTATCTGTACAAAGCTAGTCAATACCTGAATGGAACTGTCATCACAGAAGGATCTAGAGCAAGAGGTGGGCGTGAGAGAGCGTTCCATGCTGAGGGTACAGCGTGTGCAAGGGTCTTGTGGCAGAGTGAACCTGAGAACTCAGAACATGGAGAGAAGGCCATTGTAGCTGGAGTTCAGGGAAACCAGTGCTGGTCGGTGAGGATGGTAAGGCAGAAGGATCCAGACCTTGCAGGCCATAGTAAGGATTTGTAATGTTGTCCAAGGGTCATTCCCAAAGGGTTTTCAACAAAGGTAGGGAGGTGTGTTCAAAAAGCACATAAGGGTTGGGCATGGTGGCACATGCCTTTAATCCCAGCACAAGGGAGGGAGAGGTAGGCAGGTCTCGAGCTAAAGGCCAGCTTGCTCTACATAGCAAGTTCCAGTCCAGTCAGAACTACATCTGAGAGCCAATCTCAAAAAAAAAGAAAAAGCACACAGGAGCTGGAAGATAGCTTGGTGGGTAATGCACTCACCATGTAAGCATGAGGGTCTGAGTTCAGAGTCCCAGAACCTACAGAAACGCCAGGCACAGTAGGAGTGTCCTCTCCAAGAATGCCTATTGCAAGTTAGGAGGTAGAGAATCTCCAGAGGTTTGTGGTCAGCAAAGCTGGAGTACACGGAGGCAATGACACCTAGCCGGAAGAAGGCAGAAGCTGAGGACCCGCACCGGACAGCTAGCCGGAAGAAGGCAGAGTCTGAGGACCCGCACTGGACAGCTAGCCAGAAGAAGGCAGCTGAGGACCCGCACTGGAGGCTGTCCTCTGTCTTCCACATGTACCCGTGGCACATATGCACCAGCACTTACACAAGTACGTGTATGCATACAAGTAATTAACTAAAGCTCGCTACCTACAGGTGTAGACAGGATTCGAGTGGAAATAATGGCTGCTTTGTGCCTTCCCAGCTTTCAGATCATCTATTTTCAACACAGGAGAATATTGCCTATGCCCACCATACAAGGGTTTGAAGCAGTTTCCTAGACAGAAAATGGGATACGCAAGTGGGGAAGGACTTTCTAGGGAAGAAGGACAGTGGCTGGTTACGTCCTTCAGTCTCCCGGCTAAGGTCGGACCTCTGAAGATGACCAGCCCTTGGTTGACAGTCCTTGCTTATGACAGGCTTTAGCAGATATCCTAGTTCACATGAGTGTTTAGAATTGCTTATGGGCCGGGCATGGTGGCGCACGCCTTTAATCCTAGCACTTGGGAGGCAGAGGCAGGCGGATCTTTGTGAGTTCAAGGCCAGCCTGGTCTACAAAGTGAGTTCCAGGACAACTGGGGCTACAGGGAGACCCTGTCTCGAAAAGACCAAAAAAAAAAAAAAAAAAAAAAAAAAAAAAAAAAAGAATTGCTTATGGGAAATGAATAAACAAGTCTACGAACTTATGTACATGGATCTATCTCTTGGTTACATAAGCTGTGTATCATCTGCATATAAACTGGAAACATTTCAAAATCCAAAACAGCTCCTTGGCTCTGTGCAAGAAATGCGGTTCCTAGAGATCTCACTGAGGGAAGGAATTGCAATATGCTAAAAAGAGACTCAGAGTTTAGAGCTCCTTCGATTGCACTTTCTTTTGTGATGGGGTGGATATGTTCTGTTTGTTTTTGATGCTGGGAATCGCTGGGCCCGTGTTCAACTACTGAGTTCTATCGCCCACCATCTCTTTAATTTTTATTGTGAGACAGGGCTTCCCTCTGTAACCAAGGCTAGCCTTGAACTCAAGATCCTCCTACCTCAGTGTCCCAAGGAGGTGGGATGACAGCCTTGTGCCACCAGGTCTGGTTGATTTTTTTAGATTCATAAGATGATTAATAAATGCGAGGCTGGATAAGAGCTCTGGTTCCTGAGAGCTGGATTTGGCAGTTTGTGACTTTGTGACATCTCAGTAAGCGATGTCACAGCCAGGTTTGTTAAATGCAAATCTTCATGACCTTTTGGGCCACTCCCTCTCAAGGCGCTGACTTTTTTCTTCGGTTCCAATGACATCTGCAAAGTCTCCAAACTTCCTTTGTCCTTGCTTGTGACCTGGTAGGCAGCAAAGAGTCTCACATCCTAGCAGGAGTTCAACATTGTCTAATAAGACAATTAGACCGTCTTAATTAATTCTCCCTGAATTCAACCCCCATTTCCACAAAACCTTTGGGTTCCAAGAAACCCTGCCTGGAGAACAAGTTACATTTACCAAGAAATGATGAAAATACTTTTTCTAGCCGCAGATTAATCAAACCCAGCCAAGAGCTTCTGACAGGCGTGAAAACTACCTACCATTTGAACTTGACAGCGTTCTGGATAAAAGCAGAGAAAAATGGTCTCTTAACACAGATAAAATGTTCAGCAGGGGGAGCAGGCTTCTTTGTGAAGTTCGGTGTGTGTATCTTGAACCAAGCCCAGGCTGGACACCCCCGGCAATGTAGATTCCTTTAGACTCATTCACCTCATTCTTCAACTCTAACTGGACTTAAAAGAACGCGTCAGTATCGCCTGTGGGTTATCTGTCCCCTTTACAAGTTCACGTGGTCTTCTCAGCAGCAGCAAGCCTAAACTTCATCCATTGAAGTCACCGAATACTGACGTTTTTTACATTTATGCACACACATATGGAGGTCAAAGGACAATTTGCAGGAGTTTGTTCTCCCGTCATGTGATTCTAGCACCTTTACTTGCTAAGCTATCTCACCAACCCTGAACACTGACTTTCAAATCATATGCCAAAATGTTAAATAAACATACGTGGATGAACCCAAGGTTGTGACCCTGAGCACCCCCAGAGACCCCTTCTCTTTCTACCTGGCTGGCCTCCTGCTACCTTTGCCCCCAGCAACCCTCCAGAGGAGCATGACTCAGCTCTCTGCCCACCCCCGTGGGAGGAACACTCCAGGGTGGTATGAGCAGAGGGCTCGGGAGAACACAAGGAGAAAACATTAAATCTCTTTGGTGTATGATTTTATCTAACAGGAGAAAAGTCACTTTATCAGATATTTAGTGTATACTGACAAATGGTGCATGGATATTATTTATTAATTAATAAATTTATATACATTGGAATGGATCACAAAACTTTTTCATGAACAGGAGTGAAGAATCAAAAAAAATTTGTAGATACCATTGTTGAAAGTATTCTCTCCGATGCCACAAGCTTATGTTCTCTAGTGGTTAGGAGATGTTATAAGCCACAATAAGAACTTGTCACCCTTTACAGAGAAACCACAGTTTGTGGATTAGCATACCATCGAAGCATCTGTGTCTATGCTCACAGCTTAGCTTGCCATAATAATTAGTACTCCTTAAATGCCTATACATCCAATTGCTTGTGCTTTGTTAGTAGGATTAAAAAGGTATCCCTGGATAAGCTGTCAACCCATGAAGGGGAACAACCTGAACACACTAGAATCCAAAATGACATCTCCAAAGAAAATAGATGGTTTTGCTTCTCACCCACTTGTGCCCGTTTCCCAAAGCCTAGGGAACAACTTGCAGAAGAGGAGGCATGGTAGAATGTAAGGGCTGTGGACAGATTGGGGTGAATCGTGAGACTACAGCAATATAGACTGGACTCCTATTTGATCAACATGCTTGTGCATACAAGCTTCTCCAACTGGACTATGGGAACCTTGGGTTGTTCAAAATTTGGACATAGATACTTGCAAATTGGTTTTACATGAATGTTACTTACATTCATTGCTTATGCTTAATAATTTGGCTCAAAAAAATTCACCAATTATCAACTTGTACTAGCAAACTGAGTAACGTCACAATGGTTATCTGAAAAAGCAACGTGCTATTATATTGTAGAATCCCTTAAAATAAAAATAAAAGAGAAAAATAAATAAATTGATTTGGGTGGGGGCCATGAGGGAAAATGATCTAGGGGGAGGATCTAACTATTATCAAACTGGAGCCTCCTGAACCAGCCGAAGTGCAGGAAGGAGGTAGGAAATGGGTCTTCAGCAAGGCTGATTGTTGATTGACTTAACCTAGTTAATCTATTAATCTGGTTGTCTTTGGCTTGATTGTTTTTTGTGGCTGTGGGGGCGGAGTTATCCTCCCAGCTGGTATAAAGGTGGGTTGTGTGAGTCTTGAGATTTCCTGAGATCAGCGAAGTGCAAGAAGGTAGGGAAGCACTGGGTGCTTACAGCAAGGCTGATTGTTGATTGACTTACCTAGTTAATCCGTTATCCAGTTGTCTTTGGCTTAATTGGCTTTTGTGGCTGTGGGGCAGAGTTATCCTCCCAGCCTTATAAAGGTAGGTTGTTATGAGTCTTGAGATCTGAGATCTCCTGAGACAGCTGAAGGCAGGTACCAGGGGTGCAGGCTAAGAGACACACACACACACACCAACTGGGATTTGAATGGCATCTGAAGGAGCAAGCAAAAGCAAGCCTTCAACACAGTGAAAGGCATTTAGGACTACATTGAATACAGGCAAGGAGAAGCCCATAAGCCAGGAACACGAAAGAAGAGACAACACCGAAAGGGGCAGGTAATCCCACACAAGCTCTACCAACCCTATGGAAGATTCTACAGTGGGATCCCCTGGATGGCCCCAGGAACACAGATATAAGAAACACAATTGGGCACATATTTAAAGAACTACAAGATTATTAAAAGCAAAAATCAAAGAAATTAAGAACAGAAGATGAAGCAACTCAACAATGGACCTAGAGAGAGAGAATGACAACTCTGAGGGAAGGAGTAACACTGAAAAGATCCCATGCTGAAAAAGATAAGGAAACCAACCATCAAAGCAAAGAGCTACAGGAAGAAAGATTGAAAAGGTCAAAAGATAGAAATACTAAAGAAATCAGAAAAAGAGGAAATGAAAAAGGGAAATCAAACACACACACTCCAATCAGCAGGAAAGGATGGAAAGCCTAGAAGCAGAATGGGGAAGCAGAACAAAGAATATAAGACTGGAAGATAACACAGAAAAACTGAAAACCTCAAGTAAAGATTATGAAAAAATTAAAAAATACACAAAAAGCAAAACAACCAGGAACTGTGGACACTATGAAAAGATCACAAACCTCTGCATAATAGGACAGAGGAAGGAGAAAGAATCCAAGAGAATGGTATTGATCAGATCTTCAAACAGATAATAGATGAAAACTTCCCCAAACTAAAAAAGACAAACCCTACAAATACACGAAGCACATAGAACATCAAACAAGACAGACAGAAAAGAATTCTCCACGCCACTATAGTTAAAATGCTAGACACCCAAAACAAAGACAAAATCTTAAGCCACAAGAGAAAAAACAAGTGACCTATAAGGGGAAACCTATCAGAATTTACAACTGACTTTTCTCATGCAAACTATGAAGCAAGAAGAACATAGATGGAGAAAGCATTCCCAGTGTGTAAAGAGGACAAATAGATCCACAAAAAAAAGAAAAAAAATTATAGTTAAGGAAGAGAAAAACCTTCCATGACATAAACAAGTTGAAAAATACATGTCCAGCAAACCAACCCTTCGAAGAATACTAGAAGCAATTCAAAGAACAGAAGAAAGGAACAACACTCCAGGCACCTAGAAAGAAATTAATAAAAGCATAACTGTAGAAGTAGAAACCTCTCCTGCAATGGATATAAGGCAAAAGGAAGCACACACAAACCTATCAGTTATAAACCTTAATATTAAATGGATAATGGTCTAATTCCCAACAAAAGACATAGACTGGGAGATTGGATAGGAAACAGATCCATCAATCTGTGTCTCAAGAAACACATCTTAGACCTTCAAGTGACAGGCGACCCTCCTTAAGGAGGAAGGATGGAAAAAAAATCTTCCAAGCACATTACCAAAAAAAAAAGGTGTTGCTCTTTTAATATCAGGCAAAATAGGAACTTCGAAGTAAAAATATCAGAAGAGACAAAGAAGGCCAAGTATTTTTATCAAAGGAATCAATTCGACAAAGAAACTGTTCACAATTAGATTATATGGCCCCAAATCTCTGAGCACCAACTTTATAAACAATTCTCCAGACTCCACATCAACACTAACCTCAGTACACTCATAGAAGGGGTTTCAATACCCCACTGCAGTCCTTTGGATAGTCACAGGACAAAGAATATAACAGAGAGACGATCTGAACTGAACGATTATGATCAGCCAAATGGACCTCATAGACCTCTACCGAATATTCCCCAATACCAGAGAATACATTTCTACTCAGCACCCCAAGGAACATTCTCCAAAATCGACCACATCCTGGACACAGAAGAAACCTCCACAAATACAAAAAAGATTGGAAACAATTTCATGCATTCTATCAGACCCACAGTGCAATAAAGCTCAACATCAACACCAGGATAAGCCCTGCTCCTACAGAACATATGGAGACTAAACAGCACACTCTTGAATACTGAATGGGTCAAGGAAGAGATACAGAAAGAAAAGCATCCTGGAACTGAATGACAATGACATACAACCACAACAAAACCTGTGGATACCTTAAAGCAGTCCTAGAGAGAATTTATAGCCCTGGGTGCCTACATTGAAAAACAGAAAGAGCACAAGTGAATGATCTAACATACAGCTAAAAGCACTGAGAGGCAACAACAGAAGAACCTAAATGCAACAGACAGGAGAATAACAAAAATCAGAGCAGCAAATCAATGAAATGAAACAAAGAAAACAATACAAAAAAAATCAATGAATCCAAAAGTTGGTCTTTGAAAGAATAAAACAAGATAGACAGACCTCTAGCCCAGTTTAACAAAAAAAAGAAGGAGGAACAACTCCAAATCAATACAATCCATATGAAAGGAATATCACAACAAACAAGGAAAGAATCCAGAAATCATATGGGAACACTTCAAAAACCTATACTCTACCAAGGTTTAAAACCTAGAAGAAATGGATGAATATCTGAAATCCTGGGACTCAACAACAGCATCAACCAAAAGAGATCAACAGCTTAAACAGACATCATACATGAAGAAATTGAAGGTGTCAATAAGAAATTAATTAAAAAAAGCCCAGGCCCAGATGGTTTCATGGCAGAATTCTATAAAACATTTCAAAAAAAGACCTACAACCATTATTACTGAAACTGTTTAAAAATGATTACAATCAGGGAATTCTCCTAAATTCCTTCTATGAAGCCAGCCTCACTCTGTTACCAAAATCAGCCAAAGATACAACTAAAAAGGAGAATATAAGACCCATCTCCCTAGATGACACAGATGCCAAAATTCTAGACAGGCACACGGCAAATCACATACAGACCCACATCAAGAAGATCATCTGTTCATGACCAAGTTGGATTCATACCGAGAAAATCAGGATGGTTCAACATATGAAAATCATAATGCACATCAAAACACATACATGCATGACAAACAAGAAAAAAACACACATCAATCATGATGCGAAGCTTTCACAACATCCAGCATCCCTTCATGCTTAAAGTCCTAGACGGAATTGGATCGGAGGATCATTCCTCAATGTAATCAAAGCTATATACGAAAACCACAGCCAATATCATCCTAAATGGGGAAACGACAAAAACATTCTTTTTAAAGTAGGAACTTGGGCAGAGGCTGCCCCTGTCACACCCCTCTTCAATATAAGCTTAGAAAACTTGCTAGGTCAATAAGGCAATAAAAGGATATTCAAGGAGTAATAATTGGGAAAGAGGAACGTCAAGCTTATCCCCTATTTGCTGTATGATTAGATTGTTTTACTTAAGGTATGTCTAAACCTTCCACCAGTAAAACTCCAAGAAATGGTTAACAGCTTCGCAAAGTGGCAGGATACAAAAATCAACCAAAAAAAACATGGCCTTTCTTTCATCAAAGAACACAGCAACTGGAGAAAGAATTCAAAGAGGACCTTCCCCCTCCACAATGCCTCAAAAACATAAAATACCTAGAACAAACCTAACCAAAGACACCAAAGATCCTACAACAACAAAAATTTTAAACCTTAAAGAAAAGAAATTGAAGAAGACATTCTAGAATGGAAAAACCTCCCATGATCATGGAATGGGAAAACTTAACATTGTAAAAAGTATCCATTCTACCAAACTCTTGTAGATGATTAATGCAATCCCAATACAAAATCCCCAAGAGTTTCTTCTTCACACAGGCTTGGAAAAAAGAAAAAAAAAGTCCATAAATTCTTTGGAAAAAACAAAAGACTCTGATAGCAAAAACAACCGTGAGCAAAAAGAGCTACACAGGGGGGGGGATCTCTATACCAGACTCTCAAACTATACTACAGGGCTATAACAACAAAAACAGCTGGTCCTGGAACACAAAACAGACCTGTTTGACCAATGAACAAAAACCGAAGATCCAAACCTGAAGCACCATTATCAATCAGCCATACTGCATATTTGCAAAAAAGGAGCCCCAAAGAAGACAACTGGAGAAAAGACAGCAGAGCATCTTCAGCAAGTGGTCTTGGCAAAAAACTGGATCACCATTTGTAGAAGAATGAAATTAAACCCCTACCTCTCTCGCCCTGTACAAAAGTCACTCCACAGATGGATCAAAGACCTCAACGTTGAAACCCCAAACTCTGAGGTGATAAAAGAAAAAGTGGCAGCCCATTACAAGACATAGGCATAGGAAAAAGACTTTCTTAATCAGACAGCAGCTGCACAAGAATTTAAGGTCAACAATGACAAATGGGACTTTATTTAAACTCAAGAGCTTCTGTACATCAAAAGAAACAATCAAGGAAGTAAAGAGAAAATCCACAAGTGGGAAGGAAACCGTTCACCACAGATACATCTGACCAAAGCATTGATTTCCAGAATATATAAACTACTCAAAACAAGAAAGAAGAAAACAATGACCCTCAACTAGGAGACAAGAGCTGAACATGAGACTTCACAAGTGGGAATTAGAGATGGCTGCGAAACATCTTAAGACGTGTTATTCTTGTAATAATTAAGAAGGCTAATGCAAATCAAAACCACTTGTAAGTGGAGTACAAGATATCATCTTACTCCAAGATAGACTGGCTCAGGATCAAGAAAACCAAATGGAACAAGTGCTGGAGAGGTTGTGGGGAAAGGGGAAACACTCATTCCACTCCTGGTGGTGAATGTAAACTCGTACAGCCACTATGGAAAGCATGTGGTGAACCCTTGGAAGACTTGGAAGGATTTTCCACCCGCGACAGCCAATACCACTTCCTAGGCATGTACCCTCAAGATCACCCCACCGCAGAGATACATGCACGGCCATGTTTTTTCAGCTCTCTCACAATCAGCAAGGACTGGATACCAACCTCAACGGCCCTTCAGCGCATGAGTAGAAGAGAAATGTGGTACACTACACAATGGAGTTTCTATGACAGCAGTTTTTTTAAAAAAAAAAAGAAAGACGACATCATGACCTTTGCAGGAAATGGCTGGAACTAGAGGAAAGCCATGCTGAGGAAGTAACACAGTCCCAGCAAAAACAAATGAGACATTAGTCCCCTCATCTGTGGATGCTTAGTGCCCATTACCTAGTTGTTTTCTTGTGCAGGGCCCCTTGAGTGTTTTGTCCAAGCAGTGGTAGTGATGCATATTGGGAAACACAAACAAACAACAACCAGAAAGAACTGACTGAAACAGTGAACTTCTGCTCAAAGCAGTCAACTTCCACATGGAGAATATTGAGAAAGACTGAGAAAGAGATGAAAAGCATGTTTGGCAGAATGCATGAGCTCTGGTGGGGTGGGGGGATAGGGGGGGACACAGGTCTAGATTTGATAAAAAATATGCGTATATATATAAATAAAATAAAATAAATAAATATCATCAAACTATCTTGTATGAAAATTACAAAAATTAAATAAAAATTAAATTAAAAAATAAAAAAAGAAAGTATTCTCTCCATGCCCTAGCCTCCTTGACCCCAGGCCTAGACCCCTGATCCCACCTCCCTGGATCTCCACCGGTTGCTCCTTCCCTCTGAGGGCTTTGGGCTGCGCTCCTGCTGACTCAGAGACTTCTCAACTGAGTTGGACCCTGCTCTAGGATCCTCACATGAAGACTTGGGTTTAGGTTTAGCCAAGGCCAAAGCCCCAGATCTCCTCTCATGTGGATGTTATGATTAACCATTTTGTTTATTAATGATTAATCATAATTTATTTATATTTTGTGTGGGTGGGGGTGTGTGTAGATGTTTGCATGTGTGTGGGTAATTACGTATGTGCTTATGGAAGCCAAGAGCCAGCCTCTGGTATTATTGACCAGCAACCATTTACCTTGTCTTCTTGTGAACTTGCAGCTCACTGAGTCAGCTAAACTGGCTAGCCATTGAAGCCCAGGAATTCTCTGGTCTCCATCTCCCCAATACTGCAATTACACACATATATTGCTTTTAAAAAAGCCACACCTGGCTTTTTTGCATGGGTTGCGGGAATCAAACTCGGGTCCTCAGCTTGTGCAGCAAGCGCTTTACTAATCGAGCCATCTCCTAGCCCCAGAATGGTTAATCCTGATCATCAACTTGATTGGCTTGAGAACTGCCCAGTAGGTTAGTGAAGTGTGTCTGTGACATTTCCAGAAAAGATTAATTAAGGAGAAAAGAACCTCCATGAATATGGGTGGCATCATCCAGCAGGCCGAGTGCCCAGAGGGAACAAAAAGGGAAGGAGAGGAGAGAGTATACCAGAGCAAGATCCTCACTTTCTGCTTCCTGGCTGCATGGAGAGAGCAGCTCTGCTCTACGGCCCTTGTGCTATGATGGTCCCACCTCACTACCTCCTGTTTAAACTGTTTCTCAGCAACAAAAATTAATACCTGGCACATTCTAACAACACAAAGGAAGTGTCCCTTTTTTGAGACAGGTTCTTATATAGCCTAGGCCGGCCTTGAACTCACTATGTAGCTGAGGATGACCCTGAATTCCTAAACCTCTTGCCTCCACCTCCCAAATCTTGGGATTACAGGTATATGCCCACACACCAACACATCTAATTAATTTGCTGGCATGAAATGAACCCAAGACTTCATGCATGCTAGGCAAACACTCTACCAACTGAGCTATAGCCCCAGCCCCTAAAGAAAATGTCTTGAAATGTTCTTTTATAACAGAGTCCAAACTAGAAACAATCTCAGTATGTACTAGTGGGGGTAGACAAAAAATTACAGGTAAATACACAGGGGGGTAGCTACAAGATGGCCTATTGTATAGCCACTAAAAATTATATTCTCCACCCAGGAATGGTGGTGCATCCTTTAATCCCAGTACCTGGGAGACAGACATAGGTGGATCACTATGAGAGCAAGTCCAACCTGATTTTCATAGTGATCTCCAGACCAGCTGGGGACCCTGTCCAGAAAGGTTATAGTCTCCATAAAGTTCTAAGAACAGGAAGAAATTCTCAAGCTTTGAGATTCAGTAGAAACACAGGCCATAAAATCCATATACAATGTACTCTAAAGTATGACTATCAAAATATGAAATATGTATGTAAGGAGCTTGGAAGGACCCAGTGCCAAAGGTCTCCTCTGCCTCCACCCACTACATGTGAGCGCACCCAGCACTCACTGATGCCCCTTGTGCTGGCTTTAAGCTAAACCCAATGTAAGGAATCACAACTGGGGGCTGGGGAGATTGGATGGGGAAGGGAGAACAGGCATTGCACGACACAGGTGCACAGACCTGCATGCAGACACTACATTCACACATACAGAAATAAATAAAAATTTAAAAAAAAGTGAAGGACAGGGCACATAGGCACAAAGGAGGCTGTGACTGAGCACATGGGCAGCAGAGTCCAAGGTGAGGGTGATGTGGGAGCCATGCCATCCATGGCTCTACAGGGAGCAGGAAAGGTCTAACAAAAGAAGCACTGTCCCTCTGCAATAGCACCCGGGCTCACTGTTCTTTGCTGCTAATGTCCTAACACCCCAAAGTTCCCAAGGCTCAAAACCTGCACCCTCAACTGGGTGTGGTGATGCATGTCTCTAATCCCAGCACTTGGCAGGTAGGGCCAGGAGGATCATCAATTCAAGGTCATTCTTAGCTACATAGAGAGTTTGATGCTAGCCTGGGCTACAAGAAACTATGTTCCCCAAAACTAAGATGAAAACAGACACCAGACCTCACTGATCATCCAGTGGCAGGAAGTTTCCAACAGCATCCGAGAAGAGGAATGATGGGGGGGGCAACTAGAGCCTAATGTACATATGCCTGCTCACATACCACAGACATCCCAGAAGCACACACACACACACACACACACACACCCCACATGATATACAGGCACAAGTACTACACATGTGCACACTGAGACACATATGAACAAAAATACATGTATATACCACACATACAGCATGCACCACACATTCATGCATGAGCACCACATGTGTACAATTTGACGTATATGTGTACACATGTGCATATATACTGCACATGCATACATAGGGATTAGATGTGTGCATACATACTATACACATGCCACAGCAGGCATCCACAGACTTACCACACATGCATGAACAGGTGCCATGCATGTCCCCATCCACCATGTATGTGCACACATGTACATGCACAGCACATGTAGGCACATACAGTACACTCACACGTGCATACCCTCCACCTAGCCACCAGTTATCAGCACCTCTGTTCCCCTGTGTTTCTTTTTTTTTTTTTAATTTATGTGTATGCATGTTTTCGCTCACGTCTTTAAGTGTATCACAAGCATGCAATACCCACAGAGGCCAGAAGAGGGTTCAGGATGCCCTGGAACTGGAGTAACATGTTTGTTAGCTGTCATGTGGGTGCTAGGAACAGAACCCAGGTCCTCAGTAAGAGCAACCAGTGCTCTTAAGCACCGAATCATCTCTCCAGTCCTGGACCCCTGTATTTCGGCAGTGGCAGATTTAATGGCAAAGGGGAGCGATTACACCTGCAGCAGCTGAGCCCTGGCCCTCCTTGCCAGAGCGAGCTCCCTTCTCCTCAGAAACAGCTACTCAGCCACCGTAGGAGTGTGTGCAGGCAGCAGAGAGAAGTGCACCACGGCTGCCCTAGCAGCTGCTCAGAGCCTCTCCCACCTTCCAGGACACACTGGCCCCAGCAACTGCCTCGCTGACCCCTGCACACCCCCCTCTCTCTGCCTTCGGTGTCTTTGAGCAGAGGCACCCTAGGCCCCAACTGTCTACCGACGCAGGTCTTTGAGGAAGTCCTTCCCCTTCCAAAGCCTCCTTCCTGACTGTAGCTGACTTTCCTTTAAGGCAAAGAGTCAGGTAAGCTGTGCTCCCCTCCCCTACAGCTCTGAATCCAAGGCAAGCTCCGTGTCCTGCCAGAGGGAGATGGCTGGGCCCACGTGGTACCAAGGGACATGTGAATGTGTTGTGAAGGGTGACAGAGAAAGAAACCACTCTTTCTCAGCCTTGCTGCCCTAAACATTCTGCTCTCAAGGGCCTGAAGCAATTGAGAGGCATCTGGCCATGTAAGACAGCTACTGTTCCCTCTACTCCCAGCCACATGAACCAGTTTGCAGAGAAAGCTCATGCAGAAGGGCTGCTTCACTTCAATACTCAGCAAGAGACTTCAGGAGCCTTACCTCCCAATGTCAGCCTGCTTACTTTGTATTTGTGTTCGTGCATGCACATGTGTGTGGAGGGCAGAGGGCAGAGGGCAGAGGGCAGCCTTAAGTGTCTTTCCTCAGGCTCCATTCACCTTGTTTTTTGAGACAGTGTCTCTCATTGGATTAGCACTCATAGACTCAGCTAGTCTGGCTCCCAGCAAGCCCAGGGAACAGTCCTTCTGCCTCCCCAGACATGCATTAGGCTGAGCTTCTGCATGTGAGTTGTACGGACTGAGCTCAGTTCTCATGCTTGCTCTGCAGGCACTTTACTGACTGCCATCTCCTCAGTCCCCTGCTTACTTTCTGCCCCTGCACAGTCCAGCAACTCCAAAGCACCCTGTGCAATCCTGTCTTCCTGCACCAGGCACCCCACCACTCCTAAAAGGGCAGGAACTGAGGCCTTTGTGAGGATCATAGAGTGCTGATCCACAGACATGGAGGCCACGTTCCATACAGTACTTGCAGGCTGTGCAAGTACTCCACAGTGGGAGGGGAGTCCCAGTGGGCTGCCTGTGCCCATCATTCCCTCTGGTTTCCGGGATGGAGCATGAGTCAATGCTGGTTCTCTCATTTGGAACTGTGATTGGGAGATTCCCATCAGACTCTGGGACCCTCTGGAGGGGCTGGTAGTGCTGGAACTACTAGGTCTGGGCTGTCCTGAATAAAAACTGTGAGTACCCCAGGACTGACTGCTCAACCTCTCATACCACAACTTGCCTGCTTAAAAGAAGGGTACAACCCTATGAGACTGCATACCTAAGCATCTAAAGGGAAACTGAGTCAGGAGTCCCTGCTCTGCCCCCTAGCACCTCTGTTTCTTCCTTCATGTAAATGCAAATTAACTGAAATAAGATTCTGGTCTGGGAACGTATCTCAGTTTGTACCAGGCCCTGTGTTTGAACCCCAGTACCACATAAAACCAGGTGTGGTAGCACATGTCTATAAACCCAGCACTCAGGAGGTGGAGGTAGAAGAATCAGAAGTTCAAAGTCATCCTCAGCTACACAGTGACTTTGAGGCCAGCCTGGGCTACATGAGACCCTACCTCAAAATAATTTTTTTTTAGCAATTAGAAACAATCAGCCCAGGAGCTAGCAAGAGAGTTCAGTGGGTAAAAGTGTTTGCCACCAAGCCAGGTGACCTAAATTCAACCCTGAAGAACACACAGTGGAAGAAGTAGCACCTCTGATCTTCACATAAGCACTATAGTACACACACACACACACACACACACACACACACACACACACACTAAAAATAAAATGAAATGAAATGAAATGAAAAAAAGAAAAGAAAAAAATCTATCCCAGATTGACTAATACAAAGAGACCAAACAGCCAGAGGAAAAATGCATAGGTCTTAATTGGAGTGTGATTTGGGGAATAAACTCAGCTAAAGAGACATTGGGGGACAATAGAGAGAACTTTAATATAGACTCCATATTAGAAGACATTAGGAAATTATTAATTTTGTTAGTTGCAATTATGTGTTTAATATTTTGGAGACGTGTATGAATACCACACTTTTTTACTTTCAAATGGTTCTACAAAGACAAGAGAGAGGTGAGCAGGTAAAACACGAGTGATGGCTGAACACGGGGGATGGTGTTCAAGTGGACACTTGCTGTACTATTCCTTCCACTTTGCAATTCTTTGAAGATTTTGCAGTAAAAAGCTAAAACAAAACCATGCTGTTGAAATGGCTCAGCATAAAAGGTCCTGTATAAAGGTCCTTGCCACCTGACGAACTGAGTTTAATCCTTGGAACCCATATAGAGGTAGAAGGAGAAAATCAACTCCATCTATCGAGTTGTCTTCTGACCTCTACACACAACCGTGGCACACACATCCTACACACACACTATAATAATAGTAAATAAATAAAATTTTAAAGTTAAAACATGGAGCTAGAGAGATGGTTCATCAGCTAAGAGTACTTGCTACTCTTCCAGAGGACCCAGGTTCAGTTCCCAGCACCCACATCAGGCAGCTCATAACTGCCTGTAACTCCACAAGCACACATATACACATCAATAAAAAATAATAAATAGATCTTTGTAAGTTAAAACAAAAGGCTGGGCATGGTGGTGCACACCTTTAATCCTAGCACTCAGGAGGCAGAGGCAGGTGGATCTCTGAGTTCAAGGCCAGCCAGGTCTACATAGTGAGACCTTGTTTCAAAACACAAACAAAAACAAAAAGTCAAAACAAAAACACCTATAAAAGGAGGAAGAAGGTGACAAACATTTCCAGACTTCAGGGCTTCCAGACTTGGCTCTTAAGTAACTTCTAGACAGACGTGTCTGTCCCACCTGTTAACTTCCTCAGAAACACACACACACACACACATACACACACACACACACACACACACACAACCTATAGTACTGTGAACCAAATGCAGGGTCTTATATGTACTAGCTAAGCACCCTACCATTGAGCTACATCTACAGCCCTTTCAGATTTCAAGATAGGATCTCACTGTGTAGCCCAGGCTGGCCTTGAACTCTCCACCTTCCTCCTTCAGCGTCTCACAGGCTAGGTTTACAAGCCTGTATCACTACCCCCAGCCACACCCTCTATCTATAGTCCTACTTCCTTATCTATAAAATAGGAATAATAAAACCACCCTCTGTTCCACCTGCACCTGCTAAAGACAATTAAAACCCCTGGATGTTTATATAAACCAAACAGGAAGAAGAGTGGCCGGGAGGAGGAAGGGAGAAGGGGGAAGGTAACTGGGAACCCTGCACCCTCAGAAACAACTCCAGAGAGTTCCTTGGGTTTTCCTTTGGCTGCTGGTATCTGGGATTTGGAGCTAATGATATTGGCGGCTCAGACGTGCCAGGGGGACACACATCACGTGCACCAGCACAAGATGCTCTCTCTAGCCAGAGACTAGAAAGGGGCCACTGCACACTAAGTACGGCCCAGCAAAAGCCAGTGATGTGTCTAGACTTCTGTCTTCCCACAGCTCATAATGTGCTTTGACATCCCCACTGGGGTTACATCAGAGAAGGCCAAGAAGGAAGCTGTGACTTTCACTCCCCTGCTGCTAACACCCCATCTCCCCATAACATCCCTGGAGACTGTATGGTAAGCTGAACTCTCCACAATCCCCATGGGAAAAAAGTGGCCACCCTTACTCTGGGGTTTCAGTGGAGGACCAGAGGGGAATCTGCGTTTCCACCCCTATGTATGGTAACAAGGCAGCTCCTCTCCTTCCCCTGCTAGAGAGTTGTCAGACAATGCCAATTAACAATGACGACATAATTAAGAACCAGAATCTCTTAACATTAAATTAATATGCCCAGGTTTGATCAAAAATCATTCACCAAGCCAAGAAACGAAAAGATCACAAACTGAATGAGAAAAAAGAGCAATCAATAGGTATCAATTCTGGATACCAACTCCCAAATGAGAGACATTAGAATTACCTGAGAAACATTTCAACGCAACCATTATAAAAATGCTTCTTTGAACAACTATGACTTGAAATAAGGCAGAAAACAGCCTCGTAAAGAGCAGGGAGACACTGAGAAGGAAATGGAAACTTTAAACTGAAAATTTTAACTGAAAGCAAAAGTTCGGTAGATAGACTCACCGGCAGAATGAAGGAGGCAGAGGAGAGAAAAGGGCAGACTCCGAGATGAAACAATATATGAAACTAGCAAATAAAACAATGGAAAATACAGAGGCAAAGATAGACGTTTCCCAGTCTACATAACAGAGGGAAAATAAGTTCAATAAACAGTGTCTGGGGCATGTAAGATTTGTGTCATCAGAAGGAGAGGAGCCGGGCGTGGTGGCGCATACCTTTAGTCCCAGCACTCAGGAGGCAGAGGCAGGCGGATCTCTGTAAGTTCAGGACCAGCCTAGAGAGCGAGTTCCAGGCCAGCTGGGGATACAGGGAGACCCTGTCTCAAAAACACCAAAGAGAGAGAGAGAGAGAGAGAGAGAGAGAGAGAGAGAGAGAGAGAGAGAGAAAAGGAGAAAGTAGAGTTGAAAAGCAACTGAAAATGGATGAAAGTGGGTTGACAAAGAGAGGCACATCTATAGGTTCAAGAGCCAGTTCTAAGTAAGATAAACTCAAAATCCATTCCAAGACATAGATAATAATTAAACATCTAAAAACTAAAGCAGAGGAAAAAAATCTCGGAAGCAGCCAGGGATCATATTTTTAAAATTAAACAGAAATTGTAGCGTTAAAAAAGGATATTAACTAAGGTTCTAGGTTGGCACTTCATGGTAAAGTGAACACTTTAACATGGGTAAGGTTACAGGTTCAATCACCATCACTCCCCCCCCTAAAAAAAGTTCAGTAAGTAGAAAGGAAAATTCACTAGAAGCTCTCAAGAGAAAACTGGGCAGTCATAAAAAGTTAGTGGGCTGGTGAAGTGGCTCAGCAAAGACAGGGACTTGCTGCCAAGCCTGATAACCTGAGTTTCATCGCCAGAACCCACAAAATAGAAAGAGAGAACCAACTTCCAAAAGTTATTCTCTGACCTACACACTTGCACTGTGACACACACACACACACACACACACACACACACGCTAATTAATTAATTAGGTAACATTATTTATTACTTTCATTTCATGTGTATGAGGGTTTTGGCTTCATTTATGTAAGTGCCCATGTCACACTGCCCATGGAGAAGAGCTGAGAAAAATGAGAAACAATATAAAGGGAACAGCTGAGAGGCTTCCAAATTTAATGAAAGGTATTTTATAGCCATAAAGGTCAACCAGCTCCAAGTCTGACAACCTCGAATGGATTGGCACCTAGACACATCACACAGAATGGTGGAAAGGCAAATACCGAGAGACACTCTGAAACAGGAAGAGAAGTGACTCATCACATACAAAGGAACCTCATTGGGATTAACAGCCATTTTCTCATCTGAACCAAGGAGGCCAGAAGGCAGAGGATAACATATCCAAAAGGAAAAGAAACAGGTTCTCAGACTGGGATTCTATACCCAGCAAAGCTATCCTTCAAAAATGAAGAAACTAAACTAAACTAAAATAAAATAAAATCCTGAGAAACAAAAATTGAGAAAACTCACCACTAACTGCCCTACAAATACACTAAGCAAAACCTTCAGGCTGAAATGGAGGCACACTAGGTAGCAATGAAGAGAAATAAAGAACATTTTGAAATATAACTACGCTGGTATATTATCTTTTAATTGCATGGTAACTTACAAACACTCAAAATGGAAACTGCGTTCCAAACAGCAGGGCATTCCTCATGGCTGCACAATGCCAGGGTCAGCAGCCCCAAGTTACTTACAGTGTTGATCCTGGGGGGGCCTTGCTTGCTTCTCTCTAGTCCCAGCCCTGCCTGGAAACAGTGGCTTCTCAGGCCCATCTGTTGGAATTCTAGAGCCAGAGACCAAAGCTTGATGTCTACAGGGGGCAGATATTACCCCAAAGTACCTCTGCCCACCCACCTCCCAATCCCCTCTGTCTCAGCATCTTGCAACAAGCAGCCTTGGCTGTGTAGAGGATGATGTGTAGGAAGTGCAGGTGGATAGCCACTGTACTACATCTGTACCTCATAACTTTAAAGAGTAGAGGAACTATCAAGATCATTGGATTTTTATAGAGGGGAAACTGAGGCCCGGGATACTGTAAGGCCCCACAGTTTGATTTCTGCCAGGTATTCTTTTTTTCAATTTATTTAATAATAATAATAATATTATTATTATTATTATTATTATACCCTGGCACACATGTGGAAGTCAGAGGACAACTTTAGGGACTCAGTCCTCTCTTTATATCTATTTGTAGGTTCTGGGGAGTGAACTCAGGCAGCCAGGTTTGCACAGCAAGCTTCTTTACCCTCTGAGCCATCTCACCGGCCAGTGCCTGGGATTCTTGCCATAGCACATGACAACGGCTCCACCTTCTAGACAATTCCAGCAAGAAAAATCATCTGCTGGGCCATTGGTCCCAGGAAAAACTGGACTTGAACCCCCAGGACAAGAAGAAGGGGTAAATCATGAGTGGCAAGAAAGGGTGAAACAGAGGGTGACTCTGAGATTCATTGTGAGTTCTGTCTCTTCATTCCAATTTCCAGCTTGGGCTGGACCCAGTGGCTCCCCTGAGCAAGCAGTTAGCAGTTGCTGACATTCCCTAAGTTAGCAGAGCTGAGGGGGCTATTGGGGTATAGGTCAGTGGTAGAGCACTTGCCTGATATGTGTGAGGCTCTGGGTTCTATTCCCCATGAGCACAAAAAAGAAAGAGTGAACCTTAGCACCACTCTTCCCCCTTGGAGTTAGCGACATTGAATTGTTCTCTGTGGATCTTTTCCCTAAGGCAAGTTTCTTTTTTTTTTATTATTTTTTTATGTGTATGGATGCACTGTCTGCATGTAGGTTTGTGCACCCGTGTCGTGCTATGCTGTGGAGGTCAGAAGAGGGTATCAGATGCCCCTGGAACTGGAGTTAAAGATGGTTCTCAGCTGCCATATGGGTGCTGGGTATCAAACCCAGGTCCTCTACAAGAGCAATCGGTACTCTTAACCACTAGGCCATCTCTTCAGCCCCATAAATTTATTTTCAAACACTTCTTTGGTATGTATGTTTTCCATTTATTAAATACAACGCAAAACTGCATACTAATGAGATGGATGTGCTTGTTTGTTTTTACATAAAGAATTCAATCTTGGCTAAATATTTAATACTGTAGAACATAAAGCATCTTCAAAGTTTTTCAGAGTTGATCAATATTTTGATTTTATAATCACCAATGCTGAGAATGCTGCTTCACATAAATATATAGTATAAAAGGGTAGAAGTCTATTGAGGGCTACTTCAGAAATTGTTGGAAATTCTGTCCTAATCCCAAGCCAAAATTCACTTAATCATTTTTTTTATGAAAGTCAAGTCAGCAATTCAAACAGCAATTTTTCAAATCGAACATTCTAACACAATGCCATCCAAAGATAGACTAATTTGTTACTTACATGCAGAGAAAGGATGGTAGGAAAATATTAAAAGCCTTTGTTTTTCATAAATAAACCATTATGCTTTTATAAGAGCAGAGAATTCGGTATATACAACAAAGACGCTGTAATTCATAGCTTACAAAAGGTTTGAATCTCAGCAGAGGGTTTCAGGAAGCAGTCACAGTTGTTATTGGTAGGTAGACATGCACATGCAAAATGCATGTGTTATATGTTTAGAACCAAGGCCCCAGTGATGTCACAGATGCAACACAGGGCAGCACTGCCATAATGGGTTCATAACATGCTTGATATTGAGCTGACTTTTGGCCATTGCACGTTCATAAACCTTTTACTGTTATCGTCTTTTCTTCTCTCCTCTCCTCTCCCCTCCCCTCCCCTCCCCTCCCCTCCCCTCCCCTCTCCTCTTTCCTCTTCTCTTCTCTTCTTTTCTTTTCTTTCAAGGACCTCACTGTATAGCCCTGGCTGGCTTGGAACTCATCATGAAGACCAGACTGGCCTCAAACTCACAGAGATCTGCCTGCATCTAACGCCCAAATGTTGGAATTAAGAGAGGACATCCTACCCTCTACTGTTGTTAAATTCTCTACAACCCTCTCACATTCAGTTATGTGACCCCAGAAGGAATTTAAGAAGCTGGGCTCTAGAAGTTCAGACCTAAGAGGGCCATCGTGGGGTAGGAATGTCAGCTAGATTGGTTACTTTTTTTTTATTTTGTCCCACAGTTTAAGAAAGGAAAAGGTCTACTCCAGCTGCAGGTAACATTGGATCTGCAGTCTAGAAACACCCTCACAGACAGCCCAGAAGTGTATCTCCTAGGTGACTAAATATCCTCAAGTTGACCTCGAAGATTCCCTGTCACAAGAGAAGATGGCCCTAGCTGCTGTCCTCCGTGGCCCAAGCAAACTTGAGGCTTTCTTTCTACACAGCCCAGTCTTGGATTGTAGAGCCAAAGCTGGCCATGGATAATGGGATAACCTCCTGTACCATCTCCTGTGTCTCCTCCCAAGCTTTTCAGCAACACTGACACATAGGACAGTTGAGGCACTTTCCCCAGTGTGCTATGGCCAGTGTCTGTTCTCCACTCTGCCAGCAACCTGTTCTGGATACCCAGTGTCTCACACTGATGGGTCAGTGATATGAGGTAATCTCAAATATTCTGACTATGCTCCTGAGTAAGGTATTAGAGGTTTAGAGTGAGTTTGATTGTCAGTCTGTTTGTTTTTATTCATTTTGAGACAGGGTCTTAAGTAGCCCAAGCTAGCCCCAAACTTGCTAGAATATAAGGATGACAGTGCTGGGGTTACAGACACAGGCCACCAGGTTTGGTTTATGTGGTGCAGGGAATCACACCCAGGACTTTGTACATTGGAGGGAAGTGCTCCACGAGGCCTGCATCCCCAGCTCCGCACTTAGGGCTTGAATGTGAAATGCACACACACACACACACACACACATGCACGCACGTACACACACACACACACACACACACACACACACACACACACACACACACACACACACACACACACACACACACACACACACGTACACACACACACACACACACACACGCACGCACACACACACACACACACACACCAATAGGCTCATGTGTTGAATGTCTGGCCCTCAGCTGGTAGCACTGTTTTTAGAAAGTTGTGTGACCTTCAGGAAGTATAACCTTGCAGGAAGAAATGAGTTACACACAGGGGATGGGGATGGCTTGAGATTTTATAGTCCAACTCCACTTCCGGTTCATTCTCTGCGCCCTGACGGTGGACAAAATATGACCAGCTGCCTCACACTGCTGCCATCATGCATGCCTTCGCCATGATTCCTTCAAACTCTGAGATGAAATAAACGCTCCTTTCCTTAAGCTGCTTCTTGTCTGGTATTTGGTTACAGCAAAGAGAAAATTGACTAATTTTGTTGTAATTTCCAGGATGCATGAGTGCAACCCTCACCTTCCTCCAGTGTGTCCACAGTGCTCAGGTATGGTCTTCTTTGGGTCCCTTCCCTACAGATTCATCACCCTCAGGTCCCAAATGACTAATGTAGACACAAACAGACCTAATCCAACAAAAACCAGACACCCCAAGACTCAAGGAACACATCAGAATTCTACCCAAGCAGTGAAGGGGGCAGAGTTATGGCAGGGGGAAGGGAGCCTGCCCCGGGGGGGCGGGGACATGGCAGGAGGAAGGGAAACTGCCCCGGGGGGGGGTATATGGCGGGGGGGGGTCACCCTGAGAACTGAAAAGTCTGAGAGAAAAAAGTCAGGGGACCCAGAGAGAACTGGAGCTGAGAAAGAACTCTATTTGTAGAAGGGAGCACCCAACCAGGGCAGAACACAAGGTGTCTGCACAGAACTGGGCTTCTGTGAGAAAGGGCAAAGAAAGGGTGGGCGTAGGGCACCAAGTGGCAGTCAGAGGCCTCAAGAGAGTGAGAACCCATCACACACAACCACAGCCACCACAGACTGGGCACCAAAGGGCTCAGTGTCTGCCTACAGTTCATCACTGTGTGCTGCATGATGTCAGCCCACCAGCACAGACGTGCTATATTCCCAGAGGACTAGCTGCAACAGAGAAGCTGGGGTGCCCTAGGCCTCCTGGGAAGGGAAGAGAAAAAGGAAGGCATCCCCTTCTAGCACCACAGTCTACAGTGCCCTAGGCCAGGCTGGAAGACCTTCCCTCTGCCAGGAGCCATGCACTAATAGCAATTCTGTCTCTGAGAATGGAGCCCCAGCAATGCATGGACACACTCACTCCCTTCCATCCCCACTTGGCCTGGCCTGGCTGCAAGCTCTGCATGCCCACAGCAGGGCTTGTCCCCAGACGCTTGCTGGCAGCCAACAGAGTCCCTGCTGCCAGGGGTTCCCTTCAGCCTAGAGCACAGCAAACCCAAATCCTGGATCATGGAGGGGATCGAAGGGAAGATGAGCTACAGGCTCAGGGCAACTCGCGGGACACACAAGCTCTGTGAGCAGTGGCCTCCTTTCGCCCCTTGCTGGCTTCCTCAGTCTTGCAGGGCTGCCAGGGAGGCGTGGTCCTGAGTGGAAACTGCAGCCAAATGAAGGGCGGGCCCTGGTAGGTCAGCCTGCAAAGCTACATAAGGAGCCCCATGAGCTGCCACCAACCCAGACCCCAAAATAAAGGCTCAAACTCATCACCACATGCCACCCCCACTTCTCCAACTCCTCCTGTGAATTAAATACATGAACTAAGGGTCCAAGCTCTTTCAGCTTGGGCCAGCAAGATAGTTCAGAAAGTAAAGGCACCTGCTACCAAGGTGACAGCCTGAATTAGAGCCTGAGACCCACAAGGTGGAAAGAGAAAAATCAGCTCCCACAGTTGTTCTCTGACCCCCACGCATGCTCTGTGGAATGCACATATCCACACAAGCACATAATAAATAAATTAAATGTAATAAAAATACATAAATGAACTCAGCCAACTAGACATTTAAGATTATAGCTGAAAGAAGTCAAGCATGATGGTGCATACCTTTAATCCCAGCACTCAGGAGGCAGAGGCAAGTGGATATCTGTGAGTTCAAGGCCAGCCTGGTCTATGTAGTAAGTACCAGGCCAGCTGGGGCTACAAGGAGACCCTGTTGAAAAGGGACTAAAAAAAAGTAAAAAGCATTCCCAGAGAGGGGACACTACATGTCCAGGGTCACGCAGTAGCCATGCCAGGGATTTACCTCCTCAGGTCTCCAAATACTGACCTCCTACTATATGTCAGTATGGTGAGGACACAGAGAGAGGAAGCTGACGGTGCTATCCTGTAGAGCTAGCATGCCAGAGCCGGGCTGCTCCTTGGGGCTCTGAGATGGTGGAACTGTGCCATGTGTTGTCCATTACAGTAGTCATGGCCCACATTTGGCTTCTGGGCACTTGAAATACGCCCAGTGTGACCCAGGGATTGAATTTTGTATCAAGCATATGACGGTTAATATTGATTATCAAAGACGGGATCTAGAATTACCTTGGAGACAAGCTCTGAGCAAGTCTATGAGGGACTATCTAAATTCAGTTAGTTGAGGTGGGGAAACCACCCTAGTGTGCATAGCATAGCCCAGAGGCTTGGGTCCTGAACTGAAGAAAAAGGAGAAACCAAGGAATGGAAAGAGGGCTAGGGACAGAGACACACTCCATGATGATGCAAAACTTCTCAACAAGATACAAACAGACCACATACAGACACACATCAGAAAGATTGTCCACCATGACCAAGTTGGCTTCATTCCAGAGATGCAGGGATGGTTCAATATACATAAGTACCTAGCAACTTTCTTTGCTCTGAAATCTGCTTTTATCTGGTAGTAATGGGGCCAATCCTCCTTTCTGCTGATTAATGTTTGCATAATATATCCTTTTCCATCATAGAACTGAATTTGTAACTTCTTTTTAATTAATTTCAATATATAACCATATGCAGCTAGTAGCCATAATATTGGACAGCATCACTACAGAGAAATCAGGTCAGCAAGCTCTGTCCTTGCACTGCCAGAAGCTGAGTGAGCACCTCTTCCACCCAGGGAAACACTGACAGTAATTGCCTCTATTAGTCAGCTTCCCAGTACTATGACAAAAATCCCTCAATCAATTAATTTATAAAGAGAAAAGGGCTGCTTAGCTCACAGTTCTGGAGGTTCCAACCCAAGATCTATAGCCTCACTGCTTTGGGTCATTGGTGAGGACAGCACATCACAGTGGGAGCCTGTGCCAGAGCTTCGTAAGCCATTCTCTTATCAAATCAACTGTCACAGTAACACAAGCTGATTTCAGTTAGACATATATATACATACATATACATATTGATATATAGATAGATAGATAGCTCTACATAGATAGCTATAGATATAGATGATATTGATATAGATATAGATACAGATTATATAGATATACATAGATGATATAGATATAGATATAGATACAGATTATATAGATATACATAGATGATATAGATATAGATATAGATATAGATATAGATATAGATATAGATATAGATATAGATATAGATATAGATATAGATATAGATATAGATATAGATATAGATATAGATATCTGTTCTAGTTTCTCCTCAATTTCTGTGACAAAACACTCTGACCAAAACCAACTTGAGGAGGAAAGGTTACAGTTCATCGCTCAGGGAGCCCATGGTTGGAACTCAGGGCAGGAACCTGGAGGCAGGAGCTGAAGCACAGTCCATGGAGGAATGCTTCTTACTGGCTTGCTCCCTGGCGCATGCTCAGCTTGCTTTCTATACAATATACAACAACCTGCCCGGGGTGGCACTCCCCATCGTGGGCTGGGCCCTCTTACATTGCTCAACAATCAAGACAATACTCTACAGACGTGGCTGCATTCCACTCCAATGAAGGAAATTCCCCAATTGACGATCCCTCAACCCAGGTGTGTCAAGGTGACACTAAAGCTATCCAGCACATCTTATCAGAAAATGGCTATCTTTTATAGATCTATTTTTATGTGTTTGAGTGTTTTGCTAGTATGTTTGTATTTGCACCACATTAGTGTCTGCTGCCCATGGAGTCCAGAAGAGGGCATCAGATCCCCTGGAACTACAACTGTTAGCTCCCATGTGGGTGCTGGGAACTGAACCCAGGTCCTCTGCAAGGGCAGTCAGTGCTCTTAACCACTGTGCCATTTCTCTAGCACCAAAAGGGGCTATTTTGATGCAAAAATTACATTTCTCATAAAGAGAAGACAGGTCAGAGTCCCACAATACCCCTCGGGGACACACCCCAAGTGTGCTGAGTACCTCCCACAGGGCTCCATCTCTTTAAGGCGCCATCACTTCCTAAAAACATCACCCAGGGAACCATGGGCCTTTAGGGAGCACTCACAGGTCTTTCAAGGCCCCAACCGAGGGAGTCTTCCTCCTTCACTATCGAAGAAGGAGGAAATGGCCCCAAGCCTCACCTCTTCCTGATACCTGAGAAGCAGCTGGATATACCCAGGAAGCAAAGAAGACTGAGAGTGGGCTGGCCACCCGGGGAACAAAGCTTTGTCTCTGGCCTCACTCAGGGACGTTCTCCCCAACTCTCAGCCTGACCCCTTCCCATGTATTGGTAATGTGGCCTAGGATAGCCAAGGCCTGTTCACAGCAGCTGGAAGAAGGGAACCCAGATGGGAGAGGCAAGGCCTGGCCGACTAGGATCGCGTGCACAAGACGGGCTAATGGAACCTATGCCTCCCAGATCCCCCAGACGCCGTGAGTCCCATTCGCCCACCTGCTGAACACATCGTGCTGTGTGCGCTCATCTGTCTCCTCATCCAAGACTGGCATACAAGTCACCTGCATGAAATACCTGCCACCAACAACTTAAAGGAAGAAAGATTTTCTTTTGCTCATGGTTTCAGCTCGATGCCCTTGGGTCTGTGGATGCTGGTGGTGGGAGCAGGTGGCAGAGGCTTCTCATTCACGGTGGACAGGAAGCAGAGAGGAGGAGGACACAGGAAGCAGCCAGGGCAAAGACAGAGCCCCCAGGAACCAGGGGCTGAATTCCTCCCACTGCGTCCCACTTTTCACCCCTCCAAGGTGGTCATGTTATGAATCTATCACAAGAATAATCTATCAATTAAGTCAGGGCTCTCAGGATCCAATCACTTCCCAAACATCTATCTGCTGGCTACCCAGCTCCCAGTATCTGAGCCTGTTGGGGACACTTCATATTCAAACCACAAGAGCTGGCATCCCCTCAGAAGACCTCCCAATTCCAGGTCTTCCTCACCACACTGGGTACCTGCATAGGCTCGCTTCCTCCTGCAGGAAAACTGTACTGAGAGGTCAGTTCAGAGTTGGGGCAGAAAAAAGCATGTGTGTGGAGGGAAGACATGAGAGGGAGGGGTGGGGGGAAGGGGAAAGACAAGGACCGTTCCCTTGGTCATCTTCTGCCTGCATGTGGAAGCCTGAGCAGCAGGCAGAACAGAAGCATGGGGAATCCAGCAAGACGCTTGCCTCCCAAATACAAGAACCCGAGTCTGATCCCCTGGTATCCACTCAAAGCCCAGCATGGCAGGAAGCGATGACTCAGAAGTTAACAGCACTGGCTGCTCTCAGAGAGGACCCAGGTTCTATTCCCAGCACTCACATGGCAGCTAACAACCATCTGTGACTCCAGGACATCAGTTCCAGGGGATCTGATCCCCTCTTCTGGCCTCTTGTAGCACTGCGCACATATGGGGAACACACACATAGAGTTTTTTTTATTTTTAGTTTATTTTATGTGTTCATACACATAAAATAAAAATAAATAAGTCCTTAAAAAATTCTGGCATGATAGTAGTCCCAGCATAAGGAAGACAGAGCCAGGAAGATCCTGGGCTTTGCTGACCAGTCAGCCTCACCAAAGTTCCAAGTTCCTGATCCTAGTGAGGGACCCTGTCTCAAAAAAATCAAATTGGGGGTTGGAGAGATGGCTCAGTGGTTAAGAGCACCAACTGCTCTTGCAGAGGACCCAGGTTCAATTCCCAGCACCCACAGGGCGGCTAAGAACCATCTTTGGCTGCAGTTCCAGAGGAATCTAACACCCTCTTCTGACCTCTGTGGCATTGTACGACACGGGTGCACCAACCTACATTCATACACATTAAAAAAAAAAAAGTGAATGGCACTTAGGACAGACAGCTGAGGTTGATCTCTGCCTTCCACATGCAAACACATACACATACACCCACACAGAGACCTGTGTGCATGTACACACACACACACACACACACACACACACACACACACAGAATCCGTTGCCTCCCCCCCCACACACACACACTCCTATATGCTTGCTTTGGCATTCTAACCCCAGTGCATTCTGATGTTTCATCTGCCTCTTTTTTATTTTTTATTTTATTTTTTTTTATTTTTGAGACAGGGTCTCCCTTTAGTCCAAGCTGGCCTGGAGCTCACTCTATAGACCAGGCTGGCCTTGAACTCACAGAGATTTGCCTGCTTCTGCCTCCAGAATGCTGGGATTAAAGGCGTGCACCACCATGCCTGGCTCATCTGCCCATCTCCTAATGGTCCCAGCATCTTCCCCCCAGTATCCTTCCTCCCTGCATCTTTCTTCTCAACATCTTTTCTCCCAGCAGCCTTACCCCCAACACCCTCCCTCCCACCATCCATCACTTTGTTCTATTCCCTGAGCTGAGCGAGCAGTAGGGCTGGAAGCCCAGCACACAGAGGGGCAAGAGCAGGACTGGAGATCCCTGAGGGGCACCTGATCCCAGGAACCCTCCATACCGCCCTGAGCACATCTCTGCCTTAACGTTCACATCTTATTTCATTTTCTCACCAAATAAACCATCACAATAATACAGGAGCTGATTCAATTCAGGCAGAGCTGTGTAGATCACATCAGAAAATGACTGATAGTCTAGATGTGGAAATTGCATTCATCAAACAGGCAAATAAAGCCTGAAGACACGCTGGGGATCAAGGTTTTGTCAGCACCTTGACCCAAGTCCCCCACAGAGGAGACACCAGCACAGGCTCAAGGTGAGATGGATCAGAGGCAGCACAGGCCAGTAGCTCCGAGTGGAAATGGTCCAGCCAGCATAAAACAGATGCTCGTGACCAGATACCTGGTCAGAATCATGCCATCTGCCCATGGAGGAAAGAAGGGCTGGCTGCTGCCCTGAGAGGACCTGTGCAGGGCTGCCCTGCATTGGAGATCCCTGGCAAATCACTCCTGAAATGGTTCACCTGGAGAGATGCATCTTTGAACTCCAAAGAGAGACTCAGACTCTCCATCCTCTGCCTGAGCTGAATCCAAAGGAATGGTGCACAGATCAAGGGGACACCCACTCTCCTTCAACTGCTCGCAAGCTGATTAGACACATGAGCTCACAGCTGAACAGGCACTCAGGCTGAAAAAATAAAATAAAATAAATTTGAAATGCAGAGATGGATGGCTTCTGTCACCAGCCTCTCCAAAGCCACTGCTGTAAACTGGAGCTCACACTGATGTTAAGTCAACTGTGGAGGGGGCCTGGCGAGAAGGACTCTATCCTATTTAGAACAATACAGGGCTAGAGAGAAAGCTCAGTCGGTAAACTACCTGAGCATGCACAATGCCTGAAGTGCCACCCCTAGAACCACATAAAGTAGATGTAACAATGCACACCTTCAAGCCCAGGAGGTAGGAGCAGGATCAGAAGTTCAAGGCCGTGGCTGGTGAGAAAGCTCAACAGGTAAGGGCTCGTGCCACCAAACCTGATAACCTGAGTTTGATCCCTAGGACTCACCTGGTCAAAGAAGAGAACTGATTCCTCAAGCTGTCCTCTGACCTTCACAGAGATACAAGGGTGCCAGGGCATGTCACGCACACACACACACACACACACACACAAAGAAACAAACACGCATAAAAATTAAATAGATAGATGATAGATAGATAGATAGATAGATAGATAGATAGATAGATAGATAGATAAAATTTTAAAGCATACTACCCAAGCAGGCAGGGAGGAACTATGACTAGCACTGTGACACTTGGCATAAAAGAACCACATGTCCCCTGGGGGACAGCTCTGTTCTAAGGACATGCTGTCACTCCAAGAACTGAAGGGGAATCTAGTTCTTTCTAGGCCCTGCTATCTCAAAGCAACCCCAAGCCCAGGGCCCACATGCGGCTGGTACAGTCGTGTTTTTAGATGACAAGACAAGGCCTGCTGAGCCCTCACCCCAGCCTTGTCCTTTTCCACACAGTACAGGTCACAGAGAAGTCAAGGCTGGGTCCAGTAATGCTCAGATCTGGATCAACCAGAGATGGCTGGTCATTAGAAGTATAGAAACCTAGCCTAAGTTAGTTGGTTGATTTGTTGGTTGGTTGGTTGCTTACCTTCTTGGTGTGTGTCAGTTTCATGTAACCCAGGCTCACTTGCTTGTTTTGTGTCAGGGCTTCAGTAGCGCAAGCTGGCCCCCAAACTCATCATGTAGTCAAAGGAAGACCTTGAACTTCTGATCTAGCTGCCTATACCTCTCCAACGCTAGGATTATAGGCATGCACCACCATATCTGGTTTATGTGTTGCTGGGGGCTATACCCAGAGTTTCATGAATGCTAGACAAACACTCCAGCAACTGAACTACATCTTCAGCCCATGGGCAGTGTTTTCTAGCCCAGAAACTGATGTATCTCAGGCTGGGGTAGTTGGAGAGGGAGGTAGACAGGGTTGAAGGCTAAAGCAGGCCTTCCTGATGTCCCTCAGAACTGAGGCTGTCATTCCCAAGTCCCTCCCCAGGCAGAGAGTATTTAGCTTAAGGTCATGACCCAAACCTGTGGCAAATACACCTAGCTAGAGTCCTGAGCCTCAGGAACGCCATTGAGAAGGTCTCGTTCTGGTCTCCAATCAGCCCAGCTTTCACTCTTACCTTGTGGGAATTCCAGTGCCCTTGTGCCAAAACCCATCTCTTGGTGACTCTATGGGACCTCTCGACAGCTTTTAGCACAAATCACCAGCATCCTTCTCAGAACAGGGCATAAGCACTAGAGTTTTAAGAGATTTGCTGGGAGCATCTCTCAGGGAAGGAAGGGTAGATATATCTCAGCTAGGTTGTCACAGTGGGCAGTCTACAAATCCACGAATCTGTATGTCCCCAACCTCTAAAAATGGGGAAGAAGGAGCCAGCAACTGGATTTAGCAAGGAATGCTGCTTGCCACCAAGGCCGATGGCCTGAATTCAATCCCTGGGACTGTTCACATGGTGGAAGGACAGAACCAGATCTTGCTGGTTATCCTCTGACCTCTACATGTGTGTGTGGCACCTGCACACACACACACGCACACACACACACACACACACACA
>VZQC01003872.1:525562-538062 GCA_009823505.1 Rhizomys pruinosus
CTCTTGCAGAGGACCCGGGTTCGATCCCCAGCACCCACATGGCGGCCGAGAGCCGTCTGAAACTCCAATTCCAGGAGAACTCCAGTTCCAGGGGAGTCCGACGCCCTCTTCTGACCTCCGCGGCATTGCACGTCACGGGTACACAGACTTGCATGCACACAATACATTCATACACGTACGGAAATAAAAAATAAAAAAAAAAAAGAGTGGTCAGCGCTCTTAACTGTTAGGCCATCTCTCTAGACCCTGATATGATTGTTTACCTAAGGGATGCTAAAAACTCCACCAGAAAACTCCTAGAAATGATTGTGTTTCAGTAAAGTGGCAGGATACAAAATTAACCTAGAAAAATCAGTAGCCTTTCTTTACACCAATGACAAGCAACTGAAGAAGGAATACAAGGAGTCCTTCCCACTCACAATAGCCTCAAAAACAATAAGATACCTAGGAACAAACCTAACCAAAGACACCAACTCTTATGCAGGTTTAATGCAATCCCAATTAAAATCCCTAAGAGTTTCTTCACGGGCTTGGGAAAAAAAGTCCTTAATTTCATATGGAAAAACAAAAGACCCTGAATAGCCAAAGCAACCCTGAGCAAAAAGGGCAATACAGGGGGGATCTCTATACCAGACTTCAAACTATACTACAGGGCTATAGTCATGAAAACAGCTTGGTACTGGCATAAAAACAGACCTGTTGACCAAAGGAACAAAACTGAAGATCCAAACTTGAGCACATACAATTTCAGCCATCTCATATTTGACAAGGGGGCCAAGAAGACAAAATGGAAGAAAGACAGCATCTTCATCAAGTGGTGTTGGCAAAACTGGATCACCACTTATAAAAGAATAAAATTAAACCCCTACCTCTCACCCTATACAAAAGTCAACTCCAGATGGATCAAAGTCCTTATCATGAAACTCAAAACTCTGAAGGTGACAGAAGAAAAAGTTGGTAGCAGCCTACAAGACATAGGCATAGGAAAAGACTTCCTAAATCAGACAGCAGCTGTGCAAGAAATAAGATCAACAATTGACAAATGGGACCTCATTAAACTCAAAAGCTTCTATACATCAAAAAAACAATAGGGGCTGGAAAGATGGCTCAGTGGTTAAGAGCACCGACTGCCCTTTCAGAGGACCTAGGTTCGATTCCCAGCACCCACATGGCAGCTAAGAATCATCTTTGCCGGGTATGGTGGCGTACGACTTTAATCCTAGCACTTGGAAGGCAGAGGCAGGTGGATCTTTGTGAGTTCAAGGCCAGCCTGGTCTACAGAGTGAATTCCAGGACAGCTCATTCATTTATTCACTTGCCCACTCAATCATTACTCAGTCATTCAATTACTCACTTATTCATTCTTCTCATTCATTCACTTATTCATTAGTCTTCATTCATTTACTCATTCACTCATTCATTCATTCACTCATTTATTTGCTCACATTCATTCATTCTCTCATTTACTAGTCACACATTTATTCATTGACTCATTCATTTATTTACTCATTCACAGTTCATTTTATCAAGAAGCAGCTGGAGGGCTGGAGAAATGGCTCAGTGGACATAGGGCCCTTCCGCAGAGGACCTGGGTTCAATTCCCACACCAGCACTGGAAAACTAATAACCCCCTGTAACTCCAACTCCAGAGGGATCCAAAGCCTCTGACCTCCACAGGCACTTGTACGCACATGCATACATCCACACACAGACACACACATAATTAATGAAAAAAAGAAGCAACTGGAAGCTCTTCCTTCTCTGGTCTTCCTGAGGAGCAAGGACCCACGAGCATTCTGACCCCACCAGTATGAGGCTGTACAGACTCCCCTCTCCCTCTTCATCGCCAAAAGACTCACCCTTCCCTGTTCTGTCACCAGTAAGACTCCCTGGAGCCTACCTGAGGCACTAAGAAGGCTGTGGTTCCTCAGCCTCCCCTCCTCCAACCCTCTTCTAACTGCCCACCTAGACAGCTGGACCCCTCTCTGCATCCCACAGCATCAAGGCTGAGGGAACCTCTGGAGGATGCTGAGATAGCAGGGAAGGCCCCATCCTCTGTCCACAGCTGATGCAACAGAACCAGGTCCTGTCCCAGGCTCCCAAGGGCACCCAGCCTTCTGCCCAGGTTCTACCCAGGCAGCACCCCACATAGGCTTCCTCCTCCAACACTCCATTGGGATCCCAGTGACTGGGTCAGGGGCATACAGCAGCCTATTCCCCTTCACCTCTCCACGCTCCTAACCCTACCACCCTTCCAGCCCAGATTACACCTGCTTAACCTCTGAAAGCTTTCTGGATTATTCTGGCTCACAAGACTCTTTCCTTCCTTGAACAGCCTAAGCTATCCCCCCCCCCCCGCCCCACCTTCTGCTTTGCTGATCTGTTGTTTTGCCCCAAAGAACAATCTAGCAGGCCATATGCCTGCCTAACAACTGCCTCGGAATGAAACTTTAGGGTCCAATTCCACTTTCAAGTGGAGCTCTACTCCCCTCACGGCTAATTGAGACGACAGGATCAGACCAGTCTTCAGGCCTGTTAAATAAAGCCACACACAGCCACCTGCTAACAGCCCTCGCCTGAGCGCCTCAAGCTGGCCTGCAATAAGTATTCCTAATTGTGCTTGTTAAAAAGCGGATTTATGGATCCCAATTAGGCTGCCTGCACTTCCGAGGCAGCAGTTTTCAACATCACCAAACCTTCCTTCTTCCCAAGATAAAATTATTTTTTGGTGGGTGACAGGATAATTACTAAAACATAAAAGGATCCTCCTGGAATCCCAACGCAGCCTCAGCAACTCTGTTAGGAGGGCCTCAGGATGAACAGGGTTTTTGATGGTAAATTTAAACCCACTCCAAGCCTCCTCCACCCCATCCCCTTGGCCCTTGGGGCGTTTTCCTTGTCTCTTTCTCCTGTGACCGAGCACCAACCTCTATGGCTCTCTCCACTCACCTTGCCTTTCCCTCTCCCAGCCCTCATTTCCTCAACCAGACCCGAGCCTTCTCTCCTCTGTTCATTTCTGCTCTCCACACACCCCTGGAAGACCAATCCGATGCCTCCTCTTCTGGGAAGCCCTCCATATTAGCCACTTTTCTCATCGCTGCAACAAAATGCCTGACAACAGCAATTTAAGGCAGGAAGGGTTTATGCCCGCTCCATCGTGACAACAGGAGCTTGAGGCAGCTGGTCACCCTGCGACCACCGGCAGGAAGCAGAGAGACATGCGTACTGGTGCACAGCTCACTGTCTCCTTTTTATGCAGTCTGGAACCCCAGCTTGTGAAATGGTACTGACTATATTTAGGGTTGGATTTTCCGACCTCAACTAACCCAATCTAGAAACTCCTTCACAGACAGCCCGGAGGTGTGTCACCTGCGTGATTCCAGACCCTGTCAAATGAACCATCATACCCTCTTTCCTTACCACCCAGTCAGATACAACCACTCACCCTTGGCCACCCACAGCTTCTCCCATCTGCTGTGGCCCAAGCCCCCACCACAGCTGTCAGCTTCCTGGGCTGTCCCTGTCTCCTGCACTGGGCTGCAAGCTCCGTGATGGGGGAGGGCTGAGTCTCACTCAGTGTGGCAGCCCCAGTCATTGGCTCACTCATTCAGTCAGTCATGAATTCATTCAACAAACTTGCTGGAATCTAATTTTGAAAATAGGCAAAGGATCTGCATAGAGGAGAATAGGGTGTGGATCAGCGGAAGAGCCTTGGCTAGTATGAGAAAGACCCTGCGCCAACTTGACAACACCATCCTGCCGCTCAAAAGAAAGGAAGCAAATGCCAGGCACAGTAGTGCACTCCTTTAATCTCAGCACTCTGGAGGCTGAGGCAGGTGGTTCTCTGTGAGTTCAAGGCCAGCCTGGTCTACATAGTGAGTTCCAAGCCAGCTGAGGCTATAGGGAGACCCTGTCTCAAAAAAAAAAAAAAAAAAAAAAAAAAAAAAAAAAAAAAAAAAAAAAAAAAAAAAAAAAAGAAAGAAAGAAAGGAAGGAAGGAAGGGAGAAGAAAGGATAGATCTGAGAAAGCACATCCTCACAGAAGATACACAAGGTGGGATAAGCCCATGAGAAGATGCTTAGCACCACTAATCACTAAGAAAGCCCAAAACGACTCTGAGATGTTGCTTCCACCCAATTAAAATGGCCACAACCAAAACATCAGATAACGTTGATGAGGATATGAAGAAACCGGAACCCTCACAGCTGCTGGTGAGACTGTACAAGAGTGAAGCCAAAGCTGGGAGATGCCTCCATGGGTCAAGTACTCACTGCAAGCATGAGGAGTTCAGAATGCCAGACAGCATGGACACAGGAAGGAGCAGGGCAGTGTGGTCCGGCTGTCCTTAGGACCCTGAGGTGAGGCGATAGAGAAGCCCAGACCAGGACAGCCAGCAGCCAGAAGGCCAGCCCTGCCATCTGCTCTGCAGGCCAAGATGAGAGCCCTGCCTGACATGGATTCACACTTGGTCAGGCCCAGTGTCTACCAAGAGCCTCTGGGCAGCTGCACAACAGCCAAACACGGGAGCCAGCTCCCAGCCTCTGGAGAACCAACTGCCCACTACTTTGCAAGAGGAGAGAGGCCCCTTGGCCGCCCCACCCTCTGTTGGTGAGGTAAAAGCCAGTTCTCCCTGAGGGCTGAGGAAGCCAGCGGCTTTCATGAGCACCAGTGAAGAAGAGGGGACCCACCAGGCTCCTAGATGATGCGTGCAGCACTCGAACTCTTCCTAACAACACCCTTAGGATGCACAGACCAGAAGACATGTCCCATCTACCCATCTAGTCTTGCCTGGCACACACACACACACACACACACACACACACACACACCTTTGTAAGCACACACACCTATGAATAGTTTCCATACATACAGTCTTAGGCACATGCACACCCTCCACACTTAAGCCTATGTACTGAGGGTCACACACATTCATGTGACCATATACACACACAATCACAAGCATACACTGACACAGGGTCACACACAGGCACAAGGCAGCAGGCAAGTGAGGGGATTGGATGGTGCTTTGCCCTTCCTTGAGGCTCTTTTCCTCTGGAAGGGAACCACCATTGGGCAGGCTTTCCGAGGTGGAGACTGCTCATAACCTCTGCTCTGGATGAAGTCTCCACCAAGGCTCACTGCCCATGGGAGGGCAGGCGAGTCATGTCTTCTGTGGTAAGAAACGTTTAGTAGTCAACAGAAAACACAGGGAATGATGGGGACGGTGGCACACATGTGGGATCCTAACTCCTCAGGGGGCTAAGCAGGAGGATCACAAGTTCAAGGTCAGCCTGGGTAACTGGGCAAGACCCTACCTCCATATAGAAATGAAAAGGGGGTAAGGATGGTAGAGTGGTAGAGCCCTTGCCAAGTATTCGAAGGGTCCTGAGCCTGATCTCCAGCAGTGCACAAAAACAAGCAGCCGGCTGGGGAGCCTCAGCTCAGTCTGTAAAGTGCTCACTGTGCAAACATGAGGAGCTGAGTTCAGTCGCACCACGTAAAAAACCAGGGGAGGAGAGGCATTCGCTTGTAATCCTAGAACGGCAGAGGCAGAGGCAGACAGATCCCTGAGCCTCGCTGGCCAGCCAGCCCAGCCTTCATGGTGAGGTCCAGGTCCCAATGAGAGACCCCATCTCAAAAAACAAGGAGGACACTTCTGAGCAATGACACCCAGAGGTTACCTCTGGCCGCCACACATATCCACATACACCTACAAAAAATATACACCCATGCACACATGCACACACCCAGGCATGTATGTACACACACACAGAAAAAAATCATGGCATTCTTCAGTCTGTGGCACCCATCTTCTTATACAGCCCTGAGTCCCTGCTGTCCTGGCCACTGGTACAGTTTCCTCCCAGAGTTGTGTGGGATCAAACAGCATCCTGGCTGGACACTGGCAAGCCCAGCATCTTCATACTCCAAGCCTGGAAAAATGACAGCTCTGGTCCTCAGTATTGGCATCAATATTGGGTATCAATACACTAATATTAGATATTAATAATAAACCCTGTGGTGACTCTGTGAGGAATTGTTCTCCTCACTTCATACAAATAGGAGCACAAGTCCTGAGCTCTAGATGACTTGTGCCAGAGCTCACGTGGCTGAGCATCCAGACCTGCCTTCTAACATAACACCAACTCCCTCCAGCCTCCAGTGCCCACCACCCACCCCATTCCTGCTGCCTAAACTTCCCTATTATGATAGACTGTACCTTGAACTGTGAGCCAAAATAAACCCTTTCTCCCTTGAGTTACTTTTGTCAGGGTGTTTTGTCACAGCAACAGGAAAAGTAATTAACACACAGGTTTTCATATAACTCAGACTAGCCTGAACTTGCTATATTTTGTTTAGAAAGGAGCGTGTGACCAAGTTCTGGCTAATAAGATAGAAAGAAAGTCTACTGAGAGATTTCTAGGAAACCCTTCTTTGCTCTTATAAAAGACATGCATACCTATTAACAGGAAATCATCTCTTTCTTCCACTGGACACCACTATATCTGGATATAATGACATGAACTCAGCACCCATTTTGCCACCATGAGACACAGCCATGAGGGTATACTAATGCTGCAGAGGTAGAAAGAGCCTGGGTTCTTTTTACTTAATCGTCTGAGACGGTGATTCTCCTTTACCCGAAGTCTGATATAGCCACAAAGAATGGAAACTTCTAAACTCAAAGCTCCTCCTTGCTTGCCTCTATCTGCTACTCTGAAGATTGTCCACCTATACACACTCATCAATAGGCCACCCCCTTGATCTTGGACTGGTTTGCTCCTAGGTAGAAAAAACAGACCAGGCACCAGACCCAATCTGGCCACCCAGCCCTGACTTAAAGCCCTACAGGGCAAGGATCCCAGCAGAACCGCTTACACACGTCCTACAACCGAGGGAAGGTCCAGAGCCCAGCATCTGCCCCTCGGGAAACCTGCTTCATCTCATTCTCCATTTCCACCGCCTTCCTCTACGACTTGCCCATAAATCTCCAGTTTATTAATCCTTTACATGAAGCAGTCGGTGTGGGATCCTGATTTACTCCCTGTTCATAAAACACCAAGAAATTAAAGACGGAAATTATCCAGAAGGACACGAGCCTCCAGTGGGAAGCCCCAGCAGCTCCTGGCCCAGACCCAGGTCCTCTCTGCCCTTCCCACCTTCAAAGCTCAGGAACCAGTGATGTCATCTCCCATCCTCATCCCTCTGCCTCCAGGCAGGATTTCTCACCCCGCCCCCCACCACAGGACTCCATTCCACACAGCAGGATGGGAAGCGTCACACAATTCAGTTTCCCTGGACACACTCTTAGATCTCTAGATCCTAAATCCCACTGGGGTGGAAAAGTCAAGTTGGGGACAAAAATCAGGGAGCAAATGTTCAAATGTCAATATATGGGGACTAGGGATGTAATTCAGTTAGTAGAGTGCTTGCCTAGGATGCACTGGGTTCCACCCTCAATATCATACAAACCAGGTACATACCTGTAATGTACACACCTTCTACCTCCAGCACTCTGGAGGTAGAAGCAAGAAAACCCAAAGTTGACAGTCATCCTCAGCTACATAGCAAGTATGAGGTCAGCCTGGGTACATGAGATCCTGTCCCAACCCACTCCCAATTCTCCATCTAAAACAATAAAAATGTATGTGAAATCCAGAAAGAGGACCAGAGGGAAATTGAAACTTATTAAAAAAAAAAAAAAAAAAAAAAGGGAGGGGGCTGGAGAGATGGCCTAGTGATTAAGAGCCCCAACTGCTCTGGCAGAGGACCCGAGTTCGACCCCCAGCACCCACATGGTAGCTGAGAACCATCTTTAACTCCAGTTCCAGGGGAATCCGACACCCTCTTCTGACCTCCGCGGCACTGCACGACGTGGGTATACAAACCTACATGCAGACAGTACATTCATACACATACAAAAATAATAAAATAAAAAAAGACTGCCCAGCAGGGAGCTCAGGTACCCAAGAGCACCCTCATTTCTCAAGCCTAGAAGCAACACCTATTGTAGTACTCTGAGACCCTCCAGCTACTCAGCACCCTGATGTTTCTTAAAGACCAGCAGGTGCCGGATCAAGGTCTTGAAACAGTCTCAAGGGTCCCAGCTCCAGGGGCTCACACTTGTACCCAGAAGTTGGTTGCCAAGCTCAGCCTCTTGCCAAGGGTCAGGGAGGCATCTAGGCTATATCAACCCCATTTCAGCATGACATCATACCTCCAACCTGACTCCATGTCAGGGACAGCCTAGGGGATTGCCCTGGGTTTTTGTCTTTGTTTTTGTTTTTGGTCTTTTCCCGACAGGGTCCCCTTGTATCCCCAGCTGTCCTGGAACTCTCTCTGTAGACAAGGCTGGTCTTGAAATCACAGAGATCTGCCTGCCTCTGCCTCCCAAGTGCTGAGATTAAAGGTGTGTGCCACCATGCCGGGCTCTCCCTAGGGTTTGAAGTTATTAGACTGGAGGGAGGGGCTCCGGAGGCTTCCTGGGCTCACTACGGAGGAAGAAGAGACAGCCAGGCTGAAGATGAGAGGGTACTGCAGCAGCCACAGCAAGACTCAGGGCAAGGAGGTGGGCTCAGCCTCAGCCCCGTGTGCTGGAGCCTGGGGACCTCGAAGCCTGGTGAAGGGGAGGTGGATTCTAGGGAGAGGCAGCTAGCTGGGCCTTGAGTGCTGTCCTAATGAGTTTTGACTTTATCCTGAGGGCAACGGAGAAGCATTAAAGGGTTTCCGACAGAGCAGGGGCATGGTCCGCTTTGCACTTTAAAAAAATCATTCTGCCAGTCTCTGAGTGTGGACTGAAATGGGACCGAGGGAGCAGGAGGGGAAGGCTGTGCTCTGTGAGGGCTCCTGGGCCAGAGTGAGGCTGCAGTCGAGAGCAAGGCCTCAGTAGAGGCCTACACGAGATAGGACAGAAAGTTGGCTCTGGGTGTTCAGGGCAGGCTACACTGAACAAAAATGGTTTGAACCCAAGTTCTCTAGTCCAGGAGAGATCTCTTTGCGCATGTGCCCACCTGAGGCAGTGGTTGCTTGTTTTTTGTTGCCCTAAGGCCGCCTAGCCTCCTCCTGCCCTGGGCTGAGTGGGAGGCTCTTCTAGTTCAAGACTCAAGGCCTCCACTGAGAACAGAGCCAGCCCACCCAGACATCTGCTAGAACGACTGAGGGTCCCTTGTCATACTGCTCAGATGCCCCAATCCTCGTTCTCAGACAGCCATCTAAGACTATGTCCAGGGAAACCTCATCCTGCTGTGTGGAATGGAGTCTGGCTGGCCTGTCGATGGGAAGTAGTCCTGCCTGGAGGCAGACTGATGAGGACAGGAGGTGACATCACTGGTTCCTGAGCTTCCAAGGTAGGAAGGGCAGTGCTCTGTCGGAAACCCTTTAATGCTTTCCCATTGCCCTCGGGATAAAGTCAAAACTCATTAGCCCTGCCTGTGGGCAGTCCCCTTCTCCAGACCCCTGTGTGCTGTCTCCCTAGGCTTCATCACCCTGGACAGCATGTCTCTGCATTCCTGCAGACACAGTGCTCCAGGCTGGGCCGTGTTGCTTTCACTCTGAGCCAGGAGCCACAGAGATGAGTGGATTGCAGGTAGGAGCATGGATTGCAGCCCGGAGCCACAGAGCTGGATTGCAGGTAGGAGCCACAGAGCTGAATTGCAGGTAGAGCCTTTCTCCTTCCTGGAACAGGTAGGTTCCCTGATACACAGGGTTCAAAACTTTGTCACCTTCCAAGTCACTCTCTCCAAAAGAATCAACTCCACTTTCTTTTTCTTTCTCTTTTCTTGAGACAGGGTCTCATGTAGCTCAGGCTGGCCTCAAACTCCCTGTGTAGCTGAGAATGACCTTTGAACTTCTAATCCTGCCTCTACTTCACCAACCCTGGGATTACATGATCATCAGGCCTGGTTTATTCGATGCCAGGGATCTAACGCAGGGCACCGTGCATGCTAGGCCAGCACTCGACCACCTGAGCTGTTGTTCTCCCCCATTTCACCTCCAAATAAAGAAACATATTTGGACCGTGATCGTGAACTCTACGCAGCTGTGCAGAACAAGTGACTGGACCACCATCCCGTAGGGGAGGAAGCACCAGACACTCACTCTTTCCAGGCCCACTTGCCTGCAGAGAGACGCAGGTGGCACACAGGTAAGCCAGGACCCCTCTCACATCTGGGTCCTCTACCTACAGAGCAAGTAGAATTAGTAAAAGGGCCTCTTGCAGGACTGAGTAAGAGGACCGGATGCACAGCCAGCAAGAAGCTGACAGCAGGGACTGGAGAGATGGCTCAGCGGTTAGGAGCACTGGCTGTTCTTCCACAGGACCCAGGTTTGGTTCCCAGCACCCACAGTAGGCAATTAACAACTGTGTGTAAATCCAGCACCAGAGGATCTGGCACCCTCTTCTGGCCTGTGCACACACAATCAGGCATGCACAAACATAAAATAAATAAAATTTTTAAATGAAAAAAAGAAGCTGATAGCAAAGGGCTGGGGATGTAGCTCAGTTATTGAGTATTTGCCTAGTATGCACAAAGCCCTGGGCTGGATTCCCAGAGCCACAATCCCAGACATGGTGGTACACACCTATAATTCCAGACATGGTGGTGCACACCTATAATACCAGACACTGGTGATGCACACCTATAATCCCAGACACGGTGGTGCACACCTATAATCCCAGACATGGTGGTGCACACCTGTAATCCCAGACATGGTGGTGCACACCTATAATCCCAGACATGGTGGTGCACACCTGTAATCCCAGACATGGTGGTGCACACCTATAATCCCAGACATGGTGGTGCACACCTATAATACCAGACACTGGTGGTGCACACCTATAATCCCAGACATGGTGTTGCACACCTATAATCCCAGACACGGTGGTGCACACCTATAATCCCAGACATGATGGTGCACACCTATAATCCCAGACATGGTGGTGCACACCTATAATCCCAGCACTCAGGAGTGAGAAGCAGGATGATCAGGAGTTCAAAGTCATCCTTGGCTACATAGTGAATTCAAGGCCAGCCTAGGCTACATGGCACCCTGCCTAAAAAATAAAAATGGCCATGCATGGTGTTTCACATCCTTTATCCCAGCACTCAGGAGGCAGAGGCAGGGGATCTCTGTGAATTCAAGGCTTGCCTGATCTACATAGTGAGTTCCAGGCCAGCCAGGGCTACATAGTGAAACTTTGTCTCAAAAAGACAAAAACCAAAACAAAACAAAAATAAATGAGCACTATGTTCTCTAGAGAGCAGGCTGCCTGCCCATCTTTCTCCTCCACAGTGAAGGAGGGAAAAGGCCCACCGCAGAATGATACGGGGACAGATAAGCCACTCTCCTGTCTGGGTGAGTATAAATCACAGCGGGGGGTGGGGGGCTGGTGTCTTCTTTGGCATTCGAAGTGTCATTAATTATGTATTACGTGTTTGAAAGAAAAAGACATTCGTAGCCTATAGGATGCGTTTGCATAGTAATAGAGGATTGATTAGATGCAATATCTATACTGAGGGCTACTGGGATTTCAGGTCTCAGGGCTTTGCAGTGGCAGTAAATTACAGCCACAAAAATCTCAGCCATAGTAAATTATAGCATCCAAATTGTTGAAGGGATTCTTGGTGACTGCAGATGAAAGATGGCGGTCACCTAGCCAGGTACAGTAAACAAGGCAGGGCTTTATTCCTGCTGCTGGGAGCCAGGTTTTCTAGGTGGGAGACCCCCAGTCTTGCTCAGCAGCCCTGAGCCCACTGCATCTGCAGAGGCTCTGAGAAAGACAGAGCTGCTTCCTAAACCTGGATTCTGCTAACAGCTCAGCCACGACTCCCTCTGGGAGTCAAAGGCTTGAGTAAAAAGAAGATGAGAATGTTGCTCTCCAACTGAAGGCTGTGTGTCCCCTTTTAATGAGAAGCTGGGGAGGCCTGGAGCGGAGCCGCTCCCACTCCTGGGGAGATGAAGGCTGCCGCAACTGTGCAGTCTGTAGCCCACGCTGTTGCCTCCCAGAGGTGGAGGTGGAAACCTGAGAGTGGTGATGATAATGACAGTGTTTGCTGTGTGGCAGGCCAGGTCCACACTCACTGCATGGACTAACTCGATTTACCCTCCAGCAATCCTATGTAGCAGGGGCCCGTGTAGCGACTGGAAAGATGTGGGTAACGTGCTTACTGTGTAAGCATGGAGACCTGAGTTCAGGTCTCTAGTGCCCACATAAGGAGACACGTGGTAAAAGGTGCCTGTAATCCCAGCTCTAGAGAGGTGGACACAGGAGGACCCTGGAGCTGGCTGGAGAGCTCTATCTAGGCTTAGTGAGATACTGTTTCAAAAGATAGGTAGAAGCTGAGCATCATGGCCCATACCTTTAACCTCAGCACATAGGAAGCAGAGACAGGTGGGTCTCTGTGAGTTCGGGGCCAGCCTGGTCTACATAGTGAGTTCCAGGCCATCCAGGGCTATGTAGTGAGACCCTGTCTCAAAATAAAAGGGACAAAAAGGATAGA
>VZQC01003872.1:543062-613875 GCA_009823505.1 Rhizomys pruinosus
GAACTGAGCCCAGCTCCTAGGCCCTGCTGATGCTGGGATCTGAGAGGAGCTGAGGCCTGGTTCCCCACCAGAGGAGCAGGACAAGATCACCAAAGCGAGGCTGACCCACCATTAACATGTCCTTCCCTGTATACCTGAGACTCCTCCATCTGTTTGGTAACTGGTAGGTGAGAGAAGAGGCCAGCGGGGAGTGAGGCAGCCTTAAAACACAGGCCTGATTACCAGCATGCGCCTGAGGGACTGCAAAATGCCAGCTCGCTGGCTCTGAGTGTAGTTCAGAGCCTCAGACTCCCTTTCCGAATTAATATTCATGGGACTAGCATGCCATTTATTTGCATATGTAGATTATTGCTCATCCTCTGCAGGAATGAAAAAGTTTGGGGGTGTTTTTATTTATTGTATTTATTTTAAGCTTGGGTGATAAAGCAGGCAGGTCAGGCAGGAGAAGGGCGGGTTTCAAGGGCAGAAACAGGGTCAGCTCCTAGAGACAGGGCCCACAGAACCATTACAGAGCAGTCTTTAGAAGGCATCTCATGAAGCCCCGCCCATAGAAAGGCCATGAAAGGTTACCGTGGGCGATAGTTTGGACCTGGCACTAGAACTTGCTAAAATATTCTCTCTCTCTCTCTCTCTCTCTCTCTCTCTCTCTCTCTCTCTCTCTCTCTCTCTGTTATGCAAGTGTGTGTGTACACATGCATGTGGAGGCCAGAGGTGACTTCAGGTATTAGCTAGAACACACACACATCCTGAGAGTGCTTACTAAGCTCTGACGCTCTGTTGAAGATGGGGCCCATCCCTCCTGGCATCTCAGGAAAGCCCCCCCACCCCCACCCCCACCTCACTGCCCTCTGAAGCCATCAGACTCTGGGGTCTTTTATTCAGTAACCTCCTGCTCTACACGGGCCTTGTCCCTGCTTTCTTCATCAAATAAATAAGCTGCTCACCAGAAAGAGTCCACAGTAAGAATTGGTTCAAAGTCCCAAGAACCCAGCAAAGCAGCAGGACAGAGCAAGACCAGAAACAGGAGACCAGGGGTTGTGAGAACCTAGACCAGAGGCTTAAGAACACAGACGAAAGACCAAGTCTGCACACCTCGGTGCCCCCTGCTGGCCACCTCTGCTCTAGAGCCCTTACCAGGCTTGTTACAAAATGACTTAAAAACCTTTCCTAAAAATTGCCTAATGTTACACATATGGGAGGCATTCATTAAACTCAGTCCCTTCAATAGTGGTCGAGGAAAAAACAGTTATTTTTTTCCAGAAAATAATCTATTCCTGTGGTTTATGCATTCAATAAATACCCATTGTGAGCCCCAGCGGTGGACCATTGTCTGTAATCCCAGCACTCAGGAGCTGGAAGCAGGAGGATCAGGAGTTCAAGGTCGTCTGTGGCCTTACAGTGAGTCTGAGGCCAGTCTGGGCTGCATGAGACCCTGCCCTCAATAAGTACACAGATGTACATTGAATAGCCTCACATGCACAAGGCCTGGGTTCAATCCCCAGCACTGCAGGGAAAAACCAGTCTTCACTGAAGTACTGGGTGCTTGCTGACCACAGCATTGGCCACAAAGAAAGACCCAGCCCACCCGACCTTGGATGTCAATGGGCTTAGACACAGCTGGGGGAGATGAGGATGGCTCAACATGGTGATGAATGATGACAACGGCATCTTATTAAGCACAGAATTTGTAGTGCAGGCAATAATTGTGACAGAAGTTTGGGGACAGAGAGGTCAACACTGAGATTTCTGTGGTAGCTCTAATGAGGACACCACTCAGAGGCAGATTGGAAGGAAAGAGTAGCATGGAAACCCAGAGAAGGGCAGGACTTCTGCCTTGGTGAAGAGTCCTGCAGGAAGGAGAGAGAAGGGGAGGGGAGGGGAGGGGAGGGAGGAGAGGGGAGGGGTAGCAGGAGACCCGTCAGGAAAGCAAGTCCTGACATCCACCTAATGACAGAGCAAGAGGCTAGTGTCATAACCCAGTATGACAAAGGAGATTTCTCATGACACCCAAGAAACACAGTAAATATGAAAGAAGCTTAATGCATGACTATTGCAAGAGCACGGGGGTCGTGAGGATATCAGAAGGGGGTCACCAAGCTCTGGGACCAGCAAAAATGAAGAGCCCAGGGGAGAGGCTTGAGAGATGGATGACCTCACATTCTACTTTAGGCAAACAGATTTCATGATGGCAGCCAGGTATCTAATATTGATAATGTCATTTGTACATCTGCAGGCCCAGCATTCAGGAGACTAAAGCAGGCGGAAAGAGTTCAAGGCCAGCTCAAGCTCCATATCCAGATCCACTTCTAAAAGAACACAATAAAGCCAAGCCTTGCAGAACACACCTGCAATCCCAGTGCCCAGGAGAGAGAGGCACAAGGATAAGAAGTACAGGGTCATCCACAGCTACGTAGTGAGTTTAAGGCTAGCCTGGGATACATGAGACCCTATAGAACACGAACACACACACACACACACACACACACACACACACACACCAGTAATAACAATTATCCAATTGGTACTGAAACAGGTCTAGGAGGTAATGACTGATAAACTGTCCAGGACTAGAAGCCAAGAGCCCAGCACTGTGAGGGAGCCACTGTGGGCTGCCTCTGAACCCCACTGGATGGTAGGTATCCACCCTATTTGCCCTATGAGAGCTGCCACAGGGCTAGGGATGTACTCGGTTAGTAGAGGGCTTTCCTTGCATGCATGAAGCCCTTGGTTTGATCCCAGTACTAAATAAACCCAGTTTGATGATGCACACTGACAATGTCAGCTTTGGGGAAGCTGTAGGCAGCTCCATGTTACTACTGCAGGCTTAGCTTACTTCCTGTGTAGACTTCAGTGCTGGAGTCCCAGGTTGCACCCTGAGCCACCCCCTGCAGGAAGCCTGCCCTGACTGCCATGGCTCTTGCTGACGTCATGGTCTTCCTACAGCAGTTGCTCTGACAGTCATACTGTTTCCTCTGCTCTGCCCTCTGACCATCTGATGGCCTACTGGGTAGAATCTACATGTTTCCTCCAGTCAAATCTTCTACTTCTCTCATATCAATCAAGTATAGTTATTGGGCTAACTCAAATTTGTCTTCCCAGTAAATTCCATTGTACAGATGAGTAAACCGAGGCACAATAGGTAGAAATCTGTGCCCAGAATCATGGGGCTTAAAAGGAGTAGGGAGAGGATTTGAGCCCAGGTCTTGAACTACACAGCCGGCCAGCATTTAATGCTTCTTTCCCTATCCAACATACTCGCTGTGTTCCTTTCTGAAACCCAACACCCAATCAAAATTATTCTGGGCCAGTTAAGAGCACTTTTTTCCCTGGCCTCTGGTTGATTTAGGGATGACACCATGATTCACAATTCCAACCAAGAAGACAAGAGGCAAAGTTTGCTCCAAGGCTAGCAAAGGCTCCCTTCAGTGCCTTGTCTGCCTCTGCAGACAATTTTGAGGATGCAACACTCGGAACCATTGCAGCCATTTTGTGACCTTGAGAACAAAGAAGGACAAATAGCATCTGGATCTTCAGTGATACTATTGAAGCACTGAAAGAAATAACCTTGGAACAGAAATAGCCCAGATCTCTGGTTATGGGAACTACTGAGTTCCTTATTGTTCCACCAGTGGAACTCAGGTTTGTTGTCACTTGTAGCTCTGATACCCTCTCCAGTCAAGGGCTCTTGTCACTATAGTTACATGAGTTGTAGAAAATAAATGACAAATGTGAACCCCATTCCCCATCCTCATTGAGCCCATCACAAGGTTGGGTGCTCAATAAATATTCGATCTATATTTGATTAACCGATTCTCTCATTCCTTGCCTTCTTTGAAGGGATCAGGCTAGATGCCCATCCCTAAGTTTCTGTCCCACATTTTGACAGTGGTCCTCATAGGTGTCTTCCACCCCGGAAGAACACAAAAAAGGTATTCACACTTGCCCAGAGAGGCCATCAGTGCAAGTCCGCACTCCTAAATATTTGTTCTTTGAAATGTCTTTCTCAATTAGATCTCACCCAAATGTTTGAAAGTCAGGCTGAATTCCAACTTCCTGCTCCCAAACAGACATGTTGAGCCTGCATAATTACTGCAGCTAGCTTTATTTGTTATAAAAAAAAAAAAAAAACATGGATTGCTGCTCCTTCTCGACTGTAAAATAATCGATAAATAGAATCCAGATGAAAAATGCCAGCATTTAGGAGAACAACTCTTTTATGATTCTTTTCTTTGGGGCCTAATTAACACACAGGGGATAAAGTGTGCTGGTAGATGTGCCCCGATGCTGTGTGGAAGCCCGTGCTCTACCTCCTGCTGAGGTTCAGCTTCCAGTCAGAAATCCAAGACAGACAGACAGACAGACAGACAGACAGCCTCAACAATCCCATCTGTGAGCCTGAGGTAAGGACTTTGCATAGCCTGGCTCTGCTCTCGCTGGCTTGTCCATTTTCTCCCCTGTCCCCTAAGAACACCTTGCAACACGGTAACTGTCAAATGAAACAGTCCCATTAGCTGAGGGGATCTTGCTGACTTCCTTCTTTCCTCCCTTCCTCCCTCTCTCCCTCTCTCTCTTCTTCCCTCCTTCCCACCCTTCCCTCTCTTCCTTCTTCTCTCTCCTTCCCTCCCTCCCTTCCTCTCTCCCTTCCTACCTTCCTTGTTGAGACAGGATCTCTTACAGCTCAGACTCTCCTTGAACTTGCAACATGTTTGAGAATGACCTTGAACTCCTGATCCTCCGGTCTTTACCTCCTGAGTACTAGGATCACAGTTGCAGACCACCACGTTCATGTACACAGTGCTGGGGATGGAACCCAGGGATTCGTGAAGCTGTGCAAGTACTCTGCTAACATCCCCCAGCCTATCACCCTTCTTTGAAATGAAGAAAACATTCCTTTCTGGACAGTGACCACCCTGGCCATGAAAATTTCATGAGGGGCTTGGGGACTGGCTGACACCTTTTCAATTATAACTGGGCTCTAATAAACCCCTGCAGAGCCACAGGGCACAGAGTCTACAGCCAACACACGACACCTATTTATTCCCTAATTACACAGCAATATATTCTCTCTGTGTGTGTGCTGATGAAGATAAAATATTCTTTTAATTCTACGGCCACCCGAGGGGTGGGGGAGGGGACTGAACATTAAGCAAGTCCTGGGAATCCCTGGCTCTCAATCACAGCCTTGTCCCAGTCCCAACCCTTGCAAAGAGTCTCCAGAAAATCACTAGCTTGCCTCTGTTCCCCACACTGGATCCCAAAGTGTGGTTCCCATAATGAGCATCAGCATGGCTGGTTAGACATGTCAATTGCCAAGCTCACCCCCAGATCCCTTGACTCAAAAGCTGAGGGGGGTCCAAGAAGCTGTGTTGCCACAAGCCCCCCCCCCCCAAATACTGAAGCATCCACAGTTTCCCAAACAGGAAGAAAGGCTTCCAGTTTTCATTTTATTTGTTTGTTTTGTGTGTGTGCATGTGTTTGCACACACATGCAGAGGTCAGAAGTCCATCTCAGGTGTCTTTCCTCACGGGCCTTCCACCTTGACTTTAGAGACAGGGTCTCTCACTGGAACCTGAGGCTAGCCCATTGGGCTAAACTGGCTGGTTAGCAAGTCCAGGAACCCTTCTGACTCTGCCTCCCTAGTGCTGGAATTAGTAGCGCCCACCAATATGCCCAACTTTTCATGAGAGCTGCGGGGATCAAGCTCAAGTCCTCATGCTTGCACGGCAAGCCCCCTACCAACTGAGCCATTTCCCCAGGGCAGAAGGGCATCATTTGAACTCAGCTAGGCCATCAGGGACACCTGGAGTCTACAGCAGTTGAGCCCCTCAGATTACACAGCTGCCTCGATCTACAGACTTGGGGCTCCACTTACCTGTCTGTGCAGTGGGGCTCTACAGCTTACCAAACAACTGTGTTCAGAGGCACACGGTCACCTGGCAGCAATCTCTATGGAGACCTAGCAGGATCACAGCTACCAGCATGCTCCAGCTCCCTCCTGCCACACTCTGACTGGCAGAATCTCTACAGTGCAATTCTCCGTAAGGTCAGCAGTACAGCTGTCCTGGGTCACCCTTGGCAACCAGGAGCTTCATGGCATTGAAGCTCACAGAATCTCCAAACCTAATCGCTGTTTCAAACCTTGTCACTGTGGAGCCTTGAGCCACCAGAGGGGAGGCTGGGGCCCATCTGTTATTTGTCAACAGTTTCTTGGCTGTCTTTGTCTATGTGCCTCCTTCCTATGTCTAGAATGTAAGTCTGTTGAGGGCAGGGCCTAGGACACCAGCATAATGAGCTGTCTGTTCAGTACTGGGTCCCTGGGCACACACAGGGCTTAGCACAAGTAGGCACTGACCAAATAACCCTAAGACAGGGGAGGGCAGCTTTCACAAAGTCCAGAAAAAAAACAAACACCTAAATTTTATTTATTTATTTATAGGGGTGCCTGCTGCTGAGCACATGTGGGGGTCGAAGGATAACTTCAGGGAAGTCAGCTCTCTCCCTCCACCATGTGGATCCCCAGGATTGAACTCAGGTTGCCAAGCACTCCTTTATTCTCTGAGCCTTCTCACTTGCCAGTACTTAGATTCCAAAAGTGAGGCTGGAAAGGGGTAAAGGAACAACTGACCGTGGGGGCCGGGCTGACACACAGTAAGAGAAGTAAAAGTAGCTTTCCCAGGTGTTGTCTTGGCCCTGGGTTCACAGGGTTCTGACTTCAAGGCTACCTGCTTACCTTCCACCTCCATAGACACAGCGAACCTCTGGACCTGGTGCTGAACTTGAGTTCTCCTTGTACCTGACTCTGGACCAGATGCTGAACTTGAGTTCTCCTTGTACCTGACTCTGGACCAGGTGCTGAACTTGAGTTCTCCTTGTACCTGACTCTGGCCCAACTGTTTACTTGCCTGAGGCTTAGAACTCAAATCCTGGCCTGCACAGTCTGTGAGACTCCCTCCAGATCCTGCTGGAATGGGTTCAGCTGAGGATGTCTGCCATACTCAGGCCCCTTGCCCTCCACATGTGCCCCACACATCCCAGGAAAGCCAAGTCTGTGGCTCCTTACCACAGCCCATGGGGCAGGCACAGACTCCATAATACACAGCCAGATGTGGCTCATCTTGGAGGAACTTAGAATTGCCCTGTCTCTAACCTTCCACCTCCTGGCCCTCCAGCCTATGCTCACTGCAGTGGCCTAAGTGGGAACACCTGTCTCAGGCTAAGAAAGGGATGAAGTCGGTGCACAGAGCCAGGAAAGGTCCTGAACTCTCAGGCAGGAAGCCTGGATTACTTCCCTTTACCCTTGGCAAGCTCGAAGCAAGTCCTTTCGCTTCTCTGAGCCTCAGTCTGCTGATCTGTAAAATGAGAGGAAGAGGGAAGAACTGCATTTGCAGACTTCAATTTTCTAGCAGCATAAACAGTATGTGAGGAACAGCGGAGAGCCAGTATGTGGTGTGCTCCATGGGGAAATCCGCCAAAGGAAGATGGAGCGCAAGGCCCAAGGCTGCAGGTTAATTTCCGTGTCCTGGGGCACTACGCCCAACCTTGAGGATAAAGCAATGCTTGTCTCTAAACCAGCGCTAAATCTCAAGAGACCCTCCGGATCGCACTCCAACAAAAGGGGGAAGCCGGGGACCCGCACTGGCGGGCGAATCCAGCCTCAGGATTCCGAGCAGGCTTGTGCAGCTCCACCACCTGGCCGGGACTTTAACCCCTGTCTCCCCGACAGAGTGAGGATGGGCGCGGATGCCTGGGCACGAATATCCTTGCCGGAGCCAGCTGGGACGGCCCGGAGCCTACTAAGGTCCCCCTAAGCATCCTCCAGTCCGAGGGAGGCCCTGCTCCGTTAGTCCCGGAGGGACCCGGCGTGGGAGATCCGGACCCCAGCCACTTGGATCTGTTTTTCTCGAGAGCATTACCAGCCCGTGGGGAGGTAGGCTGGCCTCTCAGCGCGGACTAGCGGGGACGGATCTCAGGACCCGGCGACAATGAGATGCAGCGTGGGAGGCAGGTCTGGAAGAAAGTGGGGTAAAGGAACCTCCACGCCGAGGCCGCCCTCCAGACTCATGAACAGTGGCTCCGTCCCATTTGCAAGGAACGATTTTATACCTATTTTAAGTCATTTTTTTCTAACAAATTAAGATAATAAACCAAGCCGTACCACGAAGACCTCCCGGGTCTCCACCTCCACTACAACCGAAGTTAGGAACTTCGGAGTCGCCACCCGCGAGCGCACCGGCAGTGACTCGCTCTCTTTTAACTTTGGGTCGCCGCCATGTCGCGGGGACCGACCCATCGGGCTGTCAGGCGTCCGGGATTCCCCGAGACAGAGTCTGGGAAATTGGATAAGAAAATATCCTAACCACGTTGCGCGTGGGACCCGCTGCGCTTGAGCACCGCGCGGACCTGTGCGCGGCCCCGCAGCTCTGTCTCTCGACCCCTGCGGGAGGACGCGGTGCGGGATGCTCGGCCGGTGCATCCGGAGCTGCTGTGGACTGGAGCTCCCCAGACTCGTGGGCAGCTGCCCTCCCCGGGACACCCGAGCCGCGCCAAGACTCCCGGTCTTCCCCCCGCACGTGGAGGCGCGCCGGCCGCTGCGTCCTGACTGCGGCCGGAGGGCGCGCGCATGACCCACGCGGCGCTGCACATCCCGCGCGGACCCCCAGGCGCTCCCGCAAGCCCGGCCATCCACCTTCTCCACAGACCAAACTCAGCTCCCTGAGCCGGGAGCCAGCGGAGCCAGTGCGGGGACCCACGGAGCCCGTGGAAAGTTAGTCGTCGCGCTGCAAAGCCCCCTCCCAAGGCTGGAACACACAGTCGCGCACCGTGCAGCCCCCGGGTGCTCCGAGCCTCCGGGTCCCGCGGACCCCACCCAGCCAGCTACCTGCTTCCTAGGCCCACCCAGGGCCAGCCAGTCGCGCGGTCCTGTCCTCCAGAGCCCGAGCCGCTTCGGATCGCCGGGCAGGAGCCTGAGCTGCAAGCCGCCTGGAGCCGGGCGATAGGCACCGCGAGTGAGCGAGCGAGCGAGCGAGCGGGCGAGCCGCTGGAGCCGCGCGGCTGCAGCCTCTCCAGCCCCCACCCCAGCATCCCTCGGTCCCTCCCTCCTCCCTCCTCCCTCCTCCTTCTGCCCTCCTCCCTCTTCCCTCCGCGCTCCCTCCTCCCGCTCCCTTCCTCCCTCTGGTCCTTTCAGACCCTGGGATCTCGCTCGCCCGCAAGCTACCTCGCTTGCTGGCTCTTTTTCCCGGCGCTCTCTCTCCCCGCTTCTTTCTCTTCCCACTTCCCAACCCCCTCCCCACATTTTTCATTCTTTTACTCAATTCTCCTTGCCCCCTCTTTTCTCAATTTCCCTTCCTTTTAGTCTCTCGAGTCCCCTTTTTCTCTTCCTTCTGCCCATCCTCCCTGGGAATCCGAGTGGCCTGCGCACCTATTCCTTCTAGAGGGTCCAGGTGGGGGAGCCAACGGGATCATAGCAAACCATGGGTATTCCAGGCTGGGCTTTTAACAAGTCGAGGACCCGGGCTGGAAAACGTCTGGGCTAGAGGGAAGGATGAGAAGTCAGAATGTGCAGAACTCAACGGCTCTGAGCCACGCCTGGTGAGATGCTGACTGGAACGCGGGGAGAGCAAGGAACTTGCCTCACAGGCTTGCGCTTAGACGGCCCAGGACCCGCAAAAGTGCCAGGGTGCACCAGGAACCAAAGGAAAAACTCCCAGCTGTGACAGCACCTTAGACTACACCTATGGGACCAGGCCAGGCAAAGAGGGCACCTGACAATTGGGAGTGGCACAGGAACCCCCTTTACCCAGTATGCCTCTCCAAGATATGGGGGGCTTACTCTTCCCTGCTTAGTCTGAGGTAGGAGGTGGGGGTGTCTCCCTTTCTCCTTGGACTCCAACTGGGGAGTCCCTCAGAGACAACTGGCTGCCAGCACACAAGGGAAGAATTTTGCAATAAAGCAGGCATATTGTCTGAGGCTTTGGGACAAACCACTCTGCACAGGTCCCCATTGCAGTCTGAGGAGGGAAACAACCCCCCCCCCACAGGACATTGCCTGTCACCTGCTCATTTGAATCAGTGGGGTTCAAAGAAGAGAGAAGAGACCTTCTTTCTCATGAGCCCACAGTACAGGCCTGCTTTGGTTCTGCTAACTGCTGGAACCACTGTGCTACCAGCCTGAGGAGAGGAGCTATCCACTTTGGGGTTTCAGGCGACATAAAACTCTGTACAAACACCCCTAGCTCCTCACCTTTTGGATAGCAAATCAAATGGACAAAAAGTTCCTGGGCCTCTGTTACCTAGTGATGAAGGCTGGGGACAGGGTGAGGAACCCGCCCTGCACTCGGACCACTCCTCAAATCCTGCACCCCAGGAGACTCCCAAGCCCTAGCCCTGCAGGCAAACCTTAGAACTACTCTAGACCAGCTGTCTAGCTCTGACACTCAGTCAGGATTTAACCCCACCACCACCACCACGGACAATGAAAAGACTGAAGTAGATGCTCTCTAAGAGTGACAGCAACTCTATAGAGCTGGGGGATGGGGGATGGGGGGGGGAAACGACACAGAGTTGCTGTACTGGAAGACCTGCTCCAGTACTCACCATGACACTAGACAATCACTTAATCCCTGTAGCCTCAGTTTCCTCTCTGTAAAATGGGAATGCTAATAGTATCATAAGCCCTGTGAGGACTAAACCAAATCATTTACCAAAGCCCACTTCCTGGCATGATGGGTAGTGGTACTTGGCCACTGTCAGCAATTAACGTTACCCTAGGCAAGCTTTGCATATCTGTCCTTCCTCCTCAACATTCTCTCTTGGGTTCTGAGCACCACCTCCACCCTGCCTCTCACGCTCACCTCTGTGTGGTAGCTCTGTCTATTTCTAATTCAGGTTCAGGGAGGTGGCTGGGTCTTCCTGGCTGCCATTCCAAACTGTCTCAAAATCAATCACAGAGCAGGCTGTCCCTGCCTTTCTCTGTCTGCCGCACTCACACACAGCCAGGCAGGAACTGTGTCTGAAGATTGCTGGGGATTGCCTGGGTTTCTGCCATACTCTAAAAAGCCACACAGATCTATAAGGCTGGGCCTTCCCTGCCCAGATGGCAGGCCTCCAAGGACACATGTCCCAACAGAGCCAGAAACACTTTTAGCAAACATCTCTGGGAGTCAGCTCTGGGTCAGGCTGGAACCCATACTCCATCATTCGCTCACCAGCAGAGCCTGGCTACAGGAGGCCCTGCATGAGCATCCCAGGGTTGGTCCAGACCTGACCTCGCCGCTACAAGTGGATTTGGGAAATTGTGACGGCTAAGACATGGTACCCACCTAAGGGCAGAATCTGAGACAAAAGTCCACCCGGCAGGGTTTGAAGAGGTGGCTCAAGCACTTAAAAGCACTGACTGCTCTTGCAGAGGAGCTGGGTTCAATTCCTAGCACCCACATGGTTGCTAACAACTGTGTAACTCCAGTTCTAGGGGATCCAACACCCTCTTCTGACCCTCTCAGGCATTGCATACACGGGTGCACTTGCATATATAAAGACAATACACTTGTACACATAAAATAAAAATAATAAAATCTTATTTTGGAAGTTCACCTGCTGGAGCAAGCGAGTAAGCAGCATTCCTCCATGGCCCATGCTTCAGATCCTGCCTCCAGGTTTCTGCCCTGAGTTCCTATAGTGGGCTCCCTCAGTGAAGAACTGTGATCTGGGAGATGTGAGCCAAATAAACCCTTTCCTCTCCAAGCTGGAATTGGTCAGAGTGTTTTATCACAGCAATTGAAAGTAAATTAGAACTGAAATTGGTACCGGAGAGCGGACTATTGCTGTGACAGACCTGACCTTGTTATTTTGTGGAGGATTGTTGAAGCTTTTGGAACTTTGAGCTAGAAAAGTCATTGAGTGCCTAGAGTTTGTTGCTGTGGAGCTTGGAACCGTTATGCTGAAAGACTTGTAGATAATAGAGGCCTGACTTGTGAAACTTCAAAGGGAAGCAGAGACCAGCAGGGCTGTTTGTATATTTTTGAATATAGAATCTGTGGGTTCTGGTTGGCTGGGACTGAAGAATCAGCTATAAGTAACAAGAGACCAGAACCTGAAGTGAAACCTTTGTTTAACTGGGACAACTGATGCTGGTTGTTGGGACTGAAAAATCAACTGTAAGTAACAAGAGATGAGCATCATTGTGAAATCTTCTGGAAAGAATTTATTCAGGAGCAGCATACAGAAGCTATGGTCCAGAGGGGGCCCAAGGCTCCATGTCAAGCCAGAAGCAGGACGTGGTAATGTGTAAGAATCTCCTATATGGTTCTGGTGTTGAAATGTCAGAAAGAGCAGCCAAGGCTAGGCACCATGAGAGACCAGGAAAGACCACTGGTGGAAGTGCACCTCAGTTGTAGTGAAGATCCCAGGATTGCAGGGGTCATGAAGAGAAGTTGAAGCTTGGCACTATGAGAGGCCAGCCCAAAGGTGAAGGTGCTGCCTCAGTTTCAGTGGAGACCCCAGCTTTTTGGAGATGCCAAGACCATGGGATGACCACCAAGAGCAGCAGCAGGTTTGGAATGGAGCTGGCCTGGGCCTTCAAGATGAGCTGTGTGTGTTGTGGATGGCAGATTCAGAGATGGGGAGCTGCCAAAACCCTTTGGAGCCCAGAACATTGTGAGCGAATCCAAGATGTCCAACCTTGAGCTACTTTGCTGGACTTGGATTTTGCTTAGGTGTGCCCAATTCTTCCTTTTGAAATAAGACAGTGCTTGTTTTTTATTTTACAGGAGTCTACAGTTAAGAGACTTTTAAGAAACTGAACTTTAAGTATTTGGACTTTAAAGGACTGTGGAGCTTTTAAGGTTGTACTGTCTTATATTGTGATATTAATGTTAACATCATATCTTGGGGACAAATGGAAAGGTGATGGTTTAACAGTGATGTGTTTTGCATGTCAAGTTGACAAGGGGTCAATCGTGCTGGATGGCTTCAGTGTCAACTTGACACACCTGGGTTGAGGGAGCCTCAGTTGGGGAACTGCCTCCATTGGACTGGCCCGTGGCCACATTTATGGAGTATTATCTTGACTGTCGAGCAATGTGAGAGGACCCAGCCCACTATGGGTGGTGCCACAGCTGGGCAGGTTGTTGTGTGTTGTATAAGAAAGCAAGCTTTTAGCTGGGCACTTGGGAGACAGAGGCAGGCAGATCTTTGTGAGTTCAAGGCCAGCCTGGTCTACAGAGTGAGTTCCAGGCCAGCTGGGGCTACAGGGAGACCCTGTCTTGAAAAGACAACAAAAAAAAAAAGAAAAGAAAAGAAAAGAAAGAAAGAAAGAAAGAAAGAAAGAAAGAAAGAAAGAAAGAAAGAAAGAAAGAAAGAAAGAAAGAAAAAGAAAGCTGAGCATGGGCCAGGGGAGCAAGCCAGTAAGCAGCATTCCTCCATGGCCTGCGCTTCAGCTCCTGCCTCCAGGTTCCTGCCCTGAATTCCTATGTTGGGCTTTCTCAGTGATGAACTGTCACCCAGGAGACATGAGCCAAATAAACCCTTTCCTCCCCTCCCCCGCCCGACCAAAAAAAGAAAGTTTACCTGCCATCAAAAAGCTTACACTCAGGGATCTGGAGAGATGGCTCCATAGTTAAGAGCACCGGTTGCTTTTGCAGAGGACCCAGGTTAGGTTCCCAGTACTCACACAGTGGCTAACAAGCATCCATTCATAACTGCAGTTCCAGGGCGATCTGACACTCTCTTCTGACCTCTGCAGGCATTGGACAACACAAGTGTATTGAGATACATTGTCTACCTGGATACATTGAGATACATGTCTACCTGGACAGCAAAGAGAGTGAGGAAGCTGAAACTTTGTGGCCATGGGGCTCTGCATCCATGTGATAAATGAGCAGCAGACCAGGGTGCCCAGGACTCAAGCCATCGTGCTGTCTGTCTCCCTTACTGAGGTACCCTTCATTTACCTTCACTTTCCTGCCTGTCCTGCTGGGGTGACCTCTCCTCTCCACTCTCCTACAGACACCCTCTTGAAACCCCAGGGAAGGACTCTCAGGGGATGTCTAGAACTGGTTAAGAGAAGAAAAGACTTTAGAACTTCAGGGTCTTTTGAATGCTTCAGGCAGAACATGACACCACAGAGCATGGGAATGGGGCTGGCTACGTTGTGCATGCTGACCCTAGGGTATGCGGGGCTGTTCCGTGTGTTATCCCTTTCAGATCTATCACAAACCCTAGCCTTGCCTCATCAAAAGAATAAGTAAGATGTTTACAACTTTGTGGGCTGTTGAGATGGCTCAGTGGATAAAGGTGCTTGCTGCAAAGTGTGAGGTCAATCCCTGGGACCTACAATAATGGAAGAAGAAAACTGACTCCCATAAATTGTCTTCTGACCTCCACATATATGCTGTGGCACACACATACACACACACACACACACACAAATAAATAAATAAATAAATAAATAAATAAATTTTAAAACAATTTAAGGACATTTATAACTTATTAATAAGGTCCACACACCATTGAGACACCACAAAAATCATATAGACCAGGTGTTGTCATTTCCCCCTTTTCAGAGGGAGAGTCTGAGGCTCCAAGAGGGTAAGTTACTCAAAGCCACAAAACCAGTGGCAGACCTGAAATTGAACTCCTACTTGTTTAAAGTCCAACCCCTGTACCAGAACATCTTATACTTCAGGTCTGGGCCTAGAGAGAGGCCAGCAAAGAGACCAGGTTCAAGCCAAGAAGAGGTTCACTCTTGGAGACTGACTTCATGCACACAACCCAAGAAGAACATCACCTGTAGTAGCCATCCTGGGCTATAGGTGACCATGGGACTCTGGGGTCCCAGCTAATTGTTCAGTACAGAGAACAAACCATTGAAAGGTCTAAGGTAACTTTCCATTGTTACACCTGCTCAAGGCACACACAGGGTCACACATACCCCAGATGTATATCGAGCAGTAACAACCCAACGCACCCATGTACACATCACCACAACCCAAAAATGCTCACACACACACACACACACACACACACACACACAAAATGTAATTTCTGCACTCACTAAAAAATATTGAGGTGGCTGGTGAGATGGCTCAGCAGATAAAATCTGAGAACTTGAGTTCTATTCCAGGATCTACATAGTGTAAGGAGAGAAGCAAGAGTCCTGTGAGTTGTCCTCTGACCCCCACACAGGTTCCATGGCATGCCCCCACACACAAAATAAATCAAATGTTTAATTCTCTAAAAAAAAAATCAGAATGAAATCCAGAGAGAGTGACTTTCTGTAAGTTTTTATGAACCTACCACCAACAATCGAAGGCTTGATTAACTTAGTTGTATTTATTAAAGTCATGTTCAATATTTAATAACTTTGAATGTGGATTGAATATTTAATGAGATTGGTAGAGATTATTTGTGTATAAACACCAGAAGTGATGGTTGCTTTGAATTGAGACTCATTCTTAGAAAACAGTGCTAGAGATCTCTCCATTTCACATTGTCCAGAGTTTATTTAAATTACAGGTTATTGGGGGCTGGAAAGATGGCTCAATGGTTAAGAGCACTGGCTTTTCTTGCAGAGGACCCAGGTTCGACTCCCAGAACCCACATGGGCAACTCTAGTTCCAGGGGAATCCGAAGCCTTCTTCTGACCTCCATGGGCATTGCATGACACTGGTACACTTACAAACTCATACACCCAAAATAAAAATAATTTAAAAATAAATACATAAATTGTAGGTTATTTAGAGGTTTTGGGACAAGGGCAGCCTGATCTGCACAGCAAGTTCCAGGCCAGCCCAAGATATAAAATAATACTATCATAAAAAAAATAGCTGGGGCTGGAGAGATGGCCTAGCGGTTAAGAGCGCCGACCGCTCTTGCAGAGGACCCAGGTTCGATCCCCAGCACCCACATGGCGGCCGAGAGCCGTCTGAAACTCCAGTTCCAGGAGAACTCCAGTTCCAGGGGAATCCGAGACCCTCTTCTGACCTCCGCGGCATTGCACGACACGGGTGCACAGACCTGCATGCAGACAGTACATTGATATACATACCGAAATAAATAAAATAAAAAAAAAAATTAAAAAAAAAAATAGCTGGAGATTGGGTGTGGTGGTGCATGCCTTTAATCCCAGCCACAGGCAGATCACTGTAAGATTGAGACTAGGCTGGTCTACATAGCAAGTCCCAGGCCAGCCAGGGCTCCATAGTGAAACCTTGTCTCGAGTAATAATAATAATAATAATAACAATAAACAACAATAATAAATCTTATAGATCATATTATTGCATATTATTTCTTCTCATGCTCATTGTTACAACATAATTGCATAGCCTCAGTAAATGTGGCATCTGAAAACTGAATTCCTTTGCATCCAATCAAACTTGGATTGACTCACCTTCCTCCATGTTGACCAGAAAAGGGAACAAAATATTACTGTGAAATGCATTCTGTGTAGTCCTCAGTCTTGCCAAAGTCTGGAGGTAACCTGGAAACAACTTATGTAGCAAAATTTGTTACAAACCTGCCTGTCCATGAGCAGAAACTGCTTTGCAGAAACAAGCAACATGGATTTCTGAGTCATTTTCTAGAACTAAGAAGTGGATGTGAGACACAGATTTCAAAGGATTGGTGTTAGTCAATGGAGGATTTGAGATTCTGGGAATCAGTGAAGGAATGTAACAGACTGGAAAGTGTGTATTTTAGACATTACCGTGGATGTGTTAATGGTGCTCTTTGGCTAATAAGTAATTATATACTGTCCTTTGTTAGAGGCTAAATGAAATCACTGGAAATGGTCCTTATGCCACAGCAGGCTGCAGCCCAGCAGGATGCAAACTGCTTACTCACAAAAGAGAGCAAATGCACTCTCCATCAAATTACTCTTCCCACTGACACACCTCTGTCACATTCCAATTTGCTTTGATTTGGGGTCCAGAGCCAATGTAAATGAACACTATCAAAAGAATGTCTGTGATCATGAAACAGGAGGCAGAGAGGAGCCTCTGCCTGAGATCACTGCTCTCCTTCTCCTGGGCACTGTTTTCATTTTATTTGCAACAGAGAATTGGAGAAATTATACCCCTGAACACTTTCCCACCTGGGATCTAGAATCCTAGGATGTCTGGAGACCAACACATCCTCCCCATGTTCAATAGCCTGCCAAGCATTAAACCCTGCCACACAGCCACCACACAGTACACCTGCTGTATTCAACCCACCCTGGCTGGGTCCCTTGATTTACCTCTGCTCTTCTCAGAGTCTTAAGGGCTTCTTAATTCTCTTTCATGCTTGGTAAATTCAGTCTCACGTACTGCCTGCCTGCAAGTGTGCCCATGTCGTGCAGTGCCCTTGGAGGTCAGAAGAGGGTGTGGGGTCCTTGGAACTGGAGTTTTGGATGATTGTTAGCTGCCATCTGAGTATTGGGATTCGAACCCAGGTCCTCTTCAAGAGCAGTCAGTGTTAACTGCTGAGCCATCACTCCAGCCCCATGGGTTTTTTTATGCCCTCTTATCCTTTGACACAAATTGAACACAGAGAACAGAATATTGAAATCAAGGTCATATCATTTTCCAGGAAGCTCATAATCACCATTCATTCTTAGTCTCAAGTGAATTTTTTGTTTTGGTTATCCTTTTGAGACATGGTCTAATGTAGCCCAGGCTGGTCTCAAACTCACTGTATAGTGAAGGATGATCTTGAACTTCTGATCCTTCTGCCTCTACCTCCCAAGTGCTTGGATTATATGTGCTACCATCAGGGTGCTGAGATGGAACCCAGGGCTTCCTACATGCTAAGCAAGCACCCTACCTACTGGGTGACATCCCCAGCCTCAAATCAAATTGTAAAGAAATTAACCATTATAAAAATAAAAAAATTTAGCCGGGCATGGTGGCGCGCACCTTTAATCCCAGCATTCAGGAGGTAGAGGTGGGTGGATCTCTGTGAGTTCAAGGCCAGCCTGGTCTACAGAGTGAGCTCCAGGACAGCTGGGGCTACAGGGAGACCCTGTCTCAAAAATACCAAAAAGGGGGGAAAAAAACTAAAAATGAAAAATAAAAGGAAAATTAAAAAAATTTTTTTAATTAAAAAAAAAAAAGGGCTGGAGAGATTGCTTAGTGGTTAAGAACCGACTGCTCTTGCAGAGGACCCAGGTTCGATCCCCAGCACCCACATGGCAGCTGAGAACCATCTTTAACTCCAGTTCCAGGGGAATCCGACACCCCTTCTGATCTCTGTGGCACTGCATGACATGGGTGCACAAACCTACATGCAGACAGTACACTCATACACATAAAGAATAAATAAATTTAAAAAAATACACTGATTCTGTAAAAAAAAAAAAAAAGAAAAAAGAAAAAAGAAAGAAAGAAAGAAATTAACCATTCTTTTGTTTTGGACCCTTAAGATTTCCCAATAATGCATTTTCATTAGACAAACACTTAAGAAGTTCCTTCTGTGTTCAAGGCTCACTGCCTTGAATCACAAATGCAGAGGTTTCTAAGTGTAATGTCTTCTCTAGCACAGCCAGCATCTCTCTGCAGCCACCAAAAGACTCTTGGGGGAGGAAGAGTCTCCTTGAAAGGGGGTCCTGGAGGGCTGGAGAGATGGCCTAGTGGTTAAGAGCGCCGATCGCTCTTGCAGAGGACCCGGGTTCGATCCCCAGCACCCACATGACGGTCACGAACCGTCTGAAACTCCAATTCCAGGAGAACTCCAGTTCCAGGGGAATCCAAGACCCTCTTCTGACCTCCACGGCATTGCACAACACGGGTGCACAAACTTGCATGCAGACAGTACATTCATACACATACAGAAATAAATAAAATTAATAAAAAAAATAAAGAAAGAAAGAAAGGGGGTCCTGGATAGCTCACTGGCACGTTGACTTTGCAAATCCTCAAATCCTTTGTGTAAATAGATGGGGTAGCAGCTCTGCTCTTACAGGTGGAGCCGTCCTCCTCTTCTTCAGTTTCCTCTACACCCTGCCATGCTCTGTGCTTTGTGTCTCTACCATGCTGAAAGGATAAGGGGCTCTGTGCCTGGACACAAGCTCCATGGGGATTGGGGGGGGGGTTTCCACCATTGTATACCAGTCTTCACAGCTCTAGGGAGAGAGCAGGCCAGAGGTAGATACTGCATGAAAGTTCTTACCTTTATCTTTACCAGTGGTGTCCCCTCTGCTCAGAATGGCCTGCATTCTTCTTCACCCTGGCACTTACCCAGGCAGGTGTATTCTCCCTGGAAGATCTTCCTTGAAGCCACTGAGTCGGATCAAACACTCTCCCTCAATGCTTCCTGGGGCCTATGCACATGCCTCAGTTCCCACTGGCCACACATTCTGCATTCCTCAGGTACGTGTCTACTTCTTGCAATTTGAAGACAGACCATCTGCCATTCATCTTCATACCCTCAGCTCCTTGGCACGGCATCTGGAACATAGGAAGCACTCTATAAAGATCTGTCAAGTTGAACTAAACAACCCCAAAGTAGATGCAGATTGGGTCATACTAAGTGTGATTGCTGGTTCATTTGGTCATTTGGCAAACACTGATACAGCACCTAAGATGTATGTGCCAAGCCATATCCTGGGTGCTAGAGATCCAGCACTGAGCCACAGTCAGAAAACGAAGACATGTCAATTATAAACCCAGATCTTGCCAGGCATGGTGGCGCACGCCTTTAATCCTAGCACTCGGGAGGCAGAGGCAGGTGGATCTTTGTGAGTTCAAGGCCCAGCCTGGTCTACAGAGTGAGTTCCAGGACAGCTGGGGCTACAGGGAGACCCTGTCTCAAAAAAAAAAAAAAAAAACCCAGATCTTTCTCTTTTTTTAAGATAATATTATCTACTTACATGTAACACAGATTTTTTTTATGTGTATAAGTGCATTGCCTGCATATGTGTAAGTGCACACATATTGTGCAATGTCCTAGAACTGGAGTTACAGATGGTTGTTAGCCACCATGTGGGTGCTAGGAATTGAACTCAGGTCCTCTGCAAAAGCAGTCAGTGCTCTTAACCACTGACCCATCTCTCCAGCCCCACAACAACCCAGATCTATCACCCAGCTACTTAAGTGCTGGGTAGAGCCAATATGAGCATTATTTAAACCTACACTTTGGGCTGAGGAGATGGCTCAATTGGTAAAGCACTTGCTATGCAAGCAAGAGGACCTGAGTTCAATCTCCAGCACCCACAAAAAAAACCTAGGTGCAGCCGGGTGTGGTGGCGCACGCCTTTGATCCTAGCACTTGGGAGGCAGAGGTAGGCGGATCTTTGTGAGTTCAAGGCCAGCCTGGTCAACAGAGTGAGTTCCAGGACAGCTGGGTCTACAGGGAGACCCTGTCTCGAAAAGAAAAAAAAAAAAAAAAAAAAAAAGCTAGGTGCACTTGTAACCCTAGCACTGGGGGAAGAGAGACAACCAGATCCCTGGGGCTTACTGGCCAGCCAGCCTAGCTGAATTGGTGAGTTCTAGGTAAAAGTGAAAGACCCCCTAGACTGGAGAGATGGCTCAGTGGTTAAGAGAGCCGACTGCTCTTACAGAGGACCCGGGTTTGATTCCCAGCACCCACATGGCGGCTGAGAATCGTCTTTAAGCTGGATGTGGTGGCGCACACCTTTAATCTTAGCACTCGGGAGGGAGAGGCAAGCAGATCTCTATGAGTTCAAGGCCAGCTTAGTCTACAGAGTGTGTTCCAGGCCAGCAGGGGCTATATAGGGAGCCCCTGTCTCAAAAAAAAAAAAAAAAGTAAAAGACCCTGTCCCAGAAAAAACAAGATGGAGAGCACCTGAGAAGAGTGCTGGAGGTGGACCTCTGGCCTCATCATACATACATACATTCACACAGGCACATATATGCATGCACACATGCATATGTGCTTACACAAATGCATGAACATGTAACACACCAAAAGTAAAGCTTGATTTTAACATACCATTGTTTGAATTTAGGCAGGAAGTTCAAGATCCCCATAACTCAGACTGCCCAGGACGACTGTGACCCTAAGTACATAATAGACATGTACTACAGTACACGTGAGTACTATAGTCTCCAGTGAGCTATTTTGGTATAGGTTTATACAGGGTGATCTGAAATTCCTTGAGTATTTTTAAAGCTCAATAATTTGCTTAGAAATGCTCTGCAAATAGCATTAAGTATTGCAGAGCTTAGAAAACCCTTCACAATTGCACAAAATGCATTTGTATTTAAGATCCCAAGATAAATAAAAAATTGAAGTCCAATCAACTTCCAATTCAGTTGAAATTCAATTGAGTTTCATTTAAGTGCCATTTATGGACTTCTCTGATCACACTCAGCCACCTCCGCCATGTTCCATTGAACAGACTTTGATGGAACCTTTCTATTGTGTCATACACTGTAGCAGGGGCTGAAGAAAACAAAGATTAATAGATATGATCTCAACCTTTAAACAGTTCCCAGGGTGATGGAGGAGACTGCAGCACAGCTGACCTACCATCACACGGGACCTTGAGAGACACTGCAAGCTAGGTACCAGGTGCTATGGGAGCCCCGAAGGCCAACATGTTCATTTTGTCTGCAGCTATTGGGAAAGGCTTGATAAAGGGTAATACCTGGGCAGAGCTTAAATCAATGCATCTCTTCCCAGCAGTGCAAAGCTGGGAAGAGATAGAGAGGGAAGTGCCATGGACAGGGTAAGCAGTCACACTGGGGGCAGCCAGAGCCGAATGTAAGTGCAGAGAAAGAGACGAAGCTGCAAAGGTGAGTTGGGCTCTGACAGTGAAGGATATTGAATGATAACAAGGCAGAATTTTATCTTGGAGATAATGGAGAATGTTATTAAAGCTTAAAGGTTTTAAAATTTATGATGCCTTTATGTATATATTATACATAAGGACATACATTATAATGCTCTGTCAAAAAAATGGATAGAGGCCAATATTACCTGCCTTTATGGAGTGTTTACTCTGAGTCAGGCAGACTCTGTGGTAGGCATCTCCTAGGCAATGTCATAGTTTATCTTCACAGCAATCCTAAGAGGGAAGTATAATGATGCCCATTTTACAGATGAGTCAATGGAGGCTCGGCATGTTTCAGTCCCCCCCCCCGGGGGGGGTCTATAACAGACCTGAACGCAGCTAGGTCTGATTCCAGAGCCTGTGATCTTAACCTCTAGGTTGTTGCTACAGATTGCACAAACAAGGAACACTTTCATGAATCAGAAGAAGTTCATATCATTCTTTTGTTTGTTTGGTTGGTTAGTTTTGGGGTTTTTTCGGGGGGGGGTCTTTTTGAGACAGGGTCTCACTGTAGCTCTGGGTGTCCTGGAACTCACTCTGTAGACCAGGCTGGCCTTGAACTCATAGAGATCCGCCTGCCTCTGTCTCCCAAGTGCTAGGATTAAAGGCTTGCGCCACCATGCCCGGCATCATATCATTCTTTTTTTTTATTTTATTTATTTCTGTATGTGTATGAATGTGCTGTCTGCATGCAAGTCAGTGCACCCGTGTCGTGCAATGCCGCAGAGGTCAGAAGAGGGTGTCGAATTCCTCTGGAACTGGAGTTCTCCTGGAATTGGAGTTTCAGACGGTTCTCGGCCGCCATGTGGGTGCTGGGGATCAAACCCAGGTCCTCTGCAAGAGCGGTCGGCACTCTTAACCGCTAGGCCATCTCTCCAGCCCCATATCATTCTTTTCTAGACTTAGTGTAATACCAAGTGAGATGCACAGAGGAACACCACACAGTCTTGATCAAATTAGGAGTTCTTTATTAGTAGCCAGCAGTCAGAGAGAGGGCTAATGCCCCCCAAAATCTCTTGACCTTCAGAAAAAGCAGGGCAAGGGGTATAAAGCTTAAAACCACAATTACATCATGCCAGGAACATAGTTACATCAGATCACCGTAGTTACACCAGACCAGGGACAGGTCAGTTAACAAACAGGTTTTCAGTTAACAGAAAGTTTTTTAGGCTGGGAGGGAGGACACGCTACCTGGCTACTTGTAAGTTTCCCAGTATTGTAGAAACAATGAACTCCCTGAAACTGCCTGTGTGAGACGTTCTGCCTGGCTGGCTGCGGTGGGAGCAGCTGAGCAAAAAACACAGGGTAAAGCGAAAGTCAGCTAGAACAAAATGAGGTTAGTTTTGCCATTTCATTGGCAGAGATTAAAAGTTAAATAGTCCTCGTTCTTTAATCCAATGTGAGATTTCTGGAAACAAATAGCAAACAAATAATCAGAAATCCATTCCAAGATGCATGTACAATGATGACTACTCTGATGTGATTTAGAACAAAGAAAAGTTGGGAGCAAAAATTATCCCCACCAGGAAAAGCTTTCTTATAAAGTGATGGCATAACCATTAATATGGCCATCGAAAGGCTGGGGGTGTGACTTGGTAGGTAGGAAGCTTTTCTAGCATGCATCAAGCCTTGGGTTCCATCCCCAAGACTGCCTAAACTGGGCGTGTGGCACATGCGTGTAATCCCAGCACTTGGGCAAGTGGAGGCAGGAAGATCAGAAGTTCAAAGTCCTCAGCTACTGCGAGTTCTGGGCCAATGTGGGCTGCATGAGACTGTCTTAAAAATAATAATAATACGGGGCTGGAGAGATGGCTCAGCGGTTGAGAGAGCAGACTGCTTTTGCAGAGGACCCGGGTTCGATTCCCAGTACCCACATGGCAGCTAAGAAACGTCTTTAACTCCAGTTCCAGGGGAATCCGACATCCTCTTCTGACCTCCGCAGCATTGCATGACATGGGTGCACCAACCTACATGCAGACAGTACACTCATGCACATAAAAAATAATAAATAAAAAGGGTTGAAAATAATAATATTAATATTAATACTAAAAGCTGGGCATGGCAACACAGGCCTTTAACCCCAGCAGAGGCAGAGGCAAGTGGCTCTCTGTGAGATTGAAGCCAGCCTGGTCTACATAGCAAGTTCCAAGCTGGGAAGTCAAGGGAGACCCCATCTTTAAAAAAAAAAAAAAGATTTTCCTAGTTTGTTTCTCTGTTGCTGTAATAAAACACTGAACATTGGGGCTGGAGAGATGGCCCAGCAGTTAAGAGCACCGACTGCTCTTGCAGAGGACCCGGGTTCGATACCCAGCACCCACATGGCGGCCGAGAGCTGTCTGAAACTCCAATTCCAGGAGAACTCCAGTTCCAGGGGAATCCGAGACCCTCTTCTGACCTCCGCGGCATTGCACGACACGGGTGCACAAACCTGCATGCAGACAGTACATTCATACACATGCAGAAATAAAATTAAAGAAAAAAATATTTTAAAATAAATTAAATAAATAAATAAATAAATAAATAAATCAGAAACTAGAGAGCCAGAGAGATGGGTCAGTGGACAAAGTGCTTGTTGCCAAGCCTGACAACTTGAGTTGTATCCCTAGAACCTACATGATGGGAAGAACCAACTCCCATGTGATCTTCTTACATGCACACATGCTTAGTGGCATGCATGATTAAAAACAGATTAAATTCATCCTACAAATTGAGGACAGTCATGTCCTCTAGGTCAGCCTGGACAGTCAGAGGAATGATTGACATATATATCAGCCAATTACCTGCCACTTGGCCCTACGATGCCTGAAGAACAGCAAGTTGACTAGCTGGCATTCTGGCAGTGACATGAAAGAATCCAAGTTCAATTCATTCCATTTAGTCATCATCGCTCATAGACCTGAAGAAAACAGATTACTAATTCATGTTTTAAAAAGTCTCTACTAAGCCAAGCACAGCCACAAGTGCCCACAGCCCCAATGTTGGGAAGCAGAGGCAGGCAGATCCCAGGAGCTCAGTGACTATATAGGCTACCTGGCATGTTCAGTGAGAGACCCTGTCTCAAGAGAATAAAGCCTGCCATCTTCCTCTAGCCTCTGCCTCTGCACACACATGCACACATAAGCAACATGCACAGAGTCTCTAGTTTCAAATTTTGTTAACAAATTTGCAAAACATCATCATGTTCGTACTTGAACCTACCACTGTTAATTCTTCAGGGGAGATGGGAGAAATGACCATTCTAGAACTTTGGGGCCCAACTTGAGAGACCTACTGTCTGCTTAGGAACTGAAACTTATTATCAAATTGCTGGGCTCTCCCAAAGGAATTAGAGTTAAAGCTAATAACCCAATTTAGAATAATTTAAAGCTCTTTTTAGGGAAGTTTTTGACTCAATTGGGCTCATTATGCACGAGTTTAATGTGTAACAATTTGTTCTTGAAAGCTAACATTATTGTTGGCAATAAAGATAGGAAGTGGAAATAAGTTTCCAATATGTAAAGCAGATTTATTTCTCCGTTCGCATGGACTTGTTCCGGGTCTCTGCTTATGAATCACGCCCAGTTCCCACAGTAGGCTGCTGTCCGCGCAGCTGGTTATGATAAATGGCCTGTAATTGTGAATCTGATATTGGTTTTCAATATTGAATTTATCATTCTGTCCTCTTAACAGATATTAAATACTTTTAAGAATTTATCCATTTGCCTGATCCATCCGTGATTTTTCAATATGTAAAATTTATTAGTTTCCTAGTTTTTTGAGATTTTAACCAGCCGACAACATCATTAATAACGCTGAGTAATGGAGCTGACCTCTTTTAAACCTCGTTCCCTTCTACCAATCCAGAACATTCAAATCGAATCAAAATATATTCAATTTAGAGACTTGAAAAGAAAAGGACTATGGCAGAGTGGCATGTCTGGTTTGAAATGCAGCGGCCGTGGGCTGGCCACACTGTCATCCTTCCAAACTCTTCACCTCCAGCCCTGGCAGAACGATCCTGATTCTAGTCTGTGCCTTGACAGTGCCCTACTCCTCCTGCCCCATTGGTGGATCCCGCCCGGCAGCCTCCTGCCCACAGTTGCCTCAGTTTCTTGAGTGCCGGTGATGGATGACCATAATAACACTGCTTGTCTGGCTCCCTGGCAGAAAGTACTTGGTGAATTAATGAAAGCTTGCAAGCTGCACACGCAGGGAGCCCCTCCAGGACAGTGGTATTGCTGCCCCTGGAATTCGAATCAAGCTTGGTGAGGAAGAATCCCTTCCTCCAATGCTCATGTAATGGAAGGCTAAAAGTAATCAGACTCCAGGGCTGGGGATATGGCTTGGGCAGTAGCATGTTGCCCAGCATGTGTGAGAATGTGGGTTCAATCCTCAGCACTGCATAAACCGGGCCTGGTGGTACACACCTGTAATCCCAGCACTCTAGAGGTGGAGGCAGGACTTAAGATCATCCTCGACTGCATAGGGGATTAGAAGCCAGATACTTGAGACCCTGAGAGTGAGAGAGAAGAAGGAGAGAAGATATCAGGCTCTTATAAGAGAAACGAGGCTGTAGGAGACAGCTGCAGCAAAGCAGGACTTACCCTGACCCCTGATCTCTGGGTTCTGTGTACTCAAGGCTACCTACACATGCTGCTACCAGAAAAGCATGACGCTAGCTCAGGGCTGGGCCTTGGCTGTTCCTGAGTCTGTTTTTAGCTCAGCCTACAGGGCTATATCCACAGCCTTAAGTGGACACTTAGAAACACAAAAGCTTCTAGCACTGAGCTTTCAAGTCGAGGGACATGCTGGCCATCAGTTGTGAGGCTCCTCAACCCAAAGCCTGAAAAGCATGGAGCCAGAGCTGAGAGCATTCAGGGGACAAAGAGTGTCACGACAAGCCAGGGGAGTGGAGAGAGACCATCTGGGAGCAGGCCCAGCCGGATTTCCTGGTCTTACATAGGGTCAGCAGCTCAGATGACTCCCAGAGAAAGGCCCAGCCCCTGCTACCTTGACCTCGGACTTGGGAAATCCAGCACCTCCCCTGAGGTCCAATTTCACGTTCCTGCTGCAGCTGACTGACTTTTAGTCCGATAAAAATCAACTTCCTTGAAAGTTCTGTCTATTTGAGCCAAGATCTACCCCATCAAGAAACCAGAGCCTGTCAATAGGGTCATGGAGAGGTGACAATTTCCAAAGAACTCCAGAGTCAAGAAGCAAGTGGCTTCTGTTAAAGCCAGAAGACATGGGTTCACTCTGGTTTTACACCTGACTCACAAGTTGATGTCAGGTAGAGTACCTCAGTCTAAGCCAGAAACCACCTCCCCACCTCTCCAACCCTCCAAACCTCCTCTGCAATGTCCCTTCAGCTCTACCGGAACATGACTTAGAAACCATCATCATCTGGAACTGAAGAGATAGCTCCGTCAGCATGCCTTGCAAGCCTGAGCACCTGAGTCCAGTCCCCAGAACCCTGGTAGAATGTGCCACATGCCTGTAATGCCAGACGGTGACATGGGAGATGGAAACAGGAGGACACCCCAGAACCTCGCAAGTAGACTGACTAGCCTGGTCCATGTGGAAAAGTCCCAGCCCAACAAGAGACCCTGACTCAAACAAAAGGTGGAAGGTGCCTGAGGAATGACATCAAAGGTTGTCCTCTGACCTCCATACATGAGAGGTGCATGGTACACACACACACACACACACACACACACCTGTCATGGGAAAGCCCTTTAGCATTCCACCAACCCCAGTCACCTTAGAGCCTTTAATAGTCATTCTCTCTCTACACCTTTCATGTTACTAGCTAACCATGTCTTGTGCCAAGCCAAAAGCATAGGTTATTTTTAGCTTACACACATACATATGAGTGCCTGGATACTTAGCACCCAGTGACTACTATAGAGTCCAAATAAAATAAAAATACTGCTTCTGCCCTCAGAAAGGACCAGTGATGGCCCCATACTTCAAATCAATTACTGAATACTTACTGCATGCCTGGCACTGAGCCCAATGACACAAAGAACACAGAAAGAAGAGCTACACTCAGCTCCTTCCCAGGGAGCTTACCTCATTCCACAGGGATCTCAATATATGAACTGGGGTAGCTGATGTGACATGTTGGGTTGTGTGGTGGAAGCAGTGAGCGGAACATGTTGGGAAGGATCGATGCCGACTAGAAATTACAAGAAAGCATCGTGAGAAATGGGTGGAAGAGGGTAGACTGCATGCATGTGAGTGTGGGCACCTGTGTTAGAAATTGCTATCTTTGCTGGGCATGAGCACTTGGGAGGCAGAGGCGGGCAGATCTCTGTGAGTTTAAGGCCAGTCTGGTCTACATAGCGAGCTCCAGGCCAGCTGGGACTAAAGGGAGACCCCTTCTCAAAAATACCAAAAAACAAAAAAGAAAGAAAAAGAAATTGTTATCTTTGTATGTACTTTTGTGTGTGTACATGCATGCTTGTATATACAAACGAGGTCAGGAGGCAACCTTGGGTGCTGTTCCTCATGCACTGTCCACCATTTTTATTTATTTAGATTTATATTTATTAATTTTAATTGTGTGTGTATGTGTATGTACACATGAGTGCAGGTGCTAGCAGAAGCCAGAGATGTCAGATCCCCTTGAAACTGAAGTTACGGGTGGTTATAGCTACCTGACATGGGTTCTGGAAATCAAACATGGGTCCTCTGAAAGAAAGCAGTACATACTCTTTTTTTGGTTTGGTTTGGCTTTTTCTTCAGATTCTGGGCTTTCCGGTAATACTGGAAACTTTTGCTTGGCATAGGAGATTGAGGGTTTTGAAAGGGTCAGGTCTGTCTATAGAGGGTAAGTGGCAACCTCTCAGAAGCACAGTACATAAACATTTCAAAACCAAAGGATGCTCTTGCTTGTTGATAATCATTCCTCTAATAGCCCTTAAGTTGAGGGTTATAAACGGATTTCTCCCTGACCTATTTCACCTTGACTGCTGGGTATGACCAGACAGAACAAAACGCCCTGGGCTAGTCACTCACTGCTCAGGTCTGAGGTTGGTGTAGCTCATTACTACTGCTCACCAGCGCCCCTGGCCTCCACCCTGAACTCCTAGGAGTCTGTTCCCCACATCTCAACTCTTGCTGCTCAGGGTGGTGCCATCCCAGTTGGATGTTTTATTGTCCATAATTTGGAAACAGCCAAAGGGGAAGCCTGGCCCCCTACCTGTCCAGCAGGCTTTGGGGTAATGATAGGCACCACCGCTGAAAGCCGCATAACCTCTCATTTGCTCCAGCATCTTTATTCACAGACTCAGAATTGCAGTGATTTTTCTCAGGGCTCTGCACCTTGCTAGATGTATTCTCTGGCTACCTTCTGACCCCTGAATTGTCAGTAAACTACAACAGTGTTGAACACTTAGTAGGAATCTGGCTGTTCTGTTTCTCACACACCTCAAACCTTTACCTGTTTAGTCCTTCCTGCTTTTACTTGTGCCATCTACACTTGGCCTTGTTAAATATTTACTGAGGTACCATTACTTGCTAGTTACTAGGAGTCCAGATTAAAGAAGCTATGATCCCTATCAGTGTTTTGCAGCTTCGTGGGGAGACTGATGGTGACTGGGGTGGAGAGAGTACCTCAGGGTCAGGCACAGGCGTGATGGTCGCTGACCTCATTGTACAGTCCTTTGCTGCCTGCACCGCTAAGCGAAGCATTCAGCTTTGGGCAGCTCCTCATTTCAGAGGGCCAGAGCCTTGTCATTTAGCCTGGCTTTGGTTGGGCCATAGTCATCCTGTCTGTCTGAGGGTCCTCTCCCCACCCATTCCTGCTGCTAGATGCTTTTTGTCTATTTGTATACAAACAGACAATCTCACTTTAACTTCCTCGAAGGTCCTGAGGGCCTGTACTCCCTTCTCTAAGGGTAGAGCCTCATCNGGCCCCCCCCCCACGGGGGGGGCCCCCCCCCCCAAAAAAAAACCAAAGAAAAAAAGACGACCTGAACGCAGCTAGGTCTGATTCCAGAGCCTGTGATCTTAACCTCTAGGTTGTTGCTACAGATTGCACAAACAAGGAACACTTTCATGAATCAGAAGAAGTTCATATCATTCTTTTGGTTTGTTTGGGTTGGTTTTTTTTTTTGGGTTTTTTCGGGGGGGGGGTCTTTTTGAGACAGGGTCTCAATGTAGCTCCTGGGTGTCTCCTGGAACTCACTCGTGGAGACCAAGCTGTCAACTCCTATGTAGCCCTGGTGAACTCATGAGATCACGCCTGACTCGTCTCCCAAGTGTAGGATTAAAGGCTTGCGCCACCAGGCCCCGGCATCATATCATTCTTTTTTTTTTAGTTTTTTATTTCTGTATGTGTATGAATTGCTGTCTGCATGCAAGTCCAGTGCACCCGGTCGTGAATGCCGCAGAGGTTCAGAAGAGGGTGTCGAATTTCCTCTGGAACTGGAGTTCTCCTTGGAATTGGAGTTTTCAGACGGTTCTTTGGCCGCCTTGTGGGTGCGGGATCGAACCCGTCCTCTGGAGAGGGTCGGCACTCTTAACCGCTAGGCCATCCACTCCAGTCCACATATCATTCTTTTCTAGATTAGTGGTAACCAAGTGAGGATGCAAGAGAACACACACAGTCTCTGATCAATTATGGAGTTCGTTAGTTAGCCAGCAGTCAGAGAGAGGGCTAAGTGCCCCCCAAAACTCTCTTGACCTTCAGAAAAAGCAGGGGCAAGGGTATAAAGCTTAAAACCGCACAATTACATCATGCCAGGAACATAGTTACATCAGATCACCATGAGTTTACCAGACCAGGGATTGCCAGGTCACAGAAGGACAGGTCTAGTTAGCAAACAGGTTTTCCAGTTAACAGAAAGTTTTTTAGAGGCGGGAGGGAGGACACGCCTACCTGGCTACTTGTAAGTTTCCCAGTAGTGTAGAAACAATGACTCCCTGAAACTGCCTGTGTGAGACGTCTGCCTGGCTGGCTGCGGTGGGAGAGCTGAGCAAAAAAACACAGGTAAAGCAAGAATCAGCATAAACAAAATTGGGAGTAATTTTGTGCATTTCATTGGCAGAGATTAGAAGGTTAAATAGTCCTCGTTTCTTTAATCCAATGTGAGGATTTCCTGGAACAAATAGCAAACAAATAATCAGAAATCCATTCCAAGATGCATGTACAATGATGACTACTCTGATGTGATTTAGAACAAAGAAAAGTTGGGAGCAAAAATTATCCCCACCAGGAAAAGCTTTCTTATAAAGTGATGGCATAACCATTAATATGGCCATCGAAAGGCTGGGGGTGTGACTTGGTAGGTAGGAAGCTTTTCTAGCATGCATCAAGCCTTGGGTTCCATCCCAAGACTGCCTAAAACTGGGCGTGTGGCACATGCGTGTTAAATCCCAGCACGTTGGCAAGTGGAGGCAGGAAGATCAGAAGTGCAAGGCATCCTCAGCGACTGCGAGTTCTGGGCCAATGTGGGTCTGCATGAGACATGTCTTAAAAGAATAAATAAATAAACGGGGCGGGAGAGATGGCTCACGGTTGAGAGAGCAGACTGCTTTTGCAGAGGACCCGTGTTCGATTCCCCAGTACCCACAATGCAGCTAAGAAACGTCTTAACTCCAGTTCCAGGGAATCCAGACATCCTCTCTTCTGACCATCCGCAGCATTGCATGACATGGGTGCACCAAACTACATGCCAGACAGTACAACTCATCACATACAAAATAATAAATAAAAAGGTTGAAATAATAATATTAATATTAATACAAAAGCGGGGGCATGGCAACACAGGCCTTTAACCCCAGCAGAGGCAGAGGCAAGTGGCCTCTGTGAGATTGAAGCCAGCCTGGGTCACATAGCAAGTTCCAAGCTGGGAAGTCAAGGGAGACCCATCTTAAAAAAAAAAAAAAGATTTTTCCTAGTTTGTTTCTCTGTTGCTGTAATAAAACACTGGATACTGGGGCTGGAGAGATGGCCCAGCAGTTAAGAGCACCACTGCTCTTGCAGAGGACCGGTTCGATACCCAGCACCCACAATGGCGGCCGAGAGCTGTCTGAAACTCCAATTCCAGGAGAACTCCAGTTCCAGGGGAATCCGAGACCCTCTTCTGACCTCCTGCGGCATTGCACGACACACGGTGCCAAACCTGCATCCAGACAGTAATTCATACACATGCAGAAATAAAATTAAAGAAAAAAATTTTAAAATAAATTAAATAATAAATAAATAAATAAATAAATCAGAACTCAGAGAGCCAGAGAGATGGGTCCAGTGGGTACAAAGTGCTTGTTGCCAAGCCCTGACAACTTGAGTTAACCCTAGAACACATGAAGAGGGAAGAACCAACTCCCATGTGATCTTCTTACATGCACACATGCTTAGTGGCATGCATGATTAAAAACAGATTAAATTCATCCTACAAATTGAGGACAGTCATGTCCTCTAGGTCAGCCTGGACAGTCAGAGGAATGATTGACATATATATCAGCCAATTACCTGCCACTTGGCCCTACGATGCCTGAAGAACAGCAAGTTGACTAGCTGGCATTCTGGCAGTGACATGAAAGAATCCAAGTTCAATTCATTCCATTTAGTCATCATCGCTCATAGACCTGAAGAAAACAGATTACTAATTCATGTTTTAAAAAGTCTCTACTAAGCCAAGCACAGCCACAAGTGCCACAGCCCCAATGTTGGGAAGCAGAGGCAGGCAGATCCCAGGAGCTCAGTGACTATATAGGCTACCTGGCATGTTTCAGTGAGAGACCCTGTCTCAAGAGAAATAAAGCCTGCCATCTTGCCTCTTCCTCTAGCCTCTGCCTCTGCACACACATGCACACATAAGCAACATGCACAAGGCTCTAGTTCAATTTTTTGTTACCAAATTTGCAAAACATCATCATGTTCGTACTTGAACCTACCACTGTTAATTCTTCAGGGGAGATGGGAGAAATGACCATTCTAGAACTTTGGGGCCCAACTTGAGAGACCTACTGTCTGCTTAGGAACTGAAACTTATTATCAAATTGCTGGGCTCTCCCAAAGGAATTAGAGTTAAAGCTAATAACCCAATTTAGAATAATTTAAAGCTCTTTTTAGGGAAGTTTTTGACTCAATTGGGCTCATTATGCACGAGTTTAATGTGTAACAATTTGTTCTTGAAAGCTAACATTATTGTTGGCAATAAAGATAGGAAGTGGAAATAAGTTTCCAATATGTAAAGCAGATTTATTCCTCCGTTCGCATGGACTTGTTCCGGGTCTCTGCTTATGAATCACGCCCAGTTCCCACAGTAGGCTGCTGTCCGCGCAGCTGGTTAGGATAAATGGCCTGGTAATTGTGAATCTGATATTGGTTTTCAATATGAATTTATCATCTGTCCTCTAAACAGATATTAAATACTTTTAAGAATTTATCCATTTGCCTGATCCATCCGTGATTTTTCAATATGTAAAATTATTAGTTTCCTAGTTTTTTGAGATTTTAACCAGCCGACAACATCATTAATAACGCTGAGTAATGGAGCTGACCTCTTTTAAACCTCGTTCCCTTCTACCAATCCAGAACATTCAAATCGAATCAAAATATATTCAATTTAGAGACTTGAAAAGAAAAGGACTATGGCAGAGTGGCATGTCTGGTTTGAAATGCAGCGGCCGTGGGCTGGCCACACTGTCATCCTTCCAAACTCTTCACCTCCAGCCCTGGCAGAACGATCCTGATTCTAGTCTGTGCCTTGACAGTGCCCTACTCCTCCTGCCCCATTGGTGGATCCCGCCCGGCAGCCTCCTGCCCACAGTTGCCTCAGTTTCTTGAGTGCCGGTGATGGATGACCATAATAACACTGCTTGTCTGGCTCCCTGGCAGAAAGTACTTGGTGAATTAATGAAAGCTTGCAAGCTGCACACGCAGGGAGCCCCTCCAGGACAGTGGTATTGCTGCCCCTGGAATTCGAATCAAGCTTGGTGAGGAAGAATCCCTTCCTCCAATGCTCATGTAATGGAAGGCTAAAAGTAATCAGACTCCAGGGCTGGGGATATGGCTTGGGCAGTAGCATGTTCCGCCAGCATGTGTATGAGAAAATGTGGGTTCAATCCTCAGCACTGAAAAAAAACCGCCCTGGTGGTCACACACCTGTAATCCCGCACTCTAGAGGTGGAGGCAGGACTTAAGATCATCCTCGACTGCATAGGGGATTAGAAGCCAGATACTTGAGACCCTGAGAGTGAGAGAGAAAGAGGAGAGAAGATAGAGCCTCTTATAAGAGAAACGAGGCTGTAGGAGACAGCTGCAGCAAAGCAGGACTTACCCTGACCCCTGATCTCTGGGTTCTGTGTACTCAAGGCTACCTACACATGCTGCTACCAGAAAAGCATGACGCTAGCTCAGGGCTGGGCCTTGGCTGTTCCTGAGTCTGTTTTTAGCTCAGCCTACAGGGCTATATCCACAGCCTTAAGTGGACACTTAGAAACACAAAAGCTTCTAGCACTGAGCTTTCAAGTCGAGGGACATGCTGGCCATCAGTTGTGAGGCTCCTCAACCCAAAGCCTGAAAAGCATGGAGCCAGAGCTGAGAGCATTCAGGGGACAAAGAGTGTCACGACAAGCCAGGGGAGTGGAGAGAGACCATCTGGGAGCAGGCCCAGCCGGATTTCCTGGTCTTACATAGGGTCAGCAGCTCAGATGACTCCCAGAGAAAGGCCCAGCCCCTGCTACCTTGACCTCGGACTTGGGAAATCCAGCACCTCCCCTGAGGTCCAATTTCACGTTCCTGCTGCAGCTGACTGACTTTTAGTCCCATAAAAATCAACTTCCTTGAAAGTTCTGTCTATTTGAGCCAAGATCTACCCCATCAAGAAACCAGAGCCTGTCAATAGGGTCATGGAGAGGTGACAATTTCCAAAGAACTCCAGAGTCAAGAAGCAAGTGGCTTCTGTTAAAGCCAGAAGACATGGGTTCACTCTGGTTTTACACCTGACTCACAAGTTGATGTCAGGTAGAGTACCTCAGTCTAAGCCAGAAACCACCTCCCCACCTCTCCAACCCTCCAAACCTCCTCTGCAATGTCCCTTCAGCTCTACCGGAACATGACTTAGAACCATCATCATCTGGAACTGAAGAGATAGCTCCGTCAGCATGCCTTGCAAGCCTGAGGCACCTGAGGTCCATCCCCCAGAACCCTGGTAGAATGTGCCACATGCCTGTAATGCCAGACGGTGACATGGGAGATGGAAACAGGAGGACACCCCAGAACCTCGCAAGTAGACTGACTAGCCTGGTCCATGTGGAAAAGTCCCAGCCCAACAAGAGACCCTGACTCAAACAAAAGGTGGAAGGGCCTGGGGAATGACATCAAAGGTTGTCCTCTGACTCTCCATACATGAGAGGTGGCATGGTACACACACACACACACACACACACACACCTGTCATGGGAAAGCCCTTTAGCATTCCACCAACCCCAGTCACCTTAGAGCCTTTAATAGTCATTCTCTCTCTACACCTTTCATGTTACTAGCTAACCATGTCTTGTGCCAAGCCAAAAGCATAGGTTATTTTTAGCTTACACACATACATATGAGTGCCTGGATACTTAGCACCCAGTGACTACTATAGAGTCCAAATAAAATAAAAAAACTGCTTCTGCCCTCAGAAAGGACCAGTGATGGCCCCATACTTCAAATCAATTACTGAATACTTACTGCATGCCTGGCACTGAGCCCAATGACACAAAGAACACAGAAAGAAGAGCTACACTCAGCTCCTTCCCAGGGAGCTTACCTCATTCCACAGGGATCTCAATATATGAACTGGGGTAGCTGATGTGACATGTTGGGTTGTGTGGTGGAAGCAGTGAGCGGAACATGTTGGGAAGGATCGATGCCGACTAGAAATTACAAGAAAGCATCGTGAGAAATGGGTGGAAGAGGGTAGACTGCATGCATGTGAGTGTGGGCACCTGTGTTAGAATTTGCCTATCCTTTGCTGGGCATGAGCACTTGGGAGGCAGAGGCGGGCAGATCTCTGTGAGTTAAGGCCAGTCTGGTCTCATAGCGAGCTCCAGGCCAGCTGGGACTAAAGGGAGACCCTTCCAAAAATACCTACCAAAAACAAAAAGAAAGAAAAAGAAATTGTTATCTTTGTATGTACTTTTGTGTGTGTATACAGGCATGCTTGTATATACAAACGAGGTCAGGAGGCAACCTTGGGTGCTGTTCCTCAGGCACTGTCCACATTTTTATTTATATTAGATTTATTTTATTAATTTTAATTGTGTGTGTATGTGGATGTACACATGAGTGCAGGTGCTAGCAGAAGCCAGAGATGTCAGATCCCCTTGAAACTGAAGTTACGGGTGGTTATAGCTACCTGACATGGGTTGGGAAATCAAACATGGGTCCTCTGAAAGAAAGCAGTACATACTTTTTTGGTTGTTGGTTTGGCTTTTTTTTTTTTTTTTTTTTTTTTTTTTTTTTTTTCCTTTTCGAGACAGGGTCTCCCTGTAGCCCCAGCTGTCCTGGAACTCACTCTTGTAGACCAGGTTGGCCTTGAACTCACAAAGATCCGCCTGCCTCTGCCTCCCGAGTGCTAGGATTAAAGGTGTGCGCCACCACAACTGGCTGGCTTTTGTTATTTTTTGAGCTTATGTGTAGTGTTTTGCCTGCGTGTATGCAAATGCACCTCTGTCCTGAAAAGCCCATAGAGGTCAGAACAGGGTGTCAAACCCCCTGGAACTGGAGTTACAGATGGCTGTTAGCTGCCATGTAGGTACTGAGAATTGAACACAGGTCCGCTGTAAGAGCAGGCTCTGCTCTTAACCCCTGAGCCCTCTCTCCAGCCTCCTGTCATTCTTGTTTTGAGACACGGTCTCTCACTGCCCTCGAGATTAATAAAGACACTAAAGTGACTGGCCAATTAGCTCCAGGAATTCTCTCGTCTCTGCCTCCCCAGTGCTGGGGTTACAAGCACATATTACAATGCTCAACTCATGTGTATGTGTGTGTGTGTCTGTGTGTGTATGCCATAGAGGCCAGAAGAGGACTCCATGTAACCTAAAACTGGGGTTATGGGTGGTTGTAGGCTGCCCATGTGGGTGCTGCAACCCAAACCTGGTTCCTCTGGATAAGCAACAAGCCATCTTAACCTCTGAACCATCTCTGCAGCCCAACATTTGACATGTTTTTCCAGGGCTCTGGGAATTGAACTCAGGTCCTCATGCTTACAAGACAAGCACTTTATTGACTCAACTATCTCTTCAGCACACACACACACACACACACACACACACTCTTGACAGGCTTCCACACTGTAGCCCAAGCTGCCCTTATACTCCAGGCAATTGTCTCACCTCAGCTTCTCAGATTATAGCCACGAGCCACCACACTCAGCAAGGAACTACTATCTTTATTAGTCATCATCTCACATATCTTCCTGCCTCAAGTATCCTCCTATAAGCACCCTGTGAAGAAAAAGAGGCAGTGATCATCAATGAGGCCTACCTCACTCTGTACTCAGAGTCTTTTAACACATGTACCTTCCAAAGCTGCCCTGCCAAGTAGAGATCTTCTGCCTTCTACAGAAGAGGACCCCAGAGCTCAAAGGGCGAATCATTCACCCAAGCTGGCATTACCAAGTCATCAGGCAAGCTAGGGTCCAAACCCAGGTCTTGTCATCCAATGTCATATTCCCTTACCACAGAATCAAGTGGATTCTTAGAGACAGAAAGGGGTGCTACCAAGAAGGTCGTGCCAGACTAGGATCTAGAAGCCAAAGAAAAGGAAGAGGAAAAGGTGGGTGACCAACTGTTATCACCAGCGAGGAAAAACAAGAGGCCACACATTTAGAAACAGCCATCTCTTCATTTGGTTGGGATGGTTCATAAAGTTGACATCCCAACTTCCAGCTTTCTCCATGATAGCTGCCCCTCTTGATGAATCACCAGACCTGCTGAGGACAAAGGGCTCTGTCCTGCACCAGGTAGAGCCCTGCTGGGGCCTTGTGTCCATCACCTAGAGCAAGACAAGCTCTAATAAGTCAGTGTTCAGAGCCAGGCCATATTTTAGCTGTCTTCTTCCAAGGTAGGAAACCCCACCCCCAACCAAGCCAGAAAACATGAATGCCCTTAGTACTTAGGTAGATTCTATTTAAGACAAAATCAATGTAATTAAAACTATAAGAAAATAGGTCCAAAGGTTACCCCCCACTGCATTTAATTATGGGCAAAACAAGAGAACACTCCGGTGTAGCTTGTTTAAAAGAACAGTTCTGAAGTGGGAAAAGGAGAGAAGAGGAGGAGGGGAGGAGGGAAAGGAAGGGGACAGATGGGAGGGAAGTGGTAAGGATGGGTGGGTTAGGATGGGTAAGAAGGGGAAGGGGAGAGGATGGAGAAGAAGGAGAGGGAAAGGAAAAGGGATAGAGAGAGAAAAGGAAGGGAGCAGGGAAGAAGGAAGGAAGGAAGGGAAGGAGGAAGGAAGGGAGGGAGGAAGGAAGGAAGGAAGGAAGGAAGGAAGGGAAGGAGGAAGGAAGGGAGGGAGGAAGGAAGGAAGGAAGGAAGGGAGGGAGGGAGGGAAGGAGGAAGGGAGGAAGGAAAGAAGGAAGCAAGGAAGGAAGGAAGGAAGGAAGGAAGGAAGGAAGGAAGGAAGAAGGGAGGGAGGGAGGAAGGAAGGAAGGAAGGAAGGAAGGAAGGAAGGAAGGAAGGAAGGAAGGAAGAAGGAAGGGAGGGAGTCAGAGGAACAGAGGGAAGGAGGGTTAAAGCAGAGTGTTGGGGTGCTGAGGTGGCCGTCTAAGCAGGCACTTGCCTCACAAGCCTGGCACCCTGAGTTCTTAATAAATGAACCGGGGTAGTTGACGTGACATGTTGGGTTGTGTGGTGGAAGCGAGTGGAACATGCTGGGAAGGATCCCCAGAAGCCACAGAAAGATGGAAGGAGAGAACAGATGCCACCGCTGTCCTCTGATCTCCCTGCACGTGAACTGTGGCAGGTGCCCACATACACACATCAAACACATACAGACAGAAAAAGAGAGAGAATAAAAAGTCATTTAAAGTGGAGGTGTCATTCATTAACTGCCTCTTTAACGGGTCTCATTGGACAAAGGAGTCTGATTAGTAGCCAAGGATCTTGAGGCAACTCCCTCATCTTGAATGACTGTTTGGAAGATGAAGACGCAAGAAAGTCCTGGCCGCTGCACTGAGGTCTTCCACCGCCTTTCTAAGCAGATGGGAGAAGACAGAAAATGCCATGGACTAGTCTACCAGACAAGGAACCTCCCCCCTGGGGTACATTCTTGTTAATCATGAGAGACCTTAAATCTCTTAAACCTCTTGGTACATGGGGTGGGGGTGGGGTTATCATGTGATTATTGTAGCCATGTATAGCTGCTGTCATTAATATATCCAGAGTCAACTGGATTCAGCACAAAATGAAGCATAAAGGACAGATGCTCTGGAGAGGGATGGCCCAATTTATGCCCCAGCAGGTGGCCACAGCCCCAACACACACACACACACACACACACACACACATACACACACCTGTGCTGCTTCCCTTCCCATGACAACGCAGATCTGGAATCTGCTCTACGTTCCAAGCTCCTAGCTGGGCCTCCTGCCTCTCAACTGGCTTCTGTGGCCACAGAGCTCAAGGAACAGCGAGGGAGACAGGAGCAAATGTGGGTGGCCAAGAACTGCGGTGCAGTCAAGTAAATGCTTCACCTGATGCCACCCCCTTACCGCCCCGGGCCCTTTGTCAGTTCACCTTATTCTGTGTTTTGCAAATAACCCCTTACTTTAAAACTGACATTCAAAGCTGGGTAGAAGACTCGGCCAGTAAAGGGCTTCTCAGTGAGCATGAGGACTCAATGGAGTCCAACCCGTGGCACTGACACTTCAATAAGTAGGCATGGTGGCACACCCCTGTAACCCCAGCACTGGGGAGGCGGGAACTGAAGGATCCCTGAGCTCACTGGCCAGGCAGTCTAGCAGAATTTTTGAGTTTCAGGTTCAATAAGAGACTCTGTCTCAAAAAATAAGGTAGAGCTAGGTGTGGTGATGCACATCTTTAGTCCCAACACTTGGGAAGCAAAGACAGGTGGATCTCTGTGAGATACATAGCAAGTATCTTGTCTACTTATCAAGTTCCAGGCCTCCTAGGGCTATAGGAAGACCCTGTGTCAAAAAAAAAAAAAAGATAGAGAAGTGATTGAAGAAAACACCTGAACACCTGATACCTACTTCTGGCCTCTACATGCACTTGCACAAATGTGCATATCACACACACACACACACACACACACACACACACACACTGAGAGACCTTGGAGCTGATAGTCTAGCTCAGGTGGTAGAGTGCTTGCATCCTATACATGAAGCCCTGGTTCAGTCCTCAGCACTATATACACCAGGCAGTGGTGGTGCATGCACACAACCCCAGCACTCAGGAGGTGGAGGAGGGAAGATCACAAGTTTAAATTCATCCTTGACTACATAGTCTGTTCAAGGCCAGCCTGAGCCATAAGATACCTAGTCAAAGAAAAAAGAGGAAGGAAGGAAGGAAGGAAGGAAGGAAGGAAGGAAGGAAGGAAGGAAGGAAGGAAGGAAGGAAGGAAGGAAGGAAAGGGAAGGGAAGGAGGGAGGGAAGGGAGGGAGGGAAGAAGAAAGGGGAGAGAGGAGAAGAGAAGGGAAGGGAAGGGAAGGGAAGGGAAGGGAAGGGAAGGGAAGGGAAGGGAAGGGAAGGGAAGGGAAGGGGAGGAAACCAAAATCCATGACTCTGGAACACGAAAGCCTTGACAAGTGTCCATGGACAGCTACGAAATGTACAAATATTATATACACACAACAGTGCCTCAGGCAAATGTCCCACTTTCCCACTGCCAAATGGTATTTTTTACAGCAGCTCTATGTGATGAGTGAAGCCGTATATTTCACCAGAGTAAGTTAAGTCACTGTTTATAGACTGGGCGGGGGGGGGGGGCTGAACACTTTTATTGCTTTTTAACCGACAGAATGTCTGGATGCAAATGAATGAATCACCTTCCTGATGATTGGCTGTCCTAGCTTCCTTGTCAGACTTGGAGCAGGCTATGTGGATGTGACTCTTATCCTCCTGAGTCCAGGGAAAGATAAAAGGCCGCCATTGCTACTAGAAAATAATGAGATGTGGTCTTTATCAGTGAAAATAAGGTCATCAGGATGCCCAGCCAGCGCCCAATATATGTGTGTTCCAGCCACTGCTCTGTATAATGTGATCCGGAGTGCCAGGCGGAGCCAGAGTGGTTCAGTGTATAAATTAGCCATTTTGAAAGGCTGCATTAAGTCTTGAGGGCCACTAGGGTACCTTTTAACGCATTGATGCCACTCTTCAATAGACACTGGTCTCCTTTACATCTGACCTGAATTTTGATGACAATTTGATGGAAGAGGTCCTAGAAGGACTCTCCAAAGTATATCTGAAAAAAATGTGTTGAGTTGCAGCTGCAAACGAGACAGCTCAACCAATCAGCAATCATGGAACTGAGCTCCTCAGAGACACTTCTAAGGAGAGATATTCATTAAGTAACAAGCAATTCAGCCTCAGTTTCCAGAGTGATGTCTCTGTGTAAAGTACGAATAAGAGTTCTGAAGTCTGTCTCCCTCCAAAGCTGAGAAATATGTTAAGGAAGCTCTGTATGAGGAAGGACAAGGGAAACCACAGTATGTTCTGGAACACTACACAAGCTGGCCCTAGAAAATGATGCTTTTGATGGACAGGATTTTAAAAGATTAAAAAAAAAAAATCAGAGACTTTGACAATGGCTCCTCTCACTTGACCTCTGGCCTGGAGCTTACATATTCAATTTTCTTGTGTCTACTTCTCTTTTGTTATTGTTTTGTTTTGCTTTGAGACATGGTCCCCTGTAACCCAGGTTGGCCTCAGACTCTCTATATAGCCAAGGATGGCCTTGAACGCATTCTACTCTCTGCCTCTGCTTCCTGAGTGCAGGCGTGTACCACCATGCATAGTTTTATGCAATAGTGAGGGTAGAACTCAGGGCTTTGTGTGTGCTGGGCAAACTCTCTCTAAATACTTCTTCAGAAAGATTAAATTACAAGTAGCAGAACACATTTTTATTTAATTTTATATTTTTATTTTCAGGGCTGTTTTTGGTTTATTTTGTTTTGTTTTTTTGAACCGGGTCTCACATAGCCCAGGTTAGTTGGACTGAGCTACATCCCAGCCCCTTGTGGCTAGTTCTTCAAAATCAATGCCCCATAGGCTAAACGTACTGGGTAAATAAATATCTTTCTCTTCCATGAGATAGCAGAGGCTTGGGAGTCAATGGTGGAGGAGGGCTATAAGGAGGACACAAGGAAACAGACACAAGACTCTGTCCTCAAGGAACACAAATCATTCCAGGCTAAGTATGAAGCTGCCATACCTGGCCAGCTGTTCTTGCAGACGCACAGCAAGAAAACCTGAGAGGGTTTTCCTTCAATGTACAAGGACCCTTATTCATTTACTCAACATGTTTTTACTGAAAACCTATTTTCCAGGCATGACTCTAGAGTCTAACCCTGGGGACCTGTGAACCAAACAAAGTCCCTGCTTTTGGGGTCCTACACCCAGCAGGGGAGGCAAGCAATAAGCAAACGTGTGCTGTTCACTTTTTTTTTCTTTTGGTCTTTTTGAGACAGGGTCTCCCTGTAGCCTCAGCTGTCCTGGAACTCACTCTGTAGACCAGGCTGGACTTGAACTCACAGAGATCCGCCTGCCTCTGTCTCCCAAGTGCTAGGTGTGCACCACCACACCTCGTGCAATTAACATTTGTAAGAGAAGACAGCAGTGTGGTGGAATATGAATCCTTCCTGTAGTAGATTCTGGATCCTGCCTGCTTGAATCAAATACCATCATTGTCGGCTACTAGATACAGAAACTTAAGGAAGTCATTTAATGTTCACTGGCTCAATTTCCTCATCTGTATACTGGGAATAGTAATAATACTACTTAATTCCCAGAATAGCTGTTCAGATCAGTTATGTAGCATATATAGTATTTAAAACAGTGTCAGCTATACCATAGGTAAGTAGTGTGTGTGTGTGTGTGTGTGTTAAGAGTGAGAGCAAAAGAGAGTTATCACTATAAATTCCTTATTTAGCAGAACAGATAAAACAATAATTCAAAAATAAAACTGTTCAGGCTGAGGCCATAGGTCAGTTGATAGAGTACTTTATGTAGTATACACAAAACCCTATGTTCAATCCCTAACATCACATCACATATAAATCAGGTGTGGTGGACCATGCTTGTAATCCCAGGACACAGAAGGTAGAGGCAAGAAGATCAGAAGTTCAAGGTCATGGAGCTGAAGAGATGGCTCAGTGGTTAAGAGCACTGGCAGCTCTTGCAGAATACCTGGGTTTGGTTCCCAGCATCCACATGGAGCTAACAACCATCCATAATTCCAGTTCCAAGGGATCCAATGCCCTTTGCTGGCCTATGTGACCATTGCACAACAAGGGTACACTTATACACATGTAGGCAATACACACACACATAAACCAAAAATAATTAATAAAGTATTTTTTAAAACAAGTTCTCTTGAGGAGCTGGAGTGATGGCCTAGCGGTTAAGAGCCGACCGCTCTTACAGAGGACCCAGGTTCAATCCCCAGCACCCACATGGCGGCCGAAAACCGTCTGAAACTCCAATTCAGGAGAACTCCAGTTCCAGGGGAATCTGACACCATCTTCTGACCTCCGCGGCATTGCACGACACGGGTGCACAAACTTGCATGCAGACAGTACATTCATACACATACAGAAATAAATAAAATTTAAAAAAAAAAACAAACAAACAAGTTCTCTTGAACTCATCTCTCATCCTCTGCCATGCTGCAAGTTCAAGGCCAACTTGGGCTACATGAAACCCTGTTCCAAATAACTAAAAATAAAAATAATAAATAGAGCTGGAGAAATGGCTCAGTGGTTAAGAGTTCTTGCTGCTCTTCTAGGGGACCTGAGTTTGGTTCCTAGAACCCACACCAGATGGTTCACAACCACCTGCAATGCCAGGTCCAGGTGATCTGACACCCCCTTCTGGCCTCCTTGGGCACCTGCACACATATGGCATAAGCACACACACATAAATTGAAAAAGAATCTTTAAAAAATATTTCCTTTTTATTATTATTATTTAGTATTTTTTAATTTTTTATTTTTTTGTGTGTATGAATGTACTGTCTGCATGTAGGTTTGTGCACCCGTGTCATGCAATGCCGCAGAGGTCAGAAGAGGGCGCTGGATTCCCCTGGAACTGGTGTCAAAAATAGTTTTCAGCTGCCATGTGGGTGCTGGGGATCGAACCCGGGTCCTCTGCAAGAGCAATTGATGCTCTTAACCACTAGGCCATCTCTCCAGCCCCACAAAAAAAGAATTTTAAATAAATAAACATTTTTCTGGGCATGGTAGTATACACCTTTAATCCCCGCACTCTGGAGACAGAGATAGACAGATTTCTGTGAATTCAAAGCCAGCCAGGACTACATAGTAAAACCCTATCTCACAACAAAACAAAACAAAAATTGTTTGCTCTTCTGCTGCTTTTAATTTAATCTTCTCTTCTGAAATTGATTTTAAAAATAAACATGTACAGCCAGGTGTGGTGGCGCATGCCTTTAATCCCAGCACTCACAAGGCAGAGGCAGGCAAATCTATGTGAGTTCAAGGCCAGTCTGATCTACAAAGTGAGTTCCAGGACAGCTGGGGCTAGAGGGAGACCCTGTCTCAAAATGATCAAAAAATAAAAAATAAAAATAAATTTAAAAAATAAACATGTACAATAAAAAAATAAATTAAAGGAGTAGAGATGATAGGGGAACTATCTCAGATTGCATGGTCAGGGAAGGCCTCTCTGAAAGAAGGGGCATTTGAGCAGAGGCCTGAGACATGAGCCATGATAATACCCAGGGAAGATGCCTGGGGTTGGAACTCAGTGGTATGGAATGCCTGTGTAGCATATGTAAGGCCCTGAGCTCTACCCTCAGTACTGAAAACAAAACCAAACGGCAACCAAAATAAAATAGGGAAGACCATTTTGGAGAATGGTCAGTGAAAAGTTGAAGATACAAGGGTTAGAGAGATGGCTCAGCAGTTAAGCACAGAGGACCTGAATTTGGTTCCCAGAATCCACATCCACCACCCTCTTCAGGTAGTACAAACATGTGGTGCACATGCATACATACATACATACATACATACATACATACATACATACATACATAAAAATAGTACATAGGGGCTGGAGAGAGGGCTCAGAGGTGAAGAGCACTGCCTGCTCTTGCTGAGGACCTAGGTTTGGTTCCTGGCACCTACATGGTAGCTAACAACAGTCCACAACTCCAGTTCCAGGAGATCCAAAGCCCTCTTCTGGCCTCTTCAGGCATTGCATGGCACAGGTGCAATTATATACATGTGGGCAAAATGCTCATACACACAAAATAAAAAATAAGCCAGGCTGGGCGTGGTGGCGCACACCTTTAATCCCAGCACTCAGGAGGGAGAGGTAGGCAGAGTTCTGTGAGTTCAAGGCCAGCCTGGTCTACAGGGCGACCTCCAGGCCAGCTGGGACTAAAGGGAGACCCTGTCTCAAAAATACAAAAATAAGGAGCTGGAGAGATGGCCTAGTGGTTAAGAGCACTGACCGCTCTTGCAGAGGACCCGGGTTCGATCCCCAGCACCTACATGGTGGCTGAGAACCGTCTGTAACTCCAACTCCAAGAGAACTCCAGTTCTAGGGGAATCTGACACCCTCTTCTGACCTCGCAGCATTGCACGACTCGGATGCACAAACCTACATGCAGACAGTACATTCATACACATTAAAATAAAATAAAATAAAATAATAAAATAAAATATACAATAATACAAAAATAAATAAATAAGTAANTGTTTCCATGTTTGTTGTCAGTCTAGTTTCCAGACATAGAAGATGGTTTTAAGAATTGGGAGGGGGACTGGAGAGATGCCTAGCAGTTGAGAGCTCCGACCGTCTCTTACAAGAGGACCCGGGTTGCGATCCTCAAGCACCCCATGGTGATGAAGAACCGTCCTGTCTGAAGACTCCAAATTCCAGAAGAGACAACTCCAGATTCCAGGGGGAATCCGACACCCTCTCGACCTCTCAGCATTGCACAACTCGGGCGCACACAACCTGCATGCGACAGTACATCATACACATGATAAATATTAATAAATATAAATAAAAGATAAAAAAGAAATTGGGATAGGGCTGGAGATGGCTCAGTGGTTGAAGAGCATGACTGCTCCTTGCAGAGGACCCCCTTTCCGATTCCAGACCCACCATGGCGGCTGAGAGAACCGTTTAACTCAGTTCCAGGGAATCGAACACCCCTCTTCTGACTCTCCATGCATGCACCTACACGGGTGCACGCAACCACATGCAGACACATACATTCAAACACATAAAAATAACTAAATAAAAAAAAATTTTAAAAGAATTGGGATAAAAGGCACCAATGGTGGATTGAGACTTTAATCCCAGCCCTGCCTCCCACACTGGGATTAAAGACATATACTACCATGCTGTGCTCTCATTAACCCACTTTAAGTGTCCAGATCAATAGTATGACATCTTCAAAACTCTTTGTTTTACAAATCCTTATTGCTCCCTCTCCTCACTTCCCACAACACCATTCTTTTAGTTTCAGTTCTTTGAATCATAAAGTAAAATCTGATATTTGTCCTTTTTGGCTGATTTATTTCACTTAGCACAATGTCCTTAAGGTCAATCCATGTTGTACATGTGTCAGAATTGCTTTCCTTTGTAAGGCTGAATAATACTCCTTCATGTGGATATACCACATATTGTTTATCCATTCATGTATTGATGACGCTTAGGCTGATGTCTTTTGGCTGTGAATGCTGTGAACGTGGAGATGCAAATATCTTTCCAAGTTCAGCTTTCAGCTCTTCTGGATCTATACTTCAAGTAGAACTGCTGGATTAAATATACCAACTCTATTTCTTCCTTCTTCTTCTTCTGCTCTTCCCTTCCTTCCTTCCTTCTTCTTCCTTCCTTCTTCCTTCCTTCCTCCTCACCTTCCTTTCCTTCCTTCTCTCCCATCCTCCCTCCCTCCCCTCCCTCCCTCCCTCCCTCCCTCTCCCTCCTTTCTTTCTTCTTTTCCTTTCTTTCTTTCCTTTCTTTCTTTTCTTTTCTTCTTTCTTTCTTTCTTTCTTCGAGAACAGGGTCTTACTGTGTTAGCCCTGGCTGGACCCAGAACTCACAGGACATCCCACCTCCCTCTGCTTCCAAATGCCGAGACTAAAGGCATGTGCCAATTACATCCAGATCTACTTTCAATTTTTAAGACACTCCCATGCAATGAAGAAATTAAAACATAAATCTTGTTATTCTCTTGCTCCAGATCCTTCACTGACTTCTCATTACTCTTAGGAGAGTATCCAAGACCCCCACTATGGCTCTAATCTCATCACCTGTCATTCTTTTCTCCTCTCTTTTTATTAATCATCTTAGTGTTCTATTCTCCCTTATGAACCCATATCATAGAACTTAAAAAATTATTTTGAAGTATTTACTTATTTTTTTTTTTTAATGTGTATGAGTGTACCGTTTGCATGTAGGTGGGTGCACCTGTGTCGTGCAATGTCGTGGAGGTCAGAAGAGGGCGTTGGATTCTCCTGGAACTGGAGTTAAAGATGGTTCTTAGCCCCCATGTGGGTGCTGGGAAACCAACATGGGTCCTCTGCAAGAGCAGTTGGTGCTCTTAACTGCTGAGCCATCTCTCCAGCCCCCTCGTGTGCCTTTTTATCCAGGGTTCACGCCTTTTTATAACCTAATACCTTGGAACTCAGCCTCTTTGCGCTTCTGCTTCCTGACCTCCAAAGTGGGGGTCAATAAACCAGCTTGCTCCACCTTGTGACATCAAAGCAGAGATGTGTGTGTGTAGCAGCAGCTGTCTGGAGTTTGTTACCTCTACTGTGACTATGGGAAAACCATCTGCCTTGCAACCATGAAATACCATTCCAGCCCCAGGCCTATCTGAAACTGACTGAAAGCCCTTGGCCAAGTCATTTCTCCTCTCTTTGTTTGTACTTTATCTGTAAAGTCAAGCAGCCCATAATAATATTGCTGCCAGTGCCAAAATCGTTTTTGTGAAAATCAGTCACAAAAAGGAATACATTCTTGAAAAGGCATGAAATAGCAGATGGAAGGTTCAATTATTGCATCAGCAATTACAGACCCAATATCTAGGCTGCGGAGGGAGGGGACAAATAAGAACAGGGTGGGTCCCATAAAAATCCACCCTTTCTTGGAAGACCCAGGGGTTGCAGCTCAGCTTAAGGAACAGCCCAGGGGCACACCATTGAGAGCTGCTGTAAAACACAACCTTTAATTGCAAGTCAATCACACACATGGCAAGAGGGTCTGAGTTATTCAGAATAATAGAAACCAGATAGTGAGCTTGTATTTGCTGCACTCTGGCTCAGAGGGAAACTGTTTTGTTGATTTTTTTTTTTCTTTCTTTTTAATGCACCGGAAAGCTAAGGGGTAAAAAGCAGCGGCCACCTCATGGTGGGAAAGAAATGACAGGTGTTAAAAGGGGGTCGGAGAAGGCCCCAACAAATCTGTCTTCAAAATCCAGTATGTGACATCTAGAGCCAGGTGTGGCTCTGGAACTCAGGGCAAGGACCTCAGGACAAGAAACCCAGCATCACAGTGGTCTCAGAGAGCCATTGGGCTTTAAGGTCTCCTCTACAAAACACCCACACACTAAATAGTCTGGTATTCAATTTATTCTCTGCAGAAGAATAAAAGACAGGGAACGCTTGCAAGGATGTGAACTTGGGTTTCTAGAGTGGGGAGAGAGCCTGCTTAAACACACAGCCACCCCTCCAGGCAGGGGGGCACACGTACGCTAAAGAAAAAGCCCTCGCCTTTTAAAAGAGCGCTTCTGTTTTCATTATCATTTAAGGCTGTAGTCAGTGTTGAGTAATAATAAGAAGCTGGTATGGGGGGGGATGCGCCCAAATCAGAGACACACACAATAAAAATGCTATTATGGAGTTTTATGCATATAAATCGTTTTTTAAATGAAGCTGCTAAGACTGGCATCTTAGATGCTACCTGGAGAAGAGTCCCAGTTACATATTCCAATGTTTGCAGCAGTCACCAAGCTTGGCTGGCTACAGCAAAATGGACAGGCTAATTCTTTTGGCATGAATATCGGTGCCGAGTATGCTTGGAGCAGAGAAGGGAGATGTGGGTTGAAGTGAGGGGGATACACAAAAGGCAAAGAAAAGAGACGTAATGGTCTAAGAAAATTGAAGAGAACAAAAGAGTCAGGACTGGTTCCCCCTCTTGCCCCCCTCACCCCCAGAGAGCCCTGTTAACCAACCATCCCCTAAGTATGAGCTTTGAGCCTCAAGGGGTGGCTTCATCTTTGCAGTCAGCCACAATTATGGGTGTTCTGACACCAATTTCTTTGCTTCTCTTCATTATGGTGAAAGAATTTGAAGTAATTAATGAGTATTCAACAAAAACAGTAACGTGAGTACTGGTGCTCCCTTTAAGGCTGTTAATGAGGACTGGAGAGGTGGCTCAGTGATTAAGAGCACTGGCTGCTTTCGAAGAAGACCCAGCACCCACATGGCAGCTAACAACTGTCTAAGCTCCAGGGGATAGGATGCCCTCTTCTGACCTCTACGAGCATTGCATGACATGGGTGTGCTTACATGCAAGCAATACTTGAATACATATAAGATAAAAGTAGGGGCTGGCCAAGCGTGGTGGCACACCCCTTTAATCCTAGCACTCAGGAGGCAGAGGCAGGCAGATCTTTGTGAGTTCAAGGCCAGCCTGATCTACAGAGTAAGTTCCAGGACAGCTAGGGCTACAGGGAGACCCTGTCTCAAAAAGACCAAAAATAAATAAATAAATAAATTTAAATAAAGACTGTTAGTCACCCCGAATATCCATCAGCTTGCTCAGTTGGAAAGGTGATACAACACAGGTAGAACACCACTGTGGGAGCCAAAGGTCCACAGGAACCACCTGAAGCAAACCTACAGAGGGACTTTGTGACAGGGAACTGTGAGTACAAGATGGTCACAAGACTCAGCCAAGGGGCTGGCGAGATGTCTCAGGCAGCCAAGCCTGATGACCTGAGTTCAACCCCTGGAATCCACATGGTGGAAGAAAAGTGCCAATTCTCAAAAATTATCTTCTGAGCTCCACACACACACACAGTCAATATATGTTTTAAGAAGAGTAGGTTGAAGCTGGGCGTGGTGGAGCACGCCTTTAATCCCAGCACTCGGGACGCAGAGGTAGGCGGATCTCTGTGAGTTCAAGGCCAGCCTGGTCTACAGAGTGAGTTCCAGGACAGCTGGGGCTACAGGGAGACCCTGTCTCAAAAAGAAAAAAAAAAAAAAGAAGAGTAGGTTGAACCTGGAAGGCTAGGGCAGTCCGAAGGTGGAGATGGGGGTTAGAACAATGTCTGCACATCTTTTAAATCATTCAGGTACAAAAACCTGTTCAACCAGGTAAGGGTATGAGGTTGGTGGTCTATGGGACCCAAAAATAATGACTGCCAACTGGTGGAGGCGGAGACATGGGGCATTGGAGGTCTACCAAGTGAGTTTTAGCACCCCCATCCGTCCTATCAGGTGCTGGTGTTGAGCCCCTAGTGGAGAGATAGACAGTGAGGGTGGGAAAGCAGAGTGGGACCACGGCTATCTGGGGGCCCTTAGAGCCTCAGAGCAGGGCTCAACTCAGTCTTCCCTTCTTGCTGCCTCTCACTCTTTTGGCCATTGGTGCTGCCACCATCCTGGTTTCCGGCTGAAAACCTGGACCCATCCCTGCACCCTGCCATGTGTTTGTTCGTCCCTATTGTCTCCAGTTCAGCCTTTGACTTTGCACCCCACCCCCCTGTAGGCAGGGCCTAGGCTTGGAGATCTAAAGATGGCGCCTACCACCCTTCTCTTCCGGTCAAAAGCCTACCTCATCTCCAGCAGCTGATGCAACTTCCTTTCCTGATGTCACCAGCCACAATGAGAGCACAGCCTAAAACCATGTATGGTTATATTCCAGCTTCATGACGAACACTAAAGACCCACTTTGTCCCCTCCCACTGCACCAGTTTTGCCCTTACAAGTACATGCTCTGTCTCACTACCATTACCTCATCTTCCTCTCCCCAGAACTTATAAAAACCCTCATCCCCAGCCTGAGCGCAAGACTCCCCTGGCCTCCCTCTCTGAGACCAGTGGATCTGCTCGGGAGTGTGTCCTAATAATCCTCCTTTTATACTTTGTTAATCTGGTTTGATCTGGCCTGTTTTGTGTCAGGGGGAAAAAGCCTTTCACCCCCCTTTCAAGCCCACTCACTCTTCAGCATTTCTTTCATCTATCTGCCCAAGCCAACATAATGTGACCTCTAGATTGATCTCCCAGTACAGTACTGGATCACATAAACTTCCCAAGATTCAAGGGAAAGGCCACTTGAACTGCAACTGGCAAGGCTGAGGGGGGAGGGAGGTGGGGGATGGGGAGGGTGCTGGTGTCCTTGTAGCTTACAACATGCCAGAGCCCAGGCATGGAGCTACATGATTTAGAGTTTTCCCTGAAGAGTATTGGTCTTACTTTGGGCAAGTCTTTGCTATTCTTTTTTTTTTTTTTTTTTTTAGTCCCTTTGGACATTAGGAGGGTTTAGTCTTGAGCCACTACGGGGGGAATAAGTAACTTGGTAGGAAGCAGTAGTTTTTTTTCTTGTTCTTTTCTTTTCTTTCTTTTCTTTTGTTGAAGACGAGATCTCATGCAGACCTAGTGCTGGCATATCACCAATCTTCATAAACTATGTAGCCAAGGTGACTTTGAACTCCTGTTTCTCTCCCAAATTGCCAAATAAGATTAAGCATTTGCGAACACCCCCCAATTTACGTCGGTGCGTAGGAATTCCAACTCAAGCTGGGGCATTTGCTAGGGCAAGTATGTGTCTAGCCAATTGAATGTATCCCCAGCTCCTGTAACTTGTTTTGATTTTACAGGGCTCACAGTTAAGAGTCTGCCTGGTGTCTCAGAGGAGACTTTGGGTTTTTGAGTCATGCTGGAATTGTTAAGGCTTTATAGACTCTCGGAATTGGATATGAGCCTTTGAGGGGCCAAGGGTAGAATGTTATGGTTTGGGGGCTGGAGAGATGGCCTAGCAGTTAAAGAGCGTCGACTGCTCTTGTCAGAGGACCTGGGTTCGAGCACCAGCACCCACATGGCGGCTGGAGAACCATCTTTAACACCAATTTCCAAGGAAATAAACTCCTCTTCTTTTTTTTTTTTTTTTTTTTATTTATTTATCGGTATGGTATCATGTACTGTCATGCATGTAGGTTTGTGCCACCCATGTCGTGCAATGCCGCGGAAGGTCAAAGAGGGTGTCGGATCCCCGGAGCTGGATGTTCTCCTCGAATTGGAGTTTCAGACGCTCTCGGCCGCCATGGGGGTTCTGGGAATAGAACCCGGGTCATCTCTAAGAGTGCGGCGGCGCTCTATAACCGCTAGGCCATCTCTCCAACCCGAACACCCTCTTCTAACCTCTCCATGAACGTCAAGGCATGGTTGCACAAACCTACACGCAGACAGTAAATTCATACATAAAAAATAATGGCTGGAGAGATAGCCTAGCGATTAAGAGCGCCGTCCGCTCTTACAGAGAACCCGTGTTCGATCCCCACCACCCACATGGCGGCCGAGAACCGTCTTAAACTCCAATACCAGGAGAACTCCAGTTTCCGGGGTGAATCCGAGACCTCTTCTGACCTCCGCGCACTGCACGACACCGGGCGCACAAAACCTGCATGCAGACAGTAATTCATACACATACATAATAATATAAAATTAAGAAAATTAATATTAATTAAAAAAAAGAATGTTATAGTTTGAATATGGAGTTTCCCCCATAAAGTCATGTATTAGAGGTGTTAATGACAACTGAAGGGCTTTGGGGAGGTGATTGGATCTCTGTTCTAACTAATGTATTATTCTCTTGATGGATTCATCATATGATGTCAGTCAGAGAGGGGATGAAAAGTGGGAACTGGGGCCTACTTGCAGGCAGGAGGCCCACGGAGGCATGTCCTTTGGGGTTATATTTCGCCATGGCCCTTCCCCTATTTTTTCTTGGTTTCGTGGCCACCATGTCTGCGGCACTTTGCTCTCCCACCATGATGGATCAACAACTCGGAGAGTGTGAGTCAACATAACTCTTCTTCTTGAATAAATAATAAATAAAAATAAATCTTTCTAGGGTTCTCTACTCCCTCTAGAACACACCTCAGAGCTGGTGTCCTGACCCTGGAGACGCTCCACAACCCTGCCTTGATTTCCAGACCCACTCTGCCACAGCCCAAGCTGCATTCCACCCTTCCACTGCCCTGTGGCTGCTGGTGTTTCACCTGTGACTTGCCATGATTCAGGTTAGTCACAGCCTCTATTGCAGAGCCACCAGCCACCTGAAGTGCTATTTCTCATCTCAGATGATACAGATGATATATTCAGATTCTCTGCCATAAACTGGCAATTTACTGCTCCCTGCAAACAGCACCTTCTCTGCCTTACATAGCATGGTATCACTGCTTAATGTCTTGTATCTTTGTGTATCTGAGGTATTTGAGTCTTCATCAAGCTGAGAGCTCTTTCCTGTGTAAACACTGTGCACATGATAATGTGTGTGTGTATGTATGTGTGTGTGCATGTGTGTGTGTATATAGACCAGAGTTGAACTTTGAGTATCTTCCTCTATTGTGTGTGTGTGTGTGTGTGTGTGTGTGTGTGTGTGTAGACCAGAGTTGAACTTTGAGTATCTTCCTCTATCCACTTTATTCTTTGAGACACGGTCTCTCACTACATCTGAAGCCCATTATATCAGCTCAACTGACTGGCCAGCAAGGTCCTGAGATCCATCCCCAGGGCTGGGATTACAGTCTCATGTCACCACATCTGGCTTTTCCACATCTGGCTGTCATGTGGGTTCTGGGGATCCTGACTCAGGTCCTCATGCTTACACGACAAGCACTCTGACAATGGAGCCTTCCTCCAAACTAAATATGATAATATTTTTTAGGACATGGTCTCACTTATGTAGCCCTGGCTGGCCTGAAATTTGCTGGGTCAACTAGGTCAGCCTGGAACTTATGGAGATCCACATGCCTCTACCCCCCAAGTGCTGGAATTAAAGGGATGTACCACCATGGCCAGCTAGATGATTTTTTAATATGTCCTATCCCAGAGCCTTGAGCAATGGAACAGAGTTGGTGCTCACTAAATAGTAATACAATAGGAATAAATAATATAAAGAATATATATATATATAATTTTTATTATTACATTTACTTGGGGCAGGGCATGCAGCAGTTGTAACATGGCACATTTTCAGAGGTCAGAGGACAATTTTATACTGTACGGGTCCTGGGGATTGACTTGAAGTCCTCAGGCTTGGCAGCAAACTTCTTCATCAGTTGAGACATCTCTCTGGCCTAATGGTTTGCTGGAGATATCTCATATACCCAGGTTGGCATTGAAGTTACTATGCCCTGATTCTGGTCCTCTTGTCTCTACCTCTCAAGTGCTGGGATTACAGGAGTTCACCACCATGCCAAGCTAAGAATATTCTTCACTGACTTCAAAAAAGCCTCCGGATCTATCTGAGACATTGTTCCCTGTAATCAGAGGCGAGCACTCATTCTACCTCCTCTGATGTCCACTTACTCAACTAAAATTAAAAATTCAAGAGTTTCATGGGAAACACCTGCCACAGGTCAAGGTAGCTCTGAAGGAGGAACTCCCACAAAAGTGTCAGCTTCTGAGCCAATAAGGTTGAAGGTAGCTTTGGCTCGGGACATAAATCCCTACCACTGGGGCTGGGAGAATAGTCTCCAGCCCAAGTGAAATAGAAGCATGTCCACAGCCCAAGGAGAACACACACACACACACACACACACACACACACACACACACACACACTCCTGCACACAAACAGAGAGAACTTAATAAGCCCTGGTGAGATTTTGAAACTTCTTTCCCCAATAACCCATGGAATTGAATTTCTGCTCTTAAGTACATACATGGATATGCGTTTTCTATTACTTGTTTAGGCAGACTATAAAACATCACTGTAAAGGAATAACCAATTTATGAACAGGTTGAAGGCTCAGGTTTGTTTGTGAGCTATTTGGAACTTATGTGATTTTCTCTGAAAGCAAGAGTATTTAGATCTCCCAATACAATCTTGCTTAACCCATAACATACTGTACTGTAAAGCAACAAAGTTGTCTTCATTTTACTCATTGGGATTTGCAAACTCTGCACAAATGCCTTCAATGACCAAGGTAGAGTACAAAGTGGGGATCGGGGAGAGGCTGGGGAAATGTGGAACAACAGACACTGTGCTCTGTTCCTGGTCTCTAGCAGATGGCTGCCTCTGGAGAATGTGTGCCCAGTGTGCAGATCAGGAGAAGCCAAAACCCAAATATGTATATAAAAATAATTGGCAACTAATCGGAAATTTTTTTCAGCACTATGTGGATGAAACAAGACACAGTGTCTTGAACTGAAATTGACCAAAGTTTACAACCAGTATTTAATAATGCTGCTGCCCTGGGGGAAAGTCATTTTCATTTCTACAAGTCAACACCAGAGAAGTGTGTCCTCACTTCTGGGGAGGTGAGTGCCTCATTCTGGGCACCCAAACCAGGATAGGACACTCCTACTTCACATGGAGGTTAATGTGTCTGTGGTACTAAGAACCTCAGGTCAGGGGCTGGAGAGATGGCCTAGTGGTTAAGAGCGCCGACCTCTCTTACAGAGGACCCGGGTTCGATCCCCAGCACCCACATAGCGGCTGAGAACTGTCTGAAACTCCAATTCCAGGAGAACTCCAGTTCCAGGGGAAGCCGACACCCTCTTCTGACCTCCGTGGCATTGCACGACACGGGTACACACACTTTCATGCAGACAGTACATTCATACACATACGGAAATAAATAAAAATTAAAAAAAAAAAAAAACTCAGGCCAACATAGAGCTCCTGACTCTAAAGCTATCCCCGCTTCAGCTCCAAAACTGACTTTGGGGCTGGGCATATGGTACATGCCTTTAATCCCTGAACTAGAAAGGCAGAGGCAAGTAGATCTCTGTGAGATAGAGGCCAGCCTGGTCTATACTATATTGAGGTCCAGTTAAGCTGGGAAAGAATAATTTTTTTTGAGACAGGGTCTCCCTATAGGCCCAGCTGGCCTGGAACTCACTATGTAGACCAGGCTGGCCTTGAACTCACAGAGATCCACCTGCCTCTGCCTCTGCCTCCTGAGTGCTGGGATTAAAGGCATGCACCACTGTGCCAGGCTTAAAGATGGTTCTTAGCTACCATACGGGTGCTGGGAATTGAACCCAGGTCCTCTGCAAGAGCAGTCAGTGCTCTTAACCACTGAGCCTTCTCTCCAGCCCCAAGAGAGCCCGAGTTTTAAAAACTGACTTTCCCTGGAGGCAGAGGCAGAGGCAGGTGGATCTCTGTGAGTTCAAGGCCAGCCTGGTCTACATAGTGAGTTCTAGGGTAGCTGGAGCTACAGGGAGACCCTGTCTCAAAAAGACAAAATAAAAAAACTGACTTTGAAGCTATGACTGCTATATTCCATTTGTGTGTGTGTGTGTGTGTGTGTACTTGTATAAGCAGGTACATCTCTTTCCATCTTATTTTTTGAGACAGGGTTTTTCATTGAACCTGGAGCTTGTTGATTCTGCTAGACTGGCTGCCCATCAACCCTAGGGGTGCTCTGCCTCCCAAGTGCTGGGATTCTAGGAGTGTGGCACTGAGCCTGGCATTTTACATGGGTGTTGGGGATCTGAACTCAGATCCTCGTGCTTGTTTGTCCAACACTTTACCACTGAGCCATCTCTGCAGTCCTCTCAAATTCGCATGTCACAGTCATCTGTATGTGAAAGTTAGGAGCTGCCCATGTTTTGCTTGTTCTGCTCTTATTCTTATTTACTATTTTCTTTTCTGTTTTTTGGGGTTTTTTTTTTTTTTTTTTGGTCTTTTTAAGACAGGGTCTCCCTGTAGCTCTGGCTGTCCTGGAACTCACTCTGTAGACCAGGCTGGCCTTGAACTCACAGAGATCCACCTGCCTCTGCCTCCTAAGTGCTAGGATTAAGGGTGTGCTCCACCACTCCCGGCCTTGTTTACTATTTTTTTATAGATGGATAGTCTTTACAAATTTAAGATCACATGTTTGCCACATATCCACATATTAACACAGTAAATTGCTCAAGGTTTGAATGTATATATGGGTCATTGACATCAAAGATTTCTTTCAAATAATTATTAGCCAGTATAAGTGAAGGTGAATAGACCATTTATAAATTACTTTTCTTGGCCACTGGAGCCCCTTGTAGCTCCTATGTGGGAAGACATTAGCAGGCGCAGTTGGGCTGTGGAGAGGGAGGCGTCTCCTTGAGTCTTGTGCTCTGATTTGTAGCAGCAATGGCCAGGTCTGTCTCCAAGCTCTCTGACATTTTATCACAGATGATAGCCACAAGGCGCCCAAAGGTTTGCTTGACATTAATGTTATCCTTGGCACTGGTTTCGAAAAACTCAAACCCAAGCTGTTCTCCTAAACGCTGGCCTCTCTCAGTTGAGACGACCCATTCATCTTCCAAGTCACATTTGTTCCCAACCAGGATAATCTGGGCATTATCCCAAGAGTATGTTTTGATCTGAGTTGACCAATCTTGTACAACATTGAAAGATTCTTCATTTGTGATGTCATACGTTAAAATGAAGCCCATGGCTGTAGTGATAGTTCTGTACCTTTCCTGGCCAGCTGTGTCCCAAATCTGAAGCTTGATTCTCTTTTCAGTTTTGAATACAGTTTTTACTTTGAAATCGATCCCGACCATGCTGACAAATGCAGATGTAAAAGAGTCATCTGCATAACAGAACAGAAAAGATGCTTTTCCCCTGCTGCTATTGCCAATGATCAGCAATTTGAACATGTAGTCAAAGTTCTGGCCAGAGGAGTCTTTCTGACCAAACCTAGCATCTTGGGCAGAGGCCATCTGCATGGACGCCTCATGTCTCATTGTAGGCAAACGTCCGTTCTCTCTGGTTAGGACTGCACTGGCCCCAGCGGGTGGTCAAGCTTGCACAGCCTGCACCCTCTCTGCACACTCAGCACTCTCGGGGCTTGCAAACCTGTTCCAACATCAGCACCGGAGCTGTCCGCTCCTGTCGCTGCACAGGCGTACTGCCTTGGTTTTTTTTTTTTTTTTTTTTTTTTTTGGTCTGTTCGAGACGGGTCTCCCTGTACCCCAGCTGTCCTGGAACTCGCTCTGAAGACCAGGCTGGCCTTGAACTCACAAAAATCCGCCTGCCTCTGAACTTTCGAAGCTCCTGCCTCCACCTCCTGAATGGCCGGATCACAGGCATGTATCGCTATGCCCAGTTCTCTTCACATAAGCTCATTATAGCAATTTTAGAATCCTCCCAAAGTAATCATTGTTCATACTTTTTTTTTTCATTTTTTTCCTCTTTAATATATATATATATATTTTTTTTTTTTGGTCTTTTAGAAACAGGGTCTCCCTGTAGCTCCACCTGGCCTGGAACTCGCTACATAGACCAGGCTGGCCTTGAACTCACAACCATCCACCTGCCTCTAGCTTCAAGTGTTAGATTTTTTTTTTAATTTATTATTTCTGTATATTATGAATGTAATTTACTGAATCAGTCTTGACCCGTGTCGCGCAATGCCGTGGAGGTCAGAAGAGGGTCTCAGATTCCCTTGGAACTGGAGTTCTCCTGGAAATTGGAGTTTCAGGACGTTCTCGGCCACCATGTGGGTGCTGGGGATTGAACCCAGTTCCTCTGTAAGAGCGGTCGGCACTCTTAACCGCTAGGCCATCTCCCAGCCTCCAGCCAAGTGTTTGAGATTAAAGGCATGCATCACGGGGGCTGGAGAGATGGCCTAGCAGTTAAGAGCGCCAACTGCTCTTACAGCAGACCCGGGTTTCGATCCCCAGCACCCACATGGCGCCGAAAACCATCTGAAACTCCAATTCCAGGAGAACTCCAGTTCCAAGGGAAATCCCGAGACCCTCTTCTGACCTCCGCGCATTGCACGACACGGGTGCACACACCGCACAGCAGACAGTACATTTGACACGTACCAAAATAATAAATTAAAAAAAAAATTCATTGATTTATCTAATTTTTTTTTTTTTGTTTTTTTTTTTTTTGGTCTTGTTTAAGACAGGGTCTCCCTTTAGTCCCCAGCTGGCCTGGAGCCCCTGGTAGATCAGGCTGGCCCTGAACTCACAGAGATCCACCAGCCTCTGCCTCCCGAGTGCTGGGATTAAGGAATATGCCACTGACCATAATTTTTTTAATATCATCTAAACACAGTGGGTGAAATGGCCTCACTCATAGGTGTAGCTCTGTCCTTATCTCTGTAGTCTGTGCACATACCCTGATGTGAACAAGGATCTGGTGCAGATAAAATCAAGATAAAGATGTTGAGATGAAAAGAGTATCTTGAGGGCTAAGCCATCTCTCCAGCAGCCCGTGGGCAATGTCTTCATAAGAGAAAAACATGTGGGCTGAGGAGACGGCTCAGGGGTAAGACTATTTGCTGCCAAAAAAGCCATGAGGATCTGAGTTCAGACCCCCAACAACCCATGTAATACCTGGGCATGGCAGTATGACTGTAACTCTAGGGCTCAGAGTGGCAGGGGCTGAGACTCCAGGATCTCTGGGGTTTGGATGGCCAGCCAACCTAGACAAAAACCAGTAAGCTGCAGATTCAGTGAAAGGCCGTGTCTCAAGGGTATTCTCAAAGGTATAGNAGTTTGCATTAACCACTACCCACTACAGTAAGAAGCGTCTCTGAACAGGTTAGAAGTGGTACGAATCTATGAATAGAAACACAATACAAGGCAGTTTGACAGCAACACCACTTAGCAAGACATCAATAGGTTTGCCCCTTGGGCCCATGATTTCCCCATCTTTGGGTTTTGAGCATGTTTTCAGTACCAGGCAGTTCACTCCTGTGGAGCAGGCCTTAAAACACAATCAAGAGAGTAGCTGGTTACCCCTGACTTGCCAGTCTAACTGTCCTGCCACACTCCAACAGTGGGCACCTCTTGCCTGGTTGGTTGGTGCTACAGCACGCAGGGTCTGGTGATGGCTAAGACCACGGCCGTCTCTGTCCTTCTCTCCCCACAGCCTCCTCAGCACCTTCAGCACTATTCAAGGTGTGAAATGTGCAAGGCAGCCAGATGGGAGGAAGGCTCCTGGTCAGTTCGAAATTGATTTCCCTATATCCTGCAACCAAAGTGTGTGGTGACTTCAGCAGTAGAGTCTTACCATCTATTTAAGGTGGGTTACCAAGAGCAGCGGCAAATGCAACCTCCTCAATACATAGGGAGGTAATCTGTCCCCGGCACTAAGATTTTCATTTAACAACTTATGTCTCCTGGGAACAGTACTGTTCACCCATTGTGGGGGGGTCCTTGGTTCAAACTCCTTTTTTTTTTTTTTTTGGTCTTGTTAAGACAGGGTCTCCCTTTAGTCCCAGCTGGCCTGGAGCTCACTGTGTAGATCAGGCTGGCCCTGAACTCACAGAGATCCACCTGCCTCTGGCTCCCGAGTGCTGGGATTAAAGGAATATGCCACTGACCATAATTTTTTTAATATCATCTAAACACAGTGGGTGAAATGGCCTCACTCATAGGTGTAGCTCTGTCCTTATCTCTGTAGTCTGTGCACATACCCTGATGTGAACAAGGATCTGGTGCAGATAAAATCAAGATAAAGATGTTGAGATGAAAAGAGTATCTTGAGGGCTAAGCCATCTCTCCAGCAGCCCGTGGGCAATGTCTTCATAAGAGAAAAACATGTGGGCTGAGGAGACGGCTCAGGGGTAAGACTATTTGCTGCCCAAGCATGAGGATCTGAGTTCAGACCCCCAACACCCATGTAATACCTGGGCATGGCAGTATGACTGTAACTCTAGGGCTCAGAGTGGCAGGGGCTGAGACTCCAGGATCTCTGGGGTTTGATGGCCAGCCAACCTAGACAAAAACCAGTAAGCTGCAGATTCAGTGAAAGGCCGTGTCTCAAGGGTATTCTCAAAGGTATAGATATACATCCAAAAATACACATGATGAGAGAAAGAGAGAGAGAGAGAGAGAGAGAGAGAGAGAGAGAGAGAGAGAGACAGTGTGACTTAAGACTGACATAGCCTGAAGTGAGGGAATGCTGACAGCCGCAGCCCCCAGAGTTGGAAGAGCAAAGGGCCTTTGGAGCACAGCGTACTTGGGCTAACTGTTGATGCTAACTGTTGTCCCAGATATTAAGCTGCTCACTGGTTCGCTTGGACCTGAACTGTTGACAGTCTGTCAGCTGGAGGTGGGTCAGGTACGGGTTACCCAGGGCCACTGACTGGCTCAGGAAGGCCTGAGCCATTCGTCCACATCAAAGTGCATCTTTAGAGGTAGCTGAGGGTCTCCAGAGCTCCCCTCAGGTCTTTACAACCTGAGCCACTGATGACTTGCCCAGCATCATTTGAGCAGCTCGCAGGTCATCAAGGGCCAAGGGTGTCACTGACTAGTCCATCCAGAGGGTTATGAGTCACTGACTAGTGACTTGGTCCCCCTGACTGACTACTTGGGTCCTAAGCTACAGATGCCATTCTGGTGACCTGGCATAGCACTAGGTAAGTATGGGCTGAGCTATTTGGGAATGGCCGAGCTGGAGCTGCTGCCTGGCTTCCTGACACCTGGCTTCCTGACACCTGGCTTCCTGACCTTATTGTGTGAGGTGGATGTGGGCCAGGCTCGCTATGCTTGGAATGGGAAGGAGATTTGTGGGGGAGAGGCTTGGTAGTCAGAAGCAGACCTATCTTTCTTGCTCATTTACTTTTGTATTTGTTTTTGGGGTTTTTTTTTTTTTTTTTTTTTTTTTTTGTCTTTCTGAGACAAGGGTTCCCTGATAGCCCTAGCTGTCCTGGAACTCACTCTGTAGCCAGGCTGGCCTTGAACCTCACAAGATCTGCCCTGCCTCTGCCTCCCAAGTGCTAGGATTTAAAGGTGTGCCACCAACCTGGTTACTTTTGTATTTGTGTACGTGCCTTTGTTCATGGGTAGGTGGGGTGCACTTGTAAGTGCATGTAGAGGTCAGAGGACAATCTTGGTTGTTGTTCTTCAAGCACTCTCCACATTGCTTTTTGAGACAAGGTCTCTCACTAGTCAAGAAGGCTATGTTGGCTGATCTATGAGCCCCTGCCTGTCTCTACCTCCCCAGTACTGAAATTAGAAGCATGTGCCACCACACACACACCTAGTTTTGTTTCGTTTTGTTATTTTTTTAATTTTATGCGTAGGAGTGTTTTGCCTGCACGTATATAAGTGCACTTATGCATGCAATGCCTGCACAGGTCAGAAAAGGGTGTTAGATCCCCTGGAATGGGAGTTAAGAATGGTTGTTAGCTGCCATGTGGGTTCTGGCAACCAAATCTGGGTCCTCTGTAAAAGTAGTCTGTGCTCTTACCTGCTGACCCATCTCTCCAGCCTCCCTCCCTAGTTTTTTTAAATTATTTTTACATAGGTTCTGGGGATCAAACTCAGGTCCTTGTACGTACAAGGCAAGTGCTTTACCAAGTAAGCTGTGCTGGATAGCTTTAGTGTCAACTTGACACACCTGGGTTGAGGGAGCCTCAATTGGGGAACTGGCTCCATTGGATTGGCCTGTGGCCACATCTGGTTGGAGTATTGTCATTGATGGCCAGGCAGTGTGGAGATGCCCACCCACAATGAGTGGTGCCACACTCCTGGGGGCCAGGGGTGGTTGTTAATGGTATGAAAGGCAGGCTGGGCATAGAGAGCGCCGAGGCGAGCAAAGCCAGTGAACAGCATTCCCTCATGGCCTGTGCTTCAGCTCCTGCTTCCAGGTTCCTGCCCTGAGTTCCTGCCTTGGGCTCCTTAAGTGATGAACTGTGACCCAGGAGATGTAAGCTGAATAAACCCTTTCCTCCCCAAGTTGGTGTCAGAGTGTTTTGTCACAGCAATGGAAGACAAACTAGAACATAAGCCCTCAATAGGTTTTTACTGAATCCCACTAAAAAAGTCTTAGGGGCACTTGGTGAACAGTTTTGATGTTTGGGTCTTTCTTGGAGCCTCACACCCAAGTTCTACCTTTTCAATGCATTGTTCACATCTTGTCCTTTGAAAGCTGTCAGGAGAATTTCCTTCAAGTCCATGTTTGCCTGTGAATTGAGGTTAGGCCTGAGGTGCCTCCTGACCCAGAGGAACGGCCTGGGTAAGCCCACTCCCACTCCTCAATAAAACCAATTCTAGCACCCCCCCCCCAATGCTAGCTTCCCAGAGCCTATGGAGAGAGAAAGCCCTGTCAGATTTTGGACTTCTGGCCTCTAGATCTCTGTCCTCTCAAGTTCGTGATAATTTGACATGGCCTCCCTAAGAAATGAATCCATGTAACACAGAAATGAAATGTCCTCTGTCAGGCAACTTTCCTTCCCTGTGACAAATACCCAAGAGAAACAACTCAAATAGGGTTATTTGGCCTTTAGTTTTAGGGGTTCTAGTCCATGTTTCTGGGCCTGAGGTGATGTAGAACAGCATTGCAAACAGCTGCTTACCTCATCGTAGCCAGGAAGCAGAGAGAGTAAGAGGAAAGAGCCAGGACAAAGATACACCCTCCACGGACAGGCCACCAATGACCCACTTCCTCTAACCAGGCCCCACCTTCCCCAAGCCTATCACCTCCCAAGATTAACAGGTTTGTTAGTCTCATTCCTAAAGTCAAATCCTTTAGGATCTACCCAAAAGCTCCATCTCTGAGCACTGCTTGTATTAGAATCTGTATCAGTTACTGTTTCTATTGCTGTGATAAAATATAAAAACAGTCTAAGGAAGAAAGGGTTCATCTGGGCTCACATTTCAAGGGTGCAGTCCATCAGGGTGGGAACATTATGATGGCAGGAACTTCTAGAAGGTGCCTGGTCACATGGTATCCACATCAGAAAGCAGAGAGCCACTTATGCTGCTGCTCAGTTCGTTCTCCTTTGTATTCAGTCTAAGACCCTACCCCATAGACTGGTGCTGCCTAGAGTTAAAGTGTGTCTTCCCACCTCCATTAACCTAATCTAGATCATCTCTACAGGCATGCCCAGAGGCTCATCTCTTAGGTGAGTCTAGATCAAGATTATCACAGGGTCTGAGTCTTCAATGCATGACCCTTTGAAAAAAAATTAAGCTTTCTTTTCTTTGTGTGTGTGTGTGTGTGTGTGTGTGTGTGTCCCACCTGTGTGTAGTTAGTTGAAGAGGCTGCCAGATCCCATGGAGCCAGAGTTACAAGTGGTTGTGAGCTGCGCATCATGGGTGCTGGGGACCAAACCTGAGACCTCTGGAAGAGCAGAACATGTTTTTTAACTACTGAGCCATCTCTGCAGCTCTTACTTGCTCTTTTTTAAATTTATGATTTCTTGGGGATATTTACACATCTGGTCATATCTATCTGCATTTTCCTTCTCAGTGAGTATAGAATATTCTACGAATGAATATGCATTGTTGTTTTCATGGATTCTAAATGTATCAGGGTATCAACATTGCAATGATAACCCAGAGTTGGCCCTCTTCTCTTGGCTAAATTAAAGCCATTTCCCTTATTCTCCATACATACATGTGTGCATATGTGTGTATGTAGAGACATTATGTGTGTAGCCAGATGTGTAAATATGTACATACACACACATACATGGATAGGTGAAGTGTATTTACTTCTCCCACCAGATCTCTGGTTCTCTACTTTCTGCCCTTCGGATTGCATGTGACCCAGTAATTGCTTTAGCTCGTGATGTGTGTGTGAGAAGTCACATGTCCTTCACAACTGCAAGCCTTGGGAGTGAGTTTCCAACCTGCTTCATTCATTTCTCCCTGCCAGGTAAGTGCCAGGTAAGTACAGAAGAGTTCCATCAGCCTAGTCTCCTGTGAGTATGACAGATGGATCATAGGGACATATCATGTGGATGAGGAAGCCATCCATGCTGTCTAATCCATTGACATTCAGAGGGTTTTTGTTACTGTAGTATATCCCAGCTAATCATAATGGATTATAATATATAATACATATTTTTTTATTTTTTATTTTTTTATGTGTGTGAGTGTACTGTGTGTGTAGGTTGGTGCACCCATGTCGTGCAATGCCGCAGAGGTCAGAAGGCATCGGATTCCCCTGGAACTGGAGTTAAAGTCAGTTCTTAGCTGCCATGTGGGTGCTGGGAATTGAACCCGGGTCCTCTGCAAGAGCAGTTGGCACTCTTAACCGCTAGGCCATCTCTCCAGCCCCATAATACATATCTTATATACCCACGTTCCTGCCACTTTTGAGGGGTCTTTTGGAGAGAGGGTCTTCCTATAGCCCCAGCTGTCCTGGAACTTGCTATGTAGACCAGGCTGGCCTTGAATTCAAAGAGATCTGCCTGCCTCTGCCTCCCAAATGCAGGGATTAGAGGCTTGAGCCACCATGCCTGGACTGTTCCTGCCATTTTAAAATGATGGAAATTGCCAGGTGTGGTGGCGCACGCCTTTAATTCTAGCACTAAGGAGGCAGAGGCAGGTGGATCACTGTGAGTTCAAGGCCAGCCTGGTCTACAGAGCGAGCTCCAGGCCAGCTGGGACTAAAGGGAGATCCTGTCTCAAAAATACCAAAATAAATAAATAAATTAATTAATTAAAAAAATGATGGAAATTACAATTTACCAAAGCAATTCCACTCAGGCAAAGCCCTGTCTCAAAAACATAATACTCTTGGGCTAGAGAGATGGCTCAGTGGTTAAATAGACCTGCTGCTCTGGCAGAGGACCTGAGTTCAGTTCTCAGCACCCACATGGGACAGATCACAATTCCCTGTAACTCCAGCCCCAATGATCTGATGCTGTCTTCTAGCCTCTGTGATCAGTGCATGCATGTGCACAACTCCCCCATATATACATAAAAATAAAAATAAAATCACAAAAAACCAAAATACTCTTATATATGACAGAGCTCAAAATATGTCCACCCCTAAATATTGAAAGAAATGCTATTTTTTTTGGTCTTTTCAAGACAGGGTCTCCCTATAGTCCCTGCTGTCCTGGACTCACTCTGTAGACCAGGCTGGCCTTGAACTCACAAAGATCCACCTGCCTCTATGTATTATAGTCAAAATGTGGAAGAAATCCAAACATCCATTGGTTGATGAATAGCTATACAAAAATATGGTTTATCAATAAAATAAAATGCTATTCAACAACCATTTAAAATGAAATAATATGGGCTGGAGAGATGGCCTAGCGGTTAAGAGCGCCGACTGCTCTTACAGAGGACCTGGGTTCGATCCCCAGCACCCACAGGGTGGCTGAGAACTGTCTGAAACTCCAATTCCAGGAGAACTCCAGTTCCAGGGGAATCTGACACCCTCTTCTGACCTCCACAACATTGCACAACACGGGTGTACAAACCTACATGCAGACAGTACGTTCATACACATACAGAAATAAATAAAATTAAAAAAAAGAAAAAAATTAAATTAAATAATATATGCTCTGACACAGATAAACCTTGAAAACATTATACTAAGGGCCAGGAGTGTGGTTTAGCGCCCTTGCATAGTATACATAAGACCCTGGGTTCAAACCCAGCACTGAAAAAAACAGAAAAGGAAAAGAAAACATTATGCTAAGCAATAAAAGGACAGTCATGCAAAAACATGCATCAAACATTTATAAAATATCCAGATTGTGGGGCTGGAGAGATAGCCTAGCTGTTGAGAGCACCAACTGCTCTTGCAGGGGACCCGGGTTTGATCCCCAGCACCTACATGGTGGCTGAGAACCATCTGTAACTCCAATTCCAGGAGAACTCCAGTTCCAGGGGAATCCGACACCCTCTTCTGACCTCCGCGGCATTGCACGACATGGGTCCACAGACCTACATGCAGACAGTACATTCATACACATACAAAAATAAATAAAAATTTAAAAAATATATCCAGATTGTGGCCAAGCATAGTGGCACATTCCTTTAATCCCAGCACTTGGGAGGCAGAGGCAGGCATATCTCTGTGAGTTCAAGGCCAGCCTGGTCTACAGAGTGAGCTCCAGGCCAGCTGGGACTAAAGGGAGACCCTGTCTCAAAAAGACCAAAAAATATATATCTATATATCTATATCTATATCTATATCTATATCTATATCTATATCTATATCTATATCCAGATTGTGCCAACTGTAAAGACACAAAGTAGAATTATGATGTTTGGGAAGGAAGGGAGTAAAGAGTGATGGGGTCTCCACTTGAGATGACCAGAATGTGTTACACTTGACTTAGCTTAACCATATTTATGAACAATTGAATAAATCTGTAAATACGATCTCATGAATTTTTTTTAGAATTTATTATTTTTAATTATGTATATGTGGTGTCTGTGCCCATGATTACAGGTGCTCATAGAAGCCAGAGGCATTGGATACTCCTGGAGTTCGAGTTATAGACAGTTGTGAGACACCCAATGTGGGTGCTGTGAAACAAATGGGTCCTCTGATAGAGCAGTACATGCTCTTAACCAACGAACTACCTCTCTGGCCCCACATAAACATTTATGTGTAACTTATAAGTATATATTTATAATTGTATATATAATATATAATATATGCATATCATAACTAAGAAATGTGTACTTGTATATAATTTTTATATTTTATTTATATTTTGTGTGTATGAGAGCATTGCTGAATGTGCATAAGTGCATCCATGTTGTGCAATGCCCAGGAGGTCAGAAGAAAGTGTCGGATCCCCCAGAACTGGAGTTATAATTGGTTATTAAGCCACCATTTGGTGCTGGGAAGCAACACTTGGGTCCTCTGCAAGAGCAACAAGTGCTTTTAACCATTGAGCTATACCTCTAGCCCCATATAATAATTTATATATAAATATATTTATAATTATGTGGGTTTTATTTCTTTCCATTTTGGTGCTGGAGATTGAACTCAGGGCCTTGGACAGGTTGAGAAGGACTCTACCACTGAGCTACAACCCTAGCCCTGAATTGTACCTCTAAGTAAGTAGACTATATGGTATGTGAATTATACACTGTTAACAAATTAAATAGACCAAGGAAAGCAAGCTTAAGACAAGCACTTAAAAAAAGTATAGTTTATTGTGGCCGACTTGCTGTTAATCAGCAATATTGTTAACAATACACTTTTACTTCCTATTTAGTGGGTTTTCCTTTTTACATTTCTCCCAGATGATGAACCTAAGGCCTATGGACATGAAACCCCAGATTATCAGGATCATAAATCTCACACTAGCTTGTTAGTCAATAAATGGGTTTGGCGGGTGTATGCGTTTGGGGCCTGGCTCTTCAGTGGAGAGCAATTTTCTATGTTCTGCATCTGCTAATGAGGTGGCCAGCTTCATATTGTCTATAATTTCATGTACATTTGAAATAACAGTGCTCCCACAGCTCAAAGCCCACCCCTTCTCTCTAGCTGCTGGATGGGGGATTGGAGGGTGCTGGGAGCTCAGGGAGGGAGGAAGTGCTCTTCTGCGATCAGTGCAATGCCTCAAGCTAATTAAAGAACAATGTTTGTAGAAATGGAAAGGCATCAAATGCCTTCAGTTCTCCCATTAGAAAAGATAAGGCCTTGAAAGTTCGACTGGTAAACACAGAAAGAGCCTTATGGTTTCAGCAGAAGCGATCAAAGATCTAAGTTCCTTTCTCCTGGGCAGAAAAGCATGCTTTTAATGATGTGTCTTACAATGTCATGAAATGGGAGTGGGGGGGAGCCCCTGCTTCCCTCCACTCAAACACTGCAATCAAAGAAGGGTCTGCCCATCACAGGTCTGCCTGGAAGGTGGGCTGCACACACCCCAGCCAGTGGGCTGGATCACAGAAAGAGCCCTCTAGGGATAGTGAGGACTTACATTTAAAATTCAAATCTTTAAGCAATGCCAGGTCTCCTCCCACTTGTCCCAGGGGTTCCAAGTGTGGCTCCTAATCTAGAGGACACAGTCTCCCTCTTCTATGTTGGGCAGAACAGTGAAGAGTGGCCTTGCTACCCTCCCCTGCTGGGCCTGGGGTAGCCAAGGAGCTGGGATCTGTGCAAGGCTCCTGGAGTGCAGCCTGGGCCCAGGGCACCTGCGCTCTGAAGACCAGCAGCCTGCAGGTCATTTAAAGGGTAGGTCCCTCCTCCCAGCCTGGAGGAATGGAGGCAGCCTTATTTCACCTAGCTTCAGGATTCTTGACCTGTGTCTCCCATTCCTTTTCTAAGAATATGTGCACACTGCTCTCAAATACTTAACAAATATTGTAGTCTTTTTTTCAGTTTCAGTTTTTAAAATTTTTACTCATTTATTTTTTGTAACTCTATATATGGGGTAGTGGGGTGTGTATACATCATAGCTTGCAAGTGGAGGTCAGAGGACAACTTGTGAGAGTCAGTTCTCTCTGTCCACCACATGATTCCCAGGGATCTAAATCAGGTCATTAGGCTTGGCAGCAAGTACTTTTACTGGCTGAGCCATTTTGTTGACCCTGAATTTTTATTTTTATTTATTTATATTTTTTTTCTCCATGTGGGTGCTGGGAATCGAATCCCAGTCCTTTGTGAGAGCAGTCAGGACTCTTAACTGCTGATCCATCTCTCCAGCCCCAACCCTGTTTCCTTTTCAAATATCCCCATGAACATGGAGCTTGATGGAACTGTTCTCTATGGATGCTTGGTCATTTCATTTTTTCCCTTTAAAACAAGATTCCCAATACAGAAATAAGTTGGTTGGAAACAGGGTTGGGGCTGAATTTTTAAAAAGTATATTATTTCTTTTATTTCATGTGTATGAGTGTATTGCCTGCATGTATGTAAGTGGACCTGTGTATGCCTATAGAGGTCACAGAGGGTGTCAGATTCCCCTGGAATTGAAGTTATGGACAGTTGTTAGCTGCCATGTAGGTGCTGGGAACCAAATGAACCTGGATCCTCTGCAAGAGCATTCAGTGCTCTTAACTGCTGAGCCATCTCTCCAGGTCCCATTTTGTTTATTTATTTATTTATTTATTCAAAAACAAACAAACAAAAAAGGCACTTGCTAATTTCTATTTCTTGACTACACTTATTTCTCAGGCCAGGAGTAGTACAATAATAGCACTTTACTTTCACTTTGATAATGGATTTATTCGACTGTGTTTCAATCCCCGAGCTTTATCACAGGTACTTTTGAGTTAAAGCAGATTAATGTGAATTGCATACCTAAAATATGGCATTCTCTTTTTACTAATACTCTACTACATGTATTTCTTCTGCAAGGAAAAGTATCCATCATTTCAAATGGGCTCTAGCAGTATACTTTCTCATTGCTTATGGTTTTATTCCACCCTGTTTAAATCTCCGAGTTTTATCACATGTACTTTTTTTCATTTTTTCCTTAACTTTTCATTGACCTTTTGTGCATTTCATTTTTTTATTTTATTTATTTTTGTATGTGTATGAATGTACTGTCTGCATGTAGGTTTGTGCACCCATGTCGTGCAATGCCGCGGAAGTCAGAAGAAGGTGTCAGATTCCCCTGGAACTGGAGTTCTCCTGGAATTGGAGTTACAGACGGTTCTTAGCCGCCATGTGGGTGCTGGGGATCAAACCCGGGTCCTCTGCAAGAGCAGTCGGTGCTCTTAACCGCTAGGCTATCTCTCCAGGCCCCTTTTGTGCATTTCATACAATATTTCTTTTTTTTTTTTGTCTTTTTTGAGACTGCCTCTTGCCTCCCAAGTGCTAGGATTAAAGGTGTGTGCCACCATGCCTGGCTCATACACTATTTCTTTTTATTTATTTATTTATTTATATATATTTTTTATCAAATCTAGACCCGTGTCCCCCCATCCCCCCACCCCACCAGAGCTCATGCATTCTGCCAAACATGCTTTTCATCTCTTTCTCAGTCTTTCTCAATATTCTCCATGTGGAAGTTGACTG
>VZQC01003872.1:626510-655888 GCA_009823505.1 Rhizomys pruinosus
CTCACAGAGATCAGCCTGCCTGCTCGGGTTAAAGGCGTACACCACCAAGCCCGGATACACATGACTTTTTAAACTGGGTGCCACACTCGATCCTCATCACCGCAGTCCTTAGGGTGAATTCTTTATTTACACCCTTTCCCGGCACGGCCGTTAAGGCGGTTCGGTTTCGGTGCCCGCTGTGCTCATGCAGCTTGCCGCCACCAGGCCAGGCCCGAGGGGCGGGCCCCAAGCCCCGGCCTCGCCTCCGCCCGCGCCCGCTGTTTCCCCACCGCTTCCCGGCAGCTCTGCAGGGCGACGCCGCCAGCATGCTGCAGAAGCGGGAGAAGGTGCTGCTGCTGCGTACCTTTCAAGGCCGGACGCTGCGGATCGTGCGCGAGCACTACCTGCGACCCTGCGTGCCCTGCAACAGCCCGCTCTGCCCGCAACCCGCCGCCTGCTGCAACGGTCAGGGCTGGAGGGGACCCGGGACGGCCGGGGCCTGAAGAGCAAGTACAGGCCGGGCGCGAGCAAAGGGAGCTGGGGCCTGAGGAACGAGGGCGGCGGGGCAGAAGCTAAGGGAGCCGGGGCCGAAGGAGCGCGAGCGTCCCGGCACGAGCAACGGGAGCCGGGGCCTGAGGAGTGAGGGCGGCCGTGCGGGAGCGAAGGAAGCCGGGACCTGGAGTAGCAAAGGCAGCCAGGGCCTGAGGAGCGCGGGCGGCCGGGCAGGAACAAAGGGAGCCGGGGCCTGAGGAGAGAGGGCGGCCGTGCGCAAGCGAAGGAAGCCGGGGCCTGGAGTAGCAGACAGCTAGGGCCTGAGGAGCGAGGGCAGCCGGGGGCGACCGAAGGGAGGGAGCCTCGGCGTGAGGAACGAGGGAGGCCAGAGCTGAGCGGGAGCATGTCGGAGAGAGCGAGGGCGGAACCTCTGTGGCACGAGGGGCCGACATCGAGGCCGGAGGCCTCTGCCCACTTCCAGGCGTCACTGCGAAGCAGGCGGCCCCAGTCCACCCCTTCTGGGGCGCTGGTGGCGGGACTGGGCCACTGCTTCGCCCTGTCAAATGCCAGGGCCGGAGAGACTGGAGCCTCCACGGCCCAGAAGGCAAGGTGGTTCGGGTTTTTCCTAGGAAATTGAGGGCACAGGCACCAGCCTCTCTGCTTGGTGACTGGGAGAAGGGGAGGCTCCGGGCTTCGGGATGCCCCTGGCGTCTTCACTGCTAAGCTTTCGACCTTGCCTGCTCTGCTACTGCGCATGTACAGACCTTCCTGCACTGACAGCTGTTTGTATGACCCTAGGCCCTCATTGTTTTGGAAGGTCATGGACAAGTTGCACCAAGGACTCCCGAGCACCTGTAGGGTAACTCAATAATTAAAGGAGCAGGTTGCTGTTCCTAGTCCCTAGTGAGAGTTGAGCATTACTTCAGAAAGTATGATTAAGGTTCACTAAGTTTTCAGTTGAGTGGAAACCCTACCCGATGCCCATCGCTTGTGCTGAGCATCTTTTCTTTTTTCTTTTTTTGGTCTTTTTGAGACAGTCTCTCCCTTTAGCCCCAGCTGTCCTGGAACTCACTCTGTAGACCAGGCTGGCCTTGAACTCACAAAGATCCGCCTCCCTCTGCCTCCCAAGTGCTAGGATCAAAAGCGTGTGCCACCACACCTGGTGAGCATCTTTTCTAGTACATTCTCTGACCCTTGGGAGACCAGTGGCTATGTTCAGAAGCTTCAAACAGAACGGACTTGAAATTTTTAGGCACATACAAGTGATTAACACACGTGCCTATATATATAGATACAGGTATGCATTTGAACACAAGTACACGTCAGTGATGAGTTAACAGAAATTCAGCCTCTGCGGAAAATGTACTTGTTTTTAAAATATCAGTCATCTTCTCCCACAGTGCTGGCAACAGCATAAACCATGTTGAGTTTGTATTTAATCACAGCTTTTTAAAAAAAGGGCACGAATTTACTCTGAACTTTGGGCTTCTACCAAAGTAGATTTGTCTTGTCTTTTAAAAACTTCAAGGTAGGCCGGGCGTGGTGGCGCACGCCTTTAATCCTAGCACTTGGGAGGCAGAGGCAGGTGGATCTTTGTGAGTTCAAGGCCAGCCTGGTCTACAGAGTGAGTTCCAGGACAGCTGGGGCTACAGGGAGACCCTGTCTCGAAAAGACAAAAAAAAAATACAAAACTTCAAGGTAGAATTAAGATGGGAAGTTGTTTGGCACACCAGGGACACCTTGACATTGAAATAGTCATAAACCAGGTTTGAAAATGTTATCTAATCTCTTCCTTTCTGAATTATGTTTCAGATGGGAAGCTCTTGTCTACTGAAGTGACTCATTATGTGATCCCAGACTGGAAAGTTGTCCAGGATTACCTTGAGATCCTTGAATTTCCTGAGTTGAAGGGAATTATTTTTATGCAAACGGCTTGTCAAGCAGTGCAGCATCAAAGAGGCCGGAGGTATCTGCTTTGCATTATTTATTTGTAGTGCAGATCTTATCCCCCCCCCCCCTTTTAGAAAAGATTCCTTTTTGGAGAAGGGGATTATTTTGTAAGAAAGAGCTTTTGAAACTAATTTGGTATTCTCTTTGCTGGTGAAGAATGCGGTAACGTTTTATATGCGGGCTTCAACACCTGGCCCAAAGATCTGACTGTATGTAGATCAATAAGCTGCAGTGTCCCAGTATATAGGGATTTTAATGTGAATTGACTTCCTGGTTTGCATTTTTATAGTATCACAATTATTGCTTCTCTTTACTTTTGCCAATACATATTATTAAATCTTCTTTTTTGGTGTGGGGGGGCTTTCTGTGACAGGGTCTCCCTTTATCCCCAGCTGGCCTGGAGCTCACTATGTAGAGCAAGCTGGCCTTGAACTCACAGAGATCTGCCTGCTTCTGCTTCCAGAATGCTAGGACTAAAGATGTGCACCAGCATGCCCAGCTATTTAATCTTCTTATCTATAGATACATTATTTCAAGAGAATTCTTTTCTTGGATAAAGAATAGTTTTAAATTTTATCCTCCTTTATTATGGTTGCAAGTGGTACTTATAGTGATTTATTTGATGAAATAAATAGCTCATTTAGCTGGGCATGATGGTACAGGACTTTAGTCCCAGCACTTGGGAGGCAGAGGCAGGCGGATGTCTGTGAGTTCAAGGCCAGCCTGGTCTACATAGTGAGTTCCAGGACAGCTGGGGCTACAGGGAGACCCTCCCTGTCTCAAAAAAAAAAAAAAGCTCATTTTATTTTTATGTTATTCATTTAACTATCAACCATAGTAATTGTATTTGATAAACATCTCTAAATGAACCAGTCTAAAATACTTCCCTTGTGCCTAAATGAAGAGTAGTTGGGACTTTCTCTACAAATACTTTAAAGCATAGTTTTGCTTCATAAGACATTGGGAAAATTTTAATGATTTGAACGTAAGACAGTATGAAAATTGCATATTAGAATTATATGCCCAATCTCTCAATACCCCAAGTTATTTAATAAACAGAAATTATGTATTTATTCTGCTTTTAGAATGTTTTGGTTTCTTCAGACTTTGGTAATAAAAGATAAATTCTTTTTTATTTGTATATGAAAATGACAAATTGTCCTTATGATATGCTGAGTTCAAAAAAATACACATTAACTGAAATGTGTGCAGGGTTTTTTTAGATCAAGTATTTTAAAATGAGCCTGAAGTTGATTTTGTTCAGTCACAGAGATATAGATGTTTACACACATTCAGGTTTAAACACTGCTGCAGGTCTCGTATTTCAATTTCTTCTACTAAAATCAATTTCTTCTTATCATTCGGATTGCTCACATACTGCAAGCCTTTTCAACTTCTGTTTTCTAAAATATTTTTAATATTAAGGATTGTTTTGAAAACTGATTTCTGAGACAACCAAAAGCAAAGAGTTGGGATTTAAACGTCTTTTCTTCTAAGCATTTCAAAAGTAGTTAATGAGATGGAGAACTATTGTTTTTTTCCTAGTGCTTTCCTCAGTCTCTAAGTGAAACAAAAGATAGGCATTATGGAATACACCCCTCCAGTGCCCTGGGTTTTCCATTAGACAAGCACTTTTCAAGCTCATAGTTCCAGGCCTTGGGGAATACAGAAAGGAGTCTCAGCCCTTCTCACAAAAAGCCTGTGGTCTTGATGGAATTAGATGCAAAAATCAAGAAGGCAATTACAGAGCACAGTAAGTAGTGACATGAAGGATAATTGGATGTGAAGCATCTAAAGCTAAGCAACATGTGTGGAATGAGGCTGTTAGGCCAGAATGAATTCAGTTGGAGACTGGTCACTGGTCATAGAAAGTTGGTTGTGAATTTGATTAACCAAGAAGAGGAAGGAGCCGGTGTGGTGGTGCACACCTTTAATCCCAGCACTCAGGAGGCAGAGTCAAGCGGATCTCTGTGAGTTCAAGGCCAGCCTGGTTTACATAACTAGTTCCAGGCCAGCTGGGGCTAAAGGGAGACTCTGTGTCAAAAAGACCAAAAAAAAAGAAGAGGAAGGAGAGGGAGGCAGCAGGTTTCAAGTGAGCTTTCAACCAGGAATACTTTCTAGGGCTTGCGAATTTTGGGTTCTCGGTTAACCTGAATGTTCCTGCTGTTTGCTTTAACAGGTAAAGCAAGTACCTAGATATATCAGGGGTACTCAACATTATAGTAGCAGCCCTGTTTCTGAAAGAAAATAGTCTCTTGGATACCCAGTGTTTATGTATTTTATTTTTACTGAAAAACAAATAAGCCAGGCCTGGTGGCAGACACCTGGCAGGAAGATCAGAAGTTCAAAGACAACCTTGGCCACATAGCAAGTTTGAAGCCAATATAGGCTACATGAGACCTTGTCTCAAAAACATAGATAACTGTATTGGTATTTAGCTATAAATCTATAGTTTTCATGATTGAGTGCTTAATAAATCTTAAAACCAAATGAGACCTTTAAATTTAATAAGCACAGTACAAAATCAGGCATCTGTAATGAAACCACAGTAAGTGTTTTCGCGTACAGGAGGAATTATTCCAGGACCCCAAGGCTATCAAAATCTAAGACTGCTCAAATCCCGCACGTAAAATGGCATTAGGCGAGCAGATAACTGCACTGGCCAAGCCTGAGAGCCTGGTTGATCCCTGTGACCCACGTGCTAGAGAGAGAGATCCTGATTCCACAAACTGTCCTCTGACAAACACATGCTTGCTAGGGCACCCCCCCCAAATAAATAAGTAAGTAAATAAATAAATGTCATAAAAATTTTTAATTGCATGGTATTTTCATCTAATCCAAACTTATCCTCCTGCAGGATTTAAATCATCTCTAGATTAGTCAAACACCTAATGCAATGCAAATGTTGTGTAAACTATTGTTATACTCCATTGTTCAGGGAATAAAAATGAGGGAAAACTTCCCATTTTCAGTACAGTCAAATCCTTTTTTTCTTTTTTTTAAGCAGATATTTTCCATCTGTGAATGAAGCACCCTCAGGTGAGGGTACAGAGGGCTGGCTCTAATCTAACATGACAGATGGCATTATTTTACTGAAATGAAATTGCCAGAGTTGCATTTAACAATAGAAAGATAGAACCTCTAATCCTGTTCTGTGTGTTGGAGTTTGTATTTTGATCTCAGTAATACCAGTGTAGAGAATGCCTGTTCTTGTAAGTAGATTGTAAAAATTAGTGTGAATAATGTCAAGTCTTTGAGTCTCAGGATAATCACATATCTGGCATCTAGCAATCCTTAAATGCTTATTTAATGAAGGGGCACTTGATAACTCTGTAAGGCTTTCCTATCCACACATTCATGAATTCAAATGTGCATTTGTTTTTCCAAATATGTATCCAGAGACAGTGTGTTCGAGAGACTGCTAGGACTGAGAACACAGTGGTAAACAAAGGCAGACCCAGTCCTGCAGGAGAGGGCAGGCTGACCTACGTGATCTTACAAATGGATATAAAACCACAGCTATGGCCTTCACTGAGGGAGGGACATGAAATGAGGAGGTAGAAACCTGGTAAGGGAGAAAAGCCTTCAGGCAGGAAGAAACTGCTGGTTTGGGGTCCGTGAGGAGATGTGGCATGCCCGAGGAACTGAAAGGACACCTAGGTGGGGTGGAAGGCCTTGTGGGCCTTGGGGATGTCAGGATAGGTTTCACATAGGATGGCATGATCAGGTTCTGGCCTTAAAAGATGACTGGGGCCGGGCGTGGTGGCACACGCCTTTAATCCTAGCACTTGGGAGGCAGAGGCAGGCAGATCTTTGTGAGTTCAAGGCCAGCCTGGCCTACAAAGTGAGTTCCAGGACAGCTGGGGCTACAGGGAGACCCTGTCTCGAAAAGACCAAAAAAAAAAAAAAAAATGTCTAGGCTGCTGGGTGTGGTAGTACACACCTTTAATCCCAGCACTTGGGAGGTAGAGGCAGATGGATCTCTGAGTTCAAGGCCAGCCTGGTCTGCACAGCTAGTTCTAGGCCAGCTGGGGCTACAACGATACCCTGTCTCAAAAAGACAAAACAGTGGAAAAGAGACCTAGAGGAAAGAAGGCTTGCAGGTATAGTACAGATGAGAAGCTGTATTATCCTGTTTTGCATTACTAAAACAAAACACTCGAGGCAGGTTACTTAATAAAGAAAAGAGGCTTATTTTTATTTTTCAGTTTAATGTTCTAGTGGGCCAAAATCAAGGGGCCTTGTTTACTGACCTTGCAGAGTCTCAAGACAGTGTGAGGTATCACATGACAACAGATAAGGAGCAGTGCTTGTGGGCTGCGTGCCTACATGTAGCCATCATGGGGCTCTACCCGATGACCTTATTGAATGAATCCTAACCACTTCCCAGAAGCGGCACCTCTATACAGGGGAATTTGAGTTTTCACCTGTGAATATCTCTTTTTTTTTTTTTTTGAGACAGGGTCTTCCTATAGCCCCAGCTGGCCTGGAACTCACTCTATAGGCCAGGCTGGCCTTGAACTCACAGAGATCCACCTGCCTCTGCCTCCCGAATGCTGGGATTAAAGGCGTGCGCCACCACACCTGGCTTTTTTTTGGGGGGGGGGGACTTTTTAAAAATTATTTATGCGTATGAATGTACTGTCTGCATGCAGGTCTGTGAACCCATGTCGTGCAATGCCTCGGAGGTCAGAAGAGGGTGTTGGATTCCCCTAGAACTGGAGTTCTCCCAGAATTGGAGTTACAGACGGTTCTCAGCCGCCATGTGGGTGCTGGGGATTGAACCCGGGTCCTGTGCAAGAGCAGTCGGTGCTCTTAACTGCTAGGCTATCTCTCCAGCCCCTTTTTTGGTTTTTTTGAGACAGGGTCTCCCTGTAGCCTCAGGTGTCCTGGAACTCACTCTGTAGACCATGCTGGCCTTGAACTCACAGAGCCACCACACCCTGCCACCTGTGAATACCTCACAAGGGGGTTGAAATTTCAACACAACCACTCCTGAGCACATTCACACCATCCCAAAACAGTGGGATGTTGGTAACTAAACATGGAGGGAAATGGATGTTTCCAAGAGTTCTGTGGTAGGTACAAAATGATATTTCCTAAGTATGTAACCAAGGGAATTGAAAGGATGTCCATTTTGAAACTGAAAACACAGTGCAGGAATATTCATAGCAGATTTATTTTTTTATTTTTATTTGTTGTTATTGTGTCTAGCGTGTGTATGTGAGCTCCATGGGCATGTCAGAGGACAACTGTCAAGATTAGATTTTCTCCTTCCACCAGGGAATCCAGGGATTGAACTCAGCTTGTCATGTCTGTACAGTAAGCACTTTTACCTGCTGAACTGTCTCCCTGGTCTAGCAGCTTTATTTATAACCACCAAAAAGTAAAAATAACCCAACTCATGTTTAAGAAAATGGTATGTCCATACAGTAGAATATTTAGCTATAAAAAGGACTGAACATGTCACTAGTTAGATGAACCTTGAAAACATGCTAAGTGAAAGAAACCAATTACCACTTACACAAACAGACACAAACATATACACAATATCATATATTATTTGTGCAGGAATTCTTGGGGAATAGTCAAGATCCAAACTCTAGCTGGGTGTGGTGTCATGAGCCATTAATCCCAGCACTCGAGAGGCAGAGGCAGGCGGATCTTTGTGATTTCAAGACCAGCCTGGTCTACAGAATGAGTTCCAGGACAGCTGGGACTACAGGGAGACCCTGTCTCGAAAAGACCCCCCCCAAAAAAATACATAAATAAAAATAAGTTCATGGCCAACCTGGGCTACACGGTGAGTTCTAGGCCAGCCTAGGCTACATAACAAGACCCTGTCTCAAAATATTTAAAAAGCACAAACTTTAGCTGGTTGTGATGGAATGTGCCGGTCACCCTAGCTACTTAGGCTGAAATAGAACACTTGTGAGTTCAACAGAAGCCTCAGCAACATAGCAAGACTCTTCAAAGAAAAAAAAAAATGAAGTGCAGCATGCTAATTATTGAGATAATCTAAAATGTACTCCATAGAAATGCCTTGAGGATCAGCTCATGCAAAGAGAAACAAATATTGACACTCTAGGATGTCTGAACATTAAGAGACCCTCACCTGGCTTCAGCAAGACACTCAGCATTGAATTTGCCTCCCTAGTTCTACTTCCAGTCTTAGAGAGTAGTCAGAAGAAGGAGGAATGTTGTATCTGTAGGCAGCTGCCACCCAATAAAAACAGTCAAAGCCAGTTAAGCTGGGCACAGTGTCTGACTCCTGTGGTCCCAGACCTGGGACAATGAGTCAGGAGGATTACCTCAGCCCAGCTCAAGGCCAGCCTACATAATGTAGTAAGATACTGTCCCTTACCCTCCCTGAACCCCCCCAAAACAAACAAACAAACAAACAAAAAACAGTCTAAAGAAGTTAGTTTAGCTGTCCCTAAGAAATTTATTGAAACTTCTTTTTTTTTTTGGTCTTTTTAGAGACAGGGTCTTCCTATAGCCCCAGCTGTCCTGGAACTCCCTCTGTAGAATAGGCTGGCCTTGAACTCACAAAGATCCACCTGCCTCTGCCTCCTGAGTGCTAGGATTAAAGGTGTGCGCCACCACGCCCAGCCATTGAAACATTTATATGATGTTTTAGAAAACATTTAAGGCTGCCTAAGGAAACTACGTTTTTCTAGTTTTCCTTTTGAGACAGGTTCTCCATTAGTCCAAGCTGGCTCAAACTTAATATGTAGCCAAGGATGACTTTGAACTTCTTATCTTCCTGCCTCTGCTTCTCAAGTGCTGGGATCACAGATGTGCCCTACCATGCCTGGCTTAAGACTAGAATGTGTGTGTGTGTGTTTTATTTATTTTTTTTACTTTTTTGAGACAGCTGGCCTGGAGCTCACTATGTAGAGTAGGCGGGCCTTGAACTCACAGAGATCTGCCTGCCTCTGCCTCCCAAGTGCTAGGATTAAAGCTGTATGCCACCATGCCCAGCTATTTTTTTTTTTATTATTATTTATTTATTTTTTTGGTCTTTTTGAGACAGGGTCTCCCTGTAGCTCCAGCTGGCCTGGAACTTGCTCTGTAGACCAGACTTGCCTTGAACTCACAGAGATCCTCCTGCCTCTGCCTCCCGAAAGCCACCATGCCTGGCCATTTATTATTTTTACTTTATGTGTATGAGTTCATGGCCTGCATGTGTGTAAGTGCACCTTGTCATGCAATGCTCACAAAGGTCAGAAGCGGGCATTGGATCCCCTGAAACTGGAATTATGGACAGTTGTTAGCCTCCATGTGGGTGCTGGGAACTGAACCCAGGTCCTCTGTAAGAGCACCCAGTGCTGAGCTGTCTCTCCAGCCCCAAGACTAGAATTTTTTTTTTTAATTGGGAGATTTTTTTTTTTTTTTTGTCTTTTTGAGACAGGGTCTCCCTGTAGCCCCAGCTGTCCTGGAACTCTGTAGACCAGGCTGGCCTTGAACTCACAAAGATCCGCCTGCCTCTGCCTCCCAAGTGCTAGGATTAAAGGCGTGTGCCACCACGGCCGGCTAATTGGGAGATCTTTGTATTGCACTTTACTGTCTAAACTCTTGCCCTCCCATCACTCTGGTCCAACTTGCTCAAGTACTGTGATACTCTGTGCTGACTCCATATAGACTACTCGTCTGTCTAATTCTGTCATAAGCAGCACAAATTCTGACTAGCAGAAATTATGACTGTATTGTATGTGTGCACCAGTAAATTACAACACCAGCCTACATGTCTCCAAGAAGCCCTGCCTGTCACACGGGGAGTGATTCACTGCTGCCCATCAGTGTTCTTGTGCCATTTGTCCATTTTCTTTATCTGGCTGATCGAAGGCTAACAAATGGAAGCATACACTAACAGTCTCAGAAGAAAATCCGAGTGAAGCTTGAGATGGACAAAGTTCTTGTTGTGAAGTTAAATATTTTCCTGCTTTCCTAAGCTTTGGGAAAGACTTGTTACTCTGATTGTTGCTATTGTTGTGTTTTGTTTTGTTTTCTTTGTCTTTTTGAGTCAGGGTCTCTTTGTAGCCCCAGCCGGTCTGGAACTTGCTATGTAGATCAGGGTGGCCTTGAACTCACAGAGATCCTCCTGCCTCTGCCTCCTGAGTGCTGGGATTAAAGGCATGCACTGTTACTCTGATTTAGTAACACAGTCTGGTCTGGCTAAGGTACATCCCTATCTCTGGACTAAATTGGAGATCCGCTCATGAGATAGCTCAGCAGATAAAGCACTTGCCACACAAGGCCTGATGACCCAAGTTTGATCCCCAGAACCCACATACAAGTTGAAGGAGAGAACTGTGACCCCACAGAGTTGTCCTCAGGCCTCTACATACACATCACACACAGTGATATTAAATACAATTTCAAGCGAAGGTCACATGTGAGGCCTGGCCAAAGGGTAACTAGTTCTGAAGATGGAAGCTTGGTCTGCTCACTTGACCCTGCACCTCACTCGCACTCAGGCTGTGTGTCCGGCTGCCACCGTTCATGCTTCCTATCTCACACTCAGGTTGTGTGTCCGGCTGCCGCCGTTCATGCTTCCTATCTCACACTCAGGCTGTGTGTCCGGCTGCCGCCGTTCATGCTTCCTATCTCACACTCAGGTTGTGTGTCCGGCTGCCGCCGTTCATGCTTCCTATCTCACACTCAGGCTGTGTGTCCGGCTGCCGCCGTTCATGCTTCCTATCTCACACTCAGGTTGTGTGTCCGGCTGCCGCCGTTCATGCTTCCTATCTCACACTCAGGCTGTGTGTCCGGCTGCCGCCGTTCATGCTTCCTATCTCACACTCAGGTTGTGTGTCCGGCTGCCGCCGTTCATGCTTCCTATCTCACACTCAGGCTGTGTGTCCGGCTGCCGCCGTTCATGCTTCCTATCTCAACCCTGCTCCAGGAAGCCAGCCCAGCCCTCTCTTTTTGCCAAATTTATCTCAGGGAAATGGGTGGCATAGCTCTTTCTTAGATTTATGATAAAATATGCCTTTTCTCTTTTTTTCTTCTTTGAGACAGGGGTCTTACTGTGTGGCCCTGGCTAGCTTAGAACGCACTGTGTTGACCACACTGGCCTCATACTCAGAGATCTACCTGCCTCTGCCTCCTGAGTGCATTTGCATAAAATCTAACATGTTTGGAGGCTGGGGTGTAGCCCAGTTGGTAAAGTGCTTATGTAGGATGCATGATCCCCAGCATTGCATAGACCAGCCATGGTGGCACGTAGCTGTCATTCAGGGTAGAGGCTGTTCAAGGTCATCTTTGACTACATAGTGAATTTGATTGAGGTGCCTAGGCATTATGAAACCTCTTTTAGGAAATAAAAATTGAGCCGGGCATGGTGGCACACACCTTTAATACCTTGCCCTTAATTCCAGTACTCGGGAGGCAGAGGTTGGTGGATCTCTGAGAGTTCAAGGCCAGCCTGGTCTATAGAGTGAGTTGCAGGCCAGCTGGGGCTGTAGGGAGTCTATGTCTCAAAAAGGGGGAAAAAATTAACATTTGTATACTTCCTAAGTGTAAAGTATAGTGGACTACATCCATTCACACTGCTGGGTAGCCATCAACACCATCCCTAGAATTTTTTGTCTTCCCCCATGAAAGTCTGCACCTCTTACAGGCTGCGTCTCCATCCTTGTCCCCAGTAACTGTCCTGATTTCTGCCTTCTTGAGTGTGACTACCCTAGGTACCTCAGAGCTGGAGCCACACAGTGTGTGTGTCCTGGTCACTGGCTTCACTCACCCTTTGTCAAGGTTCATCCATGTGAAAGCATGTGTCAGAATCCCCTTCCTTTCTGTTCCTTGTCATTCAGTTCCCACCTTTCAGCTGCTGTGACTAGTGCCACTGTGAACGTGGATGCCCAGATACGTCCAAATCCCATTTTTATTTATTTTGTTTGTTTGTTTGTTTGTTTGTTTGTTTGTTTTGGTCTTTTTGAGACAGGGTCTCCCTGTAGTCCCAGCTGTCCTGGAACTCACTCTGTAGACCAGGCTGGCCTTGAATTCACAAAGATCCGCCTGCCTCTGCCTCCCAAGTGCTAGGATCAAAGGCGTGCGCCACCACACCCAGCAAAATCCCATTTTTATTTGTGTGTGGAACTCTAGGTTCCGAGACCTGGACCACCACTCTGATGTAGGACATGGACAACCAACTCGAAGGAAGGCTGACAAAGTTTTATTTCTGAATCTTTTTTTTTAAATTTTTTAATTTATTTTTGTATGTGTATGAGTGTACTGTCTGCATGCAGGTCTGTGCACCCGTGTCGTGCAATGCCGCGGAGGTCAGAAGAGGGTCTTGGATTCCCCTGGAACTGGAGTTCTCCTGGAATTGGAGTTACAGACGGTTCTCAGCCGCCATGTGGGTGCTGGGGATCGAACCCGGGTGCTCTGCAAGAGCATTCGTTGCTCTTAACCGCTAGGCTATCTCTCCAGCCCCTTATTTCTGAATCTTAATCTTTTATATCTCTCACAGGTTGCAGAGGTTTTCCAAGGACAATTACAGAAAGCTACACAGTGTATACGTGCTAGATGCAAGGAAGGCTTCAGGAGAGGAACAGAATTCCAGGTTCAGCAGGCCTAGCCATAAAAGTAAACAGGGAACATAGTGACATTGGGTTTCAGCAATAATATGCCTAACAATTTCTGTGTTTATATTCTAAGTATAAACAATCAAGGGCAGAGTCTTAGCTAAACGCTGCAAGCTTCTACCAAGCCCAAGCATTCAAACACAATCATACCAAGTCAGCCCTCCGCCAACTTTTTGAGAGGCTTCTTTCAAGCCTTTGACGTTCTTCCAGCTAGAGAATTCATAACTCCACAATTTGGTTGGGTTTTATGGGGTTTTTATTTATTTGTTCTTATTTATTTATTTGGCAATGCTGAAGCTTTGTCCCAGAGTCTCTACATGCAACGCAAGCACTTCACCCCTCAGCTCCACAGCCCAAGTCCCTCTTTTTTTTTTTTTAACCCCTTTGGTTTTGGGGTTTTTTTTTGTTTTTTTTTTTTTTTTTTGGTCTTTTCGAGACAGAGTCTCACCATGTAGCCCCAGCTTGTCCTGAAACTCAGTATTCTGATAATACCAGGCTGGCCGGAACTCACAAAGATCCGCCTGTCGTCTCTGCCCGTAGGTGGCTGAGGATAAAGGCGTGTGCCGCCACGCCCAGACGCTAATTGTTTTTATTTATTTATTTTTTGTGTCTGCGTGTACTGTCTTGTCTGCATGTAGGTTGAATGCAACCTGTGTCATGCAATCGATGGAAGCGTCGGAGACGAGAGAAAGGGGGCGTCAGATTGCTCACTCGGACCTGGAGTTAAAGACGGTATTTTCTTTGCCACCATGGTGGGTGGCTGGGTAAGATCAATCCTTCCCGGTCCTCCTGCAAGAGCAGTTTTGGTGCTCATTAATAACATCTGAACTGCTGATAGCCCTTGGTCCCAGATCCTTTTTTGATAATTTTATATTTAAGTGAATTTTCACCTTTTAATTGTTGTTTAATTGGAATAGCCGCCAAAAGTCAGGTGTTTGCTGGATCATTTGGCAATTCTGGTTTTGATTTTTTTATAAAGTCAGAGTAGCTCTAATTTTACTTTCTGTTACTATGTACTGCGAAGGTGGAGCTACTGGCCTGTTAGATGGGGTCTCCAAGGGCTTTCAGTGCATCATTGGCCTTTACCTTATCCACGTGACTTCTAGGGGAGGAATGTGTTCACTGGAATAGAGTCGTTAGAAAGAAGTGGTGACTAGTTGTTTCACAAATAACCAGAGTAAATGGGAGGCCCTGAGTTGGATCCCAGCACTATAAAGCAAACAACCCACCTGATGCCTTTTAAAGTAACCACTTGAATCTTCTCTAATTTCCTATCACCAGGCTCTGGTCCAGAATGCTAGAAGACTCTCCTAGATGGGGAAACTATACTTTTTGTTAATTGTCTGACAGATGAGGCTAGTTCTGCTTTATGTAAATCAGGGTGGTTGCATAAATACAATTCATAAGATAAAAAAAAATCCCTAAACATATTATACCGTACATGTACGGCATGTCCCTTTTTTTTTTTTGTTTTTTTTTTTTTTTCACATCATAGATATTATTATTTATTATTTATTTTTTAACCAGACTAAACGGCGTGTTCCCGCCCATTTTTTCCCCACGCACCCGCCAAGAGCTCATGCATCCTGGCCAAACATGCCTTTTGCATCTCTGTTTAAGTCTTTCCTTCAATATTCTCCATGGGGAAGTATGACCGATGTTTTTGAGCAGAAGTGTTCACTTGATTTAGTAGTTCCTTCTTCTTTTGCTGCGCCTTTTGGTTGTTGTTGTTGGTTTCCAATATGCATTATTAAACGATGCATACCCAAACTGCTTTTGATACAAAAAAGCTCAGGGGCCCTACACAAGAAACTATTTACAACCTGGGTAACTTGGCATGAAAGCAATCCACAGAGAGGATAACCATTCATCGATTTTTTTTTCTGGGACGCATTTGTTCTCTCGCTCGAGCAATGAATGTGCCTCTGAACCAGCCATCATTTTCGCCTGCAAGCGCACGCGAATGGGTGTCTTTCTTTAATGACCTGCATAAACTCCATGTGTGATAGATGTACCACATTTTTCTTCACTTTTTATTTTTTTTTTGCAATTGAGGTGGCATTTTAGGTTTGGTTCCCAAGCTCCTTTTGCCTATTATGTGAAGAGAAGCTGCAAACATCCAGAAAGCCCCTGTGCATGTAATCTTGTGTGCGGGGTAAGTCCTTGAGGGTACATGCCCAGGAGTTGGTATCAATGGCTGGGTCGGGTTGGCAAGTTTATGTTGTCATTCATTCAAGTCCCTTCCCAAGGTTCTCCACAACTACTTTACCATAGTAGCTGTACAGAGTTTTTACATTCCACCACAGTGGGAGTGTTCCCCTCCTATTCCCACACCGCTCAGCACTTGCTAAATACATTTTGTGTTTCTTATTTAATCCTAAGGCCAGTCTTTGGAGTAAGAGATATCTAAAAGTGGTTTTCATTTTTTGCGATTCTATATTCTTATGATTAGTGATGTTGAACAGTTCTTGAGGTGTTTTCCTCCTAGAACATCTCCTAAATTGCCTCACTTGTGAAGGTCTCCGCCTGTTCGAATTTTCTTTGTTCTCTTCCTTCGACTTGATGGTTTTTTTTTTTTTTCATTTGTTTTTTTCTTTTTCTTTGTTTTTGAGTAAGTTGTTATATATTATTGGAAATCAATTATGTTACTTTTGTCAGATGTATCTGCCAGGAAGGTTTCTCTCCTTTACTCTGTGGGAATTTCTTACTTCCTTATTGTTTGGATTTGTTTTCTTTTTTTAGGAATTTGTTTTTTTTTTTTTTTTTTATTTATTTTTTTTTTTTGGATAACAGTCTCCCTTTTAGTACCAGGTTGCCTGGAGCTCTCGTCGGCTATATTAAACCAGGTCTGGCCTGGAACCCCAGAGAAGATCCACCCTACACTCTCCCTCCGAGGGGGTGCTGGGATTAAAGGTGGGGCCCCGCCACCGCACAAAACGCCCAGCAACATGTCCTTTTCTAAGTTTTAAACCAGCCTAGAGGAAAATGTTATTAATGCTTTAGAATGGCCATTTGTGGGCTGGAGAATAAGGACTATGGGTTAAGAGCACACCGACTTGACTCTGTAGAGGAACCCATCTTTGATTCGCCAGGCACCACCAATGACACTGGCAGTACCTTCTGTACTAACTCCAATTCAGGAGAACTCCCAAGTTTCCGGGAAATCCGAGACCCCGATTCTGCATGATACCTCCGCGGCAGATGCACAACACAGGTGACAAGAAACACATACCACTGCCAGACAGTAGCTCATACCATACAAAAATAAATTAAAATTTAGTAAAAAAAAAAGAAATGTACCTTATGTTAAACAAAAATGGAGACACCAAAAAAGTGCCAGGGCTTCCAAACTGTGTCGCTCTGAGTGGCTGGCTAATAAAAAGGCAAGATGATGAAATTAGATGATAAAATGTCTTGGCATCTCTGAGGGAAAAAGGAGTTTGTTAACCTGCAAACTAATTAATTACAAGGTCTTGCACAAGTGCAGGAAAACTAAACAGAGCTGAAAAAAAACAAGAACCAGTAAGGGTGCCACTTGAGACAACGAAGACTTAAGCCCTCTGAATGGTAATATGTGGAGCCACAATTTATCAGCAAGGCCCTGAATAAAAACAGGCCTGACCCCTTCCTGGGTACTAGAGAAGAATGGCCCAAGTGGTTTCAGAGGGTAGGGGTACTCGGCTAAGGGTGGACTCTTGTCTAACCTATACTAAGGTAGGACCCAAGGCAAGGGCTATCAATATACCCAGCAACCACATCTAGGTAGTTCCACACGAACTTAGAACTCTAACACCTCAGGGGAATTTAATAGACAATGTCAACCCAATTCCTAACAGATATAACTCTCCTCAGGGAATTCCAATGTGTCTCTGGCCAACCAATGGCCAAGCTGCCCTACATCACATGTGTACTAAATGACTTACTACCCCACATAGGCATACAGGTATACACAAGTAAATTTAACAATTAAAAAACATAATCTATGTAAAAAAAAAAAAATCACAAAAAAAAAAATAGTTCTCGACTAGAGCATCCTTAATGAAAATTTAATAAATATCCTTTAAAGAAAAAAAAAATCAAAACAAAAATCTTGATTGACTGAATCACACTTTTAAATGCGCACAACCCAAGAGCGGGAGGGGGGGAACCAAGCTGCCTCCGAGAGGAGCTGTGTCCCTTCAGAATCTTTTCAGTTTCAGAGACTGTTCTCCAGATTGGAACAAAAGGCTTTTCCCCGTCCCTTTTCCCCCTACGATCTTCCTATCATTGAAATTGTAACCATATTGGCAATGAATTTGGAAAGAAGAAAGTGTGAAACTTAAAAGTGGCACGTCCTTAAGATCCCCCGACACATTTTATTTTCCGTCTTTCAGAAGGATGGATCTCCAAGGCCCTCCAACCGCCAAACGGATCCCCCCAAGAAAAAAACCCAGGTCCCCCACAAAGGTAACGAGACAATGGACCTTTTTTTTCTTACGTTTCAAATTTTGCATTTTTTTCTTGTTTCATTCTTCTTTCAGAGAAGGGGTCCTAGCACTGAAACCTCCACGGCCTTACTGTCCGAAACTCAACAGTGAACAGGCCTTCCCATCCCCCTGCTTCTCTTTGCCCATCCACAGTGTTGAATCTAAAGAGGTATAGGTGATCCAAGAACCAATGCTCAGCAGATTCTGCCTTCCTCTCTCGTCACCCCATTTCGCAATCTCTCTCTCCTCCTGCCCTCTCCTTCTCTGTGTCTTTCGCATCACCAAACACAATGTCTTAATTTAAAACCATATTACTTAATTGAGGCAAACTCTTCACACAGAACACTAAGTGAATGTACTAGAGCAAGGGAAAAGAAAGGTCCATTATGGAATTAAAGCTAGATGGTCAGTATTCACAAAGGAGCACAAAGATATATCTTAAACTACTGTTTGTATTATAAAACAAACTGAGATAAGTATTAAATGATCGTCAAACCATAGGTGGTAACTTTTTTGGGTGCAAGTTAGGTAAAAGTCATTTTGATCCTGAAGCATATCCAGTTTATAAAGTATTCAACGGGCCTGGAGAAGATGCCTAATAGTAATAGCAGGTTAAGAGCAAACACAGAACGTTGCTCTTCGCAGGAGGACCCCGGGGTCTATCATCCCAGCACCACAGTGATGGACCGGCCGAGAGCCCGTCTGGAAACTCCATTCCAGGAGAACTCCAACTCCAGGGAGTCCGAGGATACACGAGGCGAAAACCCTCTTATCTTGACCTCGGCCTCCGCGGCGGTTTGCATCGACGACAACGGGTGCGCAGCAGACTTTGCAGATGCAGGCAAATTACATTCACATACACATACAGAACTAAATAAAAATTAATAAAAAAAAAAAAAAATAAAAAAAAAAGTATGTTTTAGCCAAAAGTCATTATTCACTCCTCGCCTCCACAGAAGCCAATTCAAATAAGCATTGCTAGCAGTGGGGTTAGTTTATTTTTTTCCCTTTTTGTACGGTGAGAATGTACAGGTACATCCATGATGGATTTTGGGGTCGTTTGCCTTTCACCTCGTTTCTAGAACAGGCAAGTCCACTGATTCACACATACATGGTGGCACTCTTTCGTGATTCATCCAGTGTGAGTACTAGGAGGAGAATATAAGAATGCTCCTGTGTGGCTTTATATGGGGGTTTCTGGGGATTCAAAGCTCAGGTCCTCATAGCCGTGTTGTGGCAAGCACATTATTCCCTACTGACCCATTGCCCCATAGGTCCAATTCATTTTTTTTTTTTTTATGTTGTGGAATGTACTGTCTGCAATGTTAGATCTGTGCACCCTGTGTCAAGCAAGTTCCAGAGAGGTCAGAAGACAAGCGTTTGGATTTCCCTGGAGAATTAAAAGGCGGTTTTTATTTTTAAGATTTTAAAAACCGCCATTGTGGTGCTGGGAAATGAGACCCAGGTCCTCGTGCAAGAGCCGCAGGTCGGATGCCTTAAAATTAGACCCTTACGCCTCTCCTATGCACTCTCAGCCCTTATTTTTTGTTTTATTTGAGACAAGTTTTTCATCACTTGTGTCTACACAGACTAGCCCTGGAATCTCACTCCTGCCGTCAGTACCTCCCAAGTGCCAGGACTTTCTCAGGTTTTAAACAATCCCATGCTCTCTTTCGTGTTCTTTTCTGCTTTTTTTTTTTCCCTCGTTTTTTCTTTTTCTTTTTTTTTTTTTTTTTTTTTTTTATTTTTTTTTTTTTTGTTTTTATTTTTTTTGTTTTTTTTTTTTTTTTTTTTTTTTATTTTTTCTTTTTTTTGTTTTTTTTTTTTTTTTTTTTAAAACGAAAGGTTTCCTCGTGTGCCCCAGCCGTCCCTGGAACTCACTCACTGTAGACCAGGCTGGCCTTGAACTTCACAAAGAGTCACGCCTGCCTCTGCCTCCAGAGAGGGAATGCTGGCATTAGCGTGCCCGCACAACCACGCCTGGCTTGAACCAATCCATCTCTCTTTATAAGAGGCCTCAATACTGTTATTATCCTTGGCAAGGAGTTGGCAGGAGATGAGTACCGCCGCTCTTAGATTTACATTCTCATTCCTCTGTTGCAGGACAGTATAACAATACTGCGAAACCTCCTGAAGGCATGCAACGCCATGACTGTGTTCTCTTCGCCAACGAATTCCAGCAACACTGCTATCTGCCCCGCGAGAAGGGGGAGGCCATGGAGAAGTGGCAGACCAGGTGTGCAGTGAGTCCTGTGCTCTCCATGCACTCCTCTGTTTCTTCATCAGTGTTGTAGATGTGTCATCTGAATATGTAATTGATACATTTTCATATGTAGGGGTGTAATTAAGGAGATGGGTGATGCCCACCCCTATATAGGAATAGTGATGCAGAAGTCTAAAACATTGAGTGCTTGGGGGAGGGCTACTTTCACAATAATATACCTGATCAATTTTAAACAAGCCTTATCCAATCATACATTAGTAGAACCTTCTAGAAAAGAGCAATATATTAGTTTGTAGATCTATACTAAAAGAGACGACGAAAGCAAAGCACTTGGAGTGTTTGGAGTTTTGGGAGTATGTTTCCAGCCACAGGAACAGACAATGGGAATGGGTGAGGTAGAAGAGGAAGAAGTATGGGGTATGGCTGATGTGGGAAATGGAGGCTCATTCAGTCCTGCTGGGACATTGGAGAGACTCTGTAGAATGTACTCCGAAGGGGGCCGAGATGCAGGATCCTAGGCACTTAGGTAATTGGTCCCCCAAGGTTTTGACTCAAACTCCAGGTCCATTCTTGGGTGTTTATATGGACTAAAATGACCTAACGCCTTAAGCTATACAGCACATCAGAATGATGGGCCCCACAGGGTGCAGTGTTTGGTATTTCCAGATAGCTTAATTCTTCTTTGAGCTTCTATTACCATACACCCTGAGGCCTAGTAAAAAATAACAATAGTAATAAAATGTCACTCTTTTTTGTTTTTTTTTTTTCTTTTATATTTATTTATTTGTTAAAATAATTAAACTGTGAGTGGGTGGCTGGAGAGATGCCTAAGCCATTAAGAGACGAAAACTCCGACCGACTCTGCGTAAACGGAAGAGACCCCGGTGTTTTTCGATCCCCAGCAACAAACCACTGGTTGCCAAGAACGTACTGAAACTTTCCAGAATCCACCGGGAGAACTAACTCCGTTTTCCAGGGAAATACTGAGAACCCGTCTTCTGACCCTCACGCGGTCATTGTGCCTCCACGGGTGCACAAGACTTGCATGCAGACAGTACATTCTTCATACCTACCAATTACAGAAATAAATAAAATTATTAATTAATAGAAGGCTGGAGAGGAGGCCTAAGCGGTACGTTAAGAGCGTCGCACTGCTCTTAACAGAGGACCCCGGTTCGTGTTTCGATCCCCCAGCACCCACATGGCGGCCAAGAGCCGCTCGCTGAACTCTCAATTCCAGGAGAACTCCGCTCCAGGGGAATCCGAGGACCGCTATTCTGACCGTGCCGCAGATGCGTTGTTCAACGACACTTGGTGCACCAACTTCAATTCGCCGCATCAAACATTCACACACATACAGAATAATAAAATTAATTAAAAAGAAATATAAATAAATTAATAAATCAATACAAGTACGCTACAATAACTTCAAACAAAAATTGTTTTCTCTTGAAGCACTAAATATTGTAATTCTCCAAAGCAAAATAATCAGTGAAGTATCCTGAATGCTTAGTTACAGCCTCCCAGCACTCATAGGGCTTAGTACCAGAGAGGACAAAGGAGAGCTCAAAAGGATTGTGTGTGAGCTACAGTGTGCACATGTCCACACACCACAGCATAGACCCTTCTACAGGAAGGGAGGCAGCTGCCCAAGAAATGGGCCTTCCAAGTTTGTGTCCAGGCATAAACTCTCCTGACCCAGATTCAATCTGTTTTATTATTAGTATTATTATTATTATTATTATTATTTAAAATATATTTTATTTAGCATTGCTTTAAGAAGTAACATGATTACATTGCAAGGCTTTGTGTAGACTGGATCTTTTCAGGAAGATTCCAGGCATTTTGTGTGGTTCCCTCTCAAGCCCTATTGTATTACCATCCTCAGCTGCTTATACTCCAGGTTTTCTCTTAGCCTGAGACTTGTTCCTTGTCTTTCATAGACTGGTTTGTCATCTCCTGTGTGCCTTGTAGCTCAGCCTCCAATTAGGTAGTGTTACAAGGTTACAGAGCCTAAAACAAAACAGGAACTAAAAGGAGTTGCTATGGGGACTGAACACCCAGGGAGAAGAGGTGGCATGTGTTCTCTGATCCTCTTTGTCTCCCCAAGAGTGGGAAGCCCCCAGGCTATTTATAGCAGATAGCCAGGAAGTACTTGTTGAGGGATGGATGGATGGGTGCCACAGGATGGCAGACAGGAGCCAGGTATGACATTCTGAGCAGCAGCTGTGTCCACCTGGGGACGCTCACCACCCTTTGCCATTCCAGGAGCATATACAATGCAGCCGTCTGGTACTATCACCACTGTCAGAACAGAATGCCCATCGTTATGGTGACAGAAGATCAAGAGGCCATTCAGCAGTACGGAAGTGAGACAGAAGGCGTCTTTGTAAAATTTCCCTTCAGGTATTTTTCTAGCCGCATAGTAATATATGTAAATTTGCTCTATTCATGCAAAGACTCCATACACGCATCATTGTTAGTTCCTGAAGACAGACATACCCATAAGGCTAGTATCTAGACCCTTTGCCAAACAGACAAAACGTGGCAATTTGGCGGGGGGGTGGGGTGGGCTGAAGAGATGGCTTATGGTCAAGAGCACTGGCATGTTCTTGCAAAGGAACCCAGTTTGATTCCCCATACTAACATGGTGTACTAACAACATCTGAACAACCATTCAAAGTGGTGCATTCTCAGGCCCTACTTCTGAACTTTCAGGGTTATTTGCCAGACATGTGGTGGTACCCTTTCCATACCTGCATGCAAACAACCATCACGTACAGAAAACACACAAACACACATTAAAAAGTAGGCCAAGCTTAGTGGCTCATGTCTGTACTATAATCCCAGAATTGGGAGTCTGAGGCAGGAGGCGCGCTACAAATCACACCGAAGAAATAGCCCGTAAGGTCCCTGCGGACACGGGTGTGTTTTGTGTGTGTGTGTTGTGTTTGTGTGTGTGTGTGTGTGTTATGTCTTAGGTAATGTGTGAGGTAAGTATGTGTCTTGGTGTGTGTATCTTAGTGGGTTGGGGATTGAACCCAGTAATGAGCATGAACTCACTGAGCAACCTCTAGCCCCTAAGCTCATATGTGTAGTTATTGCAATGGAGGAATTGTGATGGCAGGTTGAGTAGGCTGAGTAGGCATGTTGCCAATGGTCTCTTGTTCTTACTTAAAAATGGTAGTTTTAGCTGGGTGGTTGGTGTGTGCAAACATGCCTTTAATATCCCAAGGACCTTGATAGGCAAAGAGTCAGGCAAATCTCTGTGATTTCAAGGCCAGCCTGGTCTACATATAGAAATCCAGGACAGCTGGGACTAAAAAAAAAAAAAAAAAAAAAAAAAAAAAAAAAAATTTTTTAAAAAGGTAGTTTATGACCTTGTTTCCTCCCCAGTAAGTTATATCCAAGATGTCTCTGTATTCTAAGCATAGTGGTGTTCCTTAAGTGACGAATATCGGGGCTGGAGAGAGGGCTTAGCGGGTAAGAGCACCAACGCTCCTTACAGAGGGACCCGTGTTTCGATCCCCGCACCACAATGGCGGCCGAGAAACCTTTCTGAAACGACACTTCCGGAGAACTCCAATTGCCAGGGAATCCGACAATCCCTCTTCTTATCTCCGCGGCTCTAATGTGCACGACATGGTGCACAGACCGACATGCAGACGTACATTCATTATACACATACAGAAGAAATAAGAAAAAAAAAAAAAAAATTAAAAAGTAGCTGATACAAGTAGTGCTGTGTATTTATAATTTATTCTTGCAAGCAGTCCCATATATAAGGTAGTCATTAAAATCCTTAAGCCGTAAAGGAAAATGAAGCACAGAAAGGCAAAATTGCCCACAGGAGCTGGTACAGAATGATAGAACTGAGACCATTGTCCAGAATCTGGCCCAAAGCTCTTAGCTACATCTGTGGGAAAACTTAGTTAAGATGGGTAGGATTCGAAGGCCAAATGAGACCAATTCCGGCGGCCACACCTGGGGTGTGGGTTGTAGTGATGAAAAGGTTTAGCATTGGGCCCTGAGAAATGAGTCATGACTGCTATATAACCAAACATTTTGCAATAAAATCGCTCTCTCTTTGCATTTGGACCTCAACCTGCATACACATGGTGTGTTTCCTGCATGTGCTTTCCACGTGGTTGTCCTGGGACAAAGTGGGCCTACCACAAATCCCGGCGGCAACCCCACAGACCATGCTGCCTGTCTCTTCACTCAGATTGTTATTCCCTGATAAAGCATATGCATACCAACACAAACTTGTTCTTAAGAGATAAGCCAAACCTGCCGGCCTGCATCCTGCCTGCCTGCCTTCCTTCCGTCCTTCCTGCCTTCCTTGCTTCACTGCATGCCTGCCTTCCTGCCTTCATGCCTTCCTTCCTTCCTACCTCCTTTCTTTTCTATCGTTGTTTATAAATTTTTATTTTTATTTTTGACTTTTGTTTGTATGTGTATGAGTGTAACTAGTCCTGCATGTAGAGCTGGTGCCCTGTGTTGTGTGGTGCCCGATGAGGTCAGAAGAGGGTGTTGGAGATTCCCCTGGAACTGGAGTTTAAAGACAGTTCTCAGCCGCCATGTTGTGGGTGCTGGGAACGCGAAACTCCAGTCCTCTGCAAGAGCAATTGGTGCTCTAACTGCTAGGCCATCTCTCCAGTGCCCAACATCCTTTTTATTTTTTAAAGTCTAACCTACATGTAGCTCCAGCGTGGCCTCAAATTTTCTGTGTAAGGCCAAGGATGAAACTTTGAACTTTTGAGCTTCTGTCTTCACCTCCCAAATGCTAGGAAGTACAACACCAGATGTGCAATACCATTGGGTGGGCGGAACCCCAGGGCTTCATGCCATCTAGGCAAGCACTCTACCATCTGAGCTGCATCACCCCGCCCTTAAGCAAGTCTTATAGCCATCCTGTATTCTTGCCCCACCTGGCAGTTTGTGCATGAGGTACAGGAGGGACACAGAGAAGGATTTGGAAAGATGTAGTTATTTACATCAGGATATAAATTTACATCAAGGTCACAGCAGGGTGGCTTTTCCAGTGTCAGTTTCTCCAGGTTATCATAACAACACAGTTGTTCCTATCTCTTAAGTACCTTTTGAGAGGTCCGGGTGTCTATTGATCTCGCCACAGATGACAGGTCTCTCCTCTCTACCCAGTTGTCCAATCAAGGCCTCTGGCTGTTTGCATTTTTTGATGTAGAAACTGAGAGGAGGCCCTCTGTTACTCTGTCAGTTCCATTCTGAATTGTAGATTTCATGAGGACCCCTACGTGCATGTATTGCTAAAGATTTGCCAATAGAATTTTCTTGGTCCTGCTATAAAAATGTGTTCTGGTGTGCCAAAGAATTCCAGGGGAGCTAGATATTAATGGCAGTGTCACTTGCTTTTTCTGTTGCAATACATCATGTCTTGTTCCTGCAGAGGACAGTTGACTAAAATTACATTTTTCCAGTTTTTTGAGAAGACTTTCTTCGTAGTTCAGTAGTATAGGACAGTTTTATTTTGGGTAGTAGTTTTTAACAAGCAGAGTAGCCAAAGGCCCCATAGAGGTGCAATGAGCAAGCAGAGAGAGAGAGACTGACTGACTAAAGTTCAGATGAGAGGTAAGCCCAGAATTTTTTATGGGGACTTGAAGTTAGATTGGAGAAGAGCCAAGATAATAAATTCCTCCTGAAGAGGTCCACTGACAGAAACTTAGTGTTAAGTGTCATGTGAGTACAGAGTTGAGGTACTGACATTGGCCAGATGAAACCTCTAAAAGGAAGAAGGGGTGAAGAAAGGAAGCAGTATTTGAACAGGACTGTGAACTAATCAGAAACGCGAGGCTTCTGTGAGAGTGCTAATGTGCATAGACTACCCTAACCTTAGACCTCGAATAAGTGAGGTGCTTGAATAAAGAGGCCTGTGTGTGGTGTGTGTGGTGTCTCTGTGTGTCTGTGTGGTCTGTTTCTGGCGTGTCTGTGTACTGTTCTAGTGGCATTATGTCACACGCAGTGAAGTAGATAGGAATGTAAGGGGAGAGCAAAGAGCGTTGAAAATGCAGAGAACCTGGAAGTTGAAGCAGGTGATAGTGGGACAGCTTTTCTGGAGTTCCAGAGCCTCGGCTCAGGGCTGAATGAGCAAGCAGAGAAGGAACCATAGCATGAAACATATTATTAAATGAATNTGTGTGTGTGTGTGTGTTTGTGAGTGAAAGTTTATCCACTGAAGCCTGGTTAACCTATGAAGAGTCCCCATCCAGCCGAGCATGGTGGTGCATGCCTTTAATCCCAGCACTTGGGAGGCAGAGGCAGGCAGATCTCTGTAAGTTCAAGGCCAGGCTGGTCTACATAGTTAGCTTTAGGCCAGCTGGGACTGAAGGGAGACCCTGTCTCAAAAAGACAAAAAAAAAAAAAAAGTCCCCATCCTAGGAAAAAGACTATCTCTGTTCTTCCCTGTAGCTATTGGTTGCCAAAATTTCCTCAGGTTGGAGAGATTTCATACCCACTGTTCTAGCTTTCCATTGCTGAGGCAAAACACTCTGACCAATACCAACTTGGGGTGGAAAGGATTTATTCAGCTCACATCTCCAGGGTCACAGTTCATCACTGAGGGAGCCCAAGGTAGGAACTCAGGGTAGGAACTTGGAGGCAGGAGTTGAAGCTTGGGCCATGGTGGAATGCTGCTTGCTGGCTTGCTTCCTGGCCTTTGCTCAACCTGCTTTCTTATACAGTACAGAACCACCTACCCAGGGGTGGTACCACCCACAATGGGCTGGGCCTTCCCATATCACTCAACAATCAAGAAAATATTCCACAGACATGGCTACAGGCCAGTCCAATGGAGGAAATTCCCCAATTGAGGTTTCCTCAACCCAGGTGTGTCAAGTTGACACTAAAGCTATCCAACATATCCACTTCCCTATGTCTGTGTAGGGATTTTTTTGTCTAGTTTGAGCTTGCATTGGACTTGGGCATGCTGTGACCATAGCTGTGAGTTCATATGAGTAACTGATTAGATGTCTGGAAAACTCTTATTTCTTTGTGGTTATCTATCATCTTTGGGTTTTAGAATGTTTCTTTGGGGTCATTCACCACCTGGTGAATTTAGAATCTTTCCAACCCTTCTTCTACAGTGATCCCTGAGCCTTGGGAGGCAGAAGTTTGATAAAGGTATTCTCTGTATATTGGTCAGTTGTGGGTTTCTGTGTTAATCACTATTTAGCAGCAAGTGCTTTTAACCACTGAGCCATCCCTCTAGTCCCTTGAGTAAACAGTGCTGAGTAGGACTGATTTGGTTCCCAGTGTCTATGTTGAGCACCTCACAGCTACCTGTAACTCCAAGTAACCTGACACTCAGTCTCCACCACCACTTGAACTCATGTACACACATACACACAAATACCCCTCCCCAAAACATCAGGCATGGTGGTGCACACCTTTAATCCTAGCACTTGCAGAGGCAGATGGATCTTTGTGACATGGAAGCCAGCTTGGTCTACATAGACTTGTAGGTCAGCTGAGGTTATAAGGAAATCCTGTCTCAAAAACACCAATTAAAAAAAGAAAGAAAAGAAAAATATCTGATATATGGGTGGTAGTTAATTCGTATAGGAACATATGTATATATAATCTTAGAAATATTTGAGTTATTGGGCTGGAGAGATGGCCTAGTAGTTAAGAGCACCGACTGCTCTTGCAGAGGACCAGGGTTTGATCCCCAGCACCCACATGGCGGCTGAGAACTCCGATTCCAGGAGAACTCCAGTTCCAGGGGAATCCGAGACCCTCTTCTGACCTCCGCGGCATTGCACAACACAGGTGCACAAACCTACATGCAGACAGTACATTCATACACATACAAAAATAAATAAAAATTTAAAAAAAAAGAAATGTCATTTGTAAACAAAATGGAGACCCAAAATAGTGCCAGGCTCCACTTGTCTCTGTGTGCTTGGCTATATGAGGCAAGATGATGAAATTAGATGATAAAATGTCTTGGCATCTCTGAGGGAAAAAGGAGTTTGTTAACCTGCAAACTAATTAACAAGGTCTTGCACAAGTGCAGGAAACTAACAGGCAAAAACAGAACCAGTAATGCTGAGCACACTTAAGCCTCTGATGGTAATATGTGGAGCCACATTACAGCAAGGCCTGAATAAAAACAGGCTGACCCTTCTGGGACTAGAGAGATGGCCCAGTGGTTAAGAGTAGGTACTGCTCTTGCAAAGGACCCAAGGGCTTCAATTCCCAGCACCCACATCAGGTAGTTCACAACGACTTAGAACTCTAACTCCAGGGGAATCCAATGTCTCTGGCCACCATGGCCAGCTGCACTCACATGTACTACCCCACATAGGCATACATGTATACACATAATTAAAAACAATAAAAATACATATTTACAACCACAAAAAAATCACTAGTCTGACTCTGAGCATCCACTTTAGCCGGGAGGGGAACCAAGCTGCTCCGAGAGGAGCTGTTCCTTCAGAATCCTTTCAGAGCTGTTCTCTTGAACAAAGGCTTTCCTCTCTCTCTCTTATTGAAATTGTACATTTGGCATGAATTTGGAAAGAAAAAGTGCATCCTTTGCAGAAGGATCCCCCCCCCACACACTTTTTTTTTTCTCTTTTTCAGACAGGGTTTCCCTGTAGCCCAAACTGGCCTCGAACTCACTATGTAGACCAGGCTGGCCTTGAACTCACAGTGCTCCACCTGCTTCTCTGCCTCCACAGTGTTGGAACTAAAGGTATATACCACCATGCTCAGCAGATTCTCTCTCTCTCTCTCCCCCTTCTCTCTCTCCCTCTCTCCTCTCTCTTTCTCACACACACAATGTCTTCAATTTAATCCATGTACTTAATATGCAAAACATTCACACACACTAATGAATTGTACTAGATCAAGGGGAAAGAAAGGTCATTAGGGATTAAAGCTAGATGTCCAGTTCACAAGAGGAGCCCAAGATATCTTAAACTTGTTTTATGTTATAAACAAACTGAGATAGTATTAAATGATGTCAAAACATAGGGGTAACTTTTTGGTTGCAAGGTTAGGTAAAAGTCATTTGTCTGAAGCATATCCATGTTATAAAAGTCATTCCCGGGCTGGAGAGATGGCCTAGCGGTTAAGAGCACCGACTGCTCTTGCAGAGGACCCGGGTTCTATCCCCAGCACCCACATGGCGGCCGAGAGCCGTCTGAAACTCCAATTCCAGGAGAACTCCAGCTCCAGGGGAGTCCGAGACCCTCTTCTGACCTCGACCTCCGCGGCGTTGCACGACACGGGTGCACAGACTTGCATGCAGGCAATACATTCATACACATACAGAACTAAATAAAATTAATAAAAAAAAAAAATTAAAAAAAAAAAAGTCATTCCCACAGAAGCCAATTCAAATAAGCACTGCTGAGCAGTGGGTTAGTTTATTTCTTTTCTTTTGACTGGTGAGAATGTACAGGTACACTCATGCATGGATTTTGGTCTTTGCCTTTCACCTCGTTTCAGACAGGCATGTCCACTGATTCACATACATGGTGGCCTCTTCGGATTCTCCAGTGTGAGTACTAGGATTACAGATGCTCCTGTGTGGCTTTATGTGGGTTCTGGGGATTCAAACTCAGGTCCTCATGCTTGTGTGGCAAGCACTTCACCTACTGAGCCATTGCCCCAGCATTTTTTTTTTTT
>VZQC01003872.1:692031-707480 GCA_009823505.1 Rhizomys pruinosus
TTCCTAGGCAAAAACCTGAGTAACCCCTCTCTGACTTTATCTTAAGAACTAAAAGCATCCTAGAGAGGAAGATCCCCAACTTTGCAGCCAGAGATATACTCTTCAAAAATATTGTTTGGGAGGGAATGAATTTGGAGTGCAAACAAGCATACCAGGGCTTAAAAGATGACCATTATGACAGATGGATGGTGGCAACTCAGGACGTGGGCACAGCCTCCCACAAAGCTAATTACCTAGCTCAAGCCTTTGCAGCTGCTGCCACCACAAATTAAAAAATGTTTTAACTGTGGAGTCAGAGGTCATTGTAAAAGACAGTGCCTGAAAGTACCAGTCTCTCCCAGAAGGCCTCCTGATTTTCCCCACATGTTCTCTGACTCAGGTGTAAAAAAGGATATCATTGGAGGAAAGATTGCCACTCAAACTATGATAAAGATGGGAAAAATTGCCACCTTTAAACTCCTAGACGGTCAGCCCCTAGCCTGGGGGAAAAAGAGTCAGTGCATGCCCTCTGGGCAGCACCTATTTCAGAAGGCTCACATTCTGCATTGATAATTAAAATTGGGGGGGAGGTCTTTTAAATGTTTGATAGATATAGGGGCAGATAGAACCATTATAAAACAGCAAGAAATACCCCCTGACTGGCCCTTGCTCCCAGGACCTAAACTTCTAGGAATAGGAGGGCCCTCACAGTCTTACATAACTAAAAATGTTTACACCTGGGAAGACCCTCATGGAAACATGGGTCAGATTCGCCCATTTTTTTTATTATTAATTTTATTTATTTCTGTATGTGTATGAATGTACTGTCTGCATGCAAGTTTGTGCACCCGTGTCGTGCAATGCCGCGGAGGTCAGAAGAGGGTCTCGGATTCCCCTGGAACTGGAGTTCTCCTGGAATTGGAGTTTCAGACGGTTCGTGGCCGTCATGTGGGTGCTGGGGATCGAACCCGGGTCCTCTGCAAGAGCGATCGGCGCTCTTAACCGCTAGGCCATCTCTCCAGCCCTGCCTGATACATTCTTATACATTAGTGAGTCTAAAGGAAAAGGTCAGTGAGAAGGAAAGACAGACAAGGGGACAAGTGACAGTTGCAAGCCTTTATTTGGGGAAAACCTGGTCTCTATAAGAGAAAACCTGCAGAGGGCGCTCTCTGTAAGAGCCCACCATCCACATGTAAGCTAGGATAGCTATAACTACCTATAGGGCAGAAGAAGGGGTGAAGAAGGGGGTTAAAACAGTTCCCTTTTTTTTTTGGTCTTTTTGAGACAGGGTCTCCCTATAGTCCCAGCTATCCTGCAACTCTCTATGTAGACCAGGCTGACCTTGAACTCACAGAGATCCGCCTGCCTCTGCCTCCTGAGTGCTAGGATCAAAGGCGTGCGCTACCACACCTGGCTAAAAACATGTCCTTTTTAATCCCATCGCTGGCCATTGCTAGGGGTAAGAAGTGAGCAGTCCATTAAAGAATGTTGGGTGATCTGGAACATCTATCCTGACTGGCCATTACTGGATGACCCTGAACTTGTGATTCTCCTGCTTCTACCTCTCAGAGTGCAGGGATTACAGGCATGCACTACCACACCTGGTTTTAGTGCAGTGCTGGGAACAGAACCCAGGGCTTCATGCATATTAGATGAGCACTCTACCAACTGAGCTACACCTTACTGCTGTAGCTGACTGGTTCATGGGGCAGGGAAGAATCTAGAGAAACCATTTACTTCAGTTCTAGAAACCAAATTAGTTAACTATAGTTACAAGGATTGTCACAGTTCCTCTAAAATGGAGGAGCTTTACAAAATGGTGTGGCCCTGGCTAACAAAAAGTGCACAAGACTAAGTTGCCTTCTGTAACACAGTGTTCATTTACACTCCCACCAAAGCTTTGGTAGGACAATCTCAAGAGGAAAGGCAGACATGGGGACGCCTTCCTCCACCTCAAGGACACAGCTAAATTTGCTGGCCTTGGAGATGGGGACATGGAGAAGATTAAGATCACTAGGTGGAGACCAATAACAGTCTGTAACTCCAGTTCCAGGGGATCTGACCTCCTCCCCTGTCCTCCAGGAACACTGTAAGCATTAGTACACTTAAATACATGAAGAAAAAATACTCATACACATAAAATAAAGATTTTTAATTTGCTGACCTTCAATCGTATGAACTATAGATTTTTTTTTTCTCCTCTTCCTCTTTGGTTTGGTTGAAGCAGGAATGCACTCTGTAACCACCTCACCCCCAGACTAGCCTTAAACTCATAGCAATCCTCTTGTCTCAAGCTTCAACTACTGGGATTACAGGCATGAGCCACCGTGCCCAGCTGAATCTCAATCTTTTTCTCTTTTTGGGGGGAGGAGGGATGGAGGGATGGGGGGATGTCTTTTGAGATAGGGTCTCCCTGTAGCCCCAGCCACCTGGAACTATGTAGACCAGGCTGGCCTTGAACTCATAGAGATCCTCCTGCCTCTGCCTCCCAAGTGCTGAAATTAAAGCTGTGTGCCACCACACCCAGCTCTGAATCTCATCCTTTTAAAAACTCTGTTTCCAGGCTGGAGAGATGGCCTAGCGGTTAAGAGCGCCGACGGCTCTTAGAGAGGACCCGGGTTCGATCCCCAGCACCCACATGGCGGCCAAGAACCGTCTGAAACTCCAATTCCAGGAGAACTCCAGTTCCAGGGGAATCCGAGACCCTCTTCTGACCTCCGCGGCATTGCACGACACGGGTGCAGACTTGCATGCAGACAGTACATTCATACACATACAGAAAGAAATAAAATTTAAAAAAATTAAAAAAAAAAAACAACTCTGTTTCCATGGGAATAGTTTTCAGATTTCCTCCTGGAATACCAAACAAATCTTTTATTTTGCTTTGGGCTGTGTTCTTGCAGGCAGCACAGTATTCTCAGAAGCAGTCCACGGAGCTCTTCCAGTGCATGTACTTTAAAGACAAAGACCCGGAAACTGAGGAGCGGTGCATAGCTGATGGAGTTATTTATTCAGTCAGAACAAATGGTGTGCTTGTATTTATACCAAGGTAAGCTACTGCCAGTGTTAAAAATAAATTGTAAATTAACAGTGTAGAACACAAACAATATATAGATGCAACTTATCAAAATATTTAAAGTGGAGCTGTGGGGCTCAGTGGTAGAGTGCTTGCCTAGCACGTGTAATGTCCTGAGTTTAATCCCAGCACTGCAATCAATCAATCAATCAATCAATCAATCAATAATATAGCCTAAGGTGTAGCTCAGTTGGTAGAGCGCTCATCTAATATGCATGTAGCCTGGGTTCTATTCCCAGCACTGCACTAAAACCAGGTGTGGTAATGCATGCCTGTAATCCCAGCACTCTGAGAGGTAGAAGCAGGAGAATCACAAGTTCAGGGTCATCCTCAGTCACACAGTGAGCTCAAAGCCAGTCTGAGTTATAGGATACTGTCTCAAAAAGAGGATATAAGATGGGTGCGCTGGCACACAACTTTAATCCCAGCACTCAGGAGCCAAAGGCAGGTGGATCTCTATGAGTTTGAAGTCAGCCTGGTCTACATAGCAAGTTCCAGGCCAGCCAGGGCTACAAACAAGACCATGTCCCCAAAACAAAAAAAGTGCACACGCCTTTAATCCCAACCCTTGGGAGGCAGAGGCAGGCAGATCTCCGAGTTCAAGGCCAGCCTAGTCTACATAGTGAGCTCTAGGCCAGCAGGGGCGTACAGGGAGACCCTGTCTCAAAAAATATTTTTTTTAAAAAGTGTGGACTTAGCTGGGCATGGTGGCACATGCCTTTATTCCTAGCACTTGGGAGCCAGAGGCAGGCAGATCTTTGTGAATTTAAGGCCAGCCTGTCTACTGAACCAGTTCTAGGACAGCTGGGGCTACAGGGAGACCCTGTCTCGAAAAAGACCAAAAAAAAAGTGTGGATTTATATATCCATATAACACACTATTCATAAAATTACTGTATATATGACGTGATGACTTTCATAGAAAAAAAAATTTACTGTATATATGTATTCTACAGCTAGGAAGTAATTAGGAAATAAAGGAGCAATTTGAGTCCGTATATGTATCTCAACATTAGTAGGATCCCTCTAAAGTTTCTCATATGCTTTTTTTGTGTGTGTGTATGTGTGGAAAATTCCTGGGAGAAACATGCTCCCACCTCCTGCTCACTCAGTTCCAAAGACAAACTGAGGAAAAGACTCTCTAAACTACAGTTTACGGGAGACTAGGGGGGAGTTAATGGGCATCCAGAGTAAAGGGGTGAGGGGTCACTTACAGGGTTTTTGGTGCTCTCCCTCATGTTCATCCTGAGCCAGGACCCCTGCAACCTCTGCACAGGATGGCGATGGCAGGAGACCTGCCCCTTTGCATGACCTGCCTTTATGCCCTCAGCCCTCCCCTATACAGCCGAGGTGAGCGGCTGCTTAGGAGGGGTCCCTAGATTCCTGGTTTCACCTTTCTCTAAGGACAAGTTTATAATTTTGGGCACTTCGTTTGATGTCAGTTAATGTCAGTCTTTCTTCAGGAAGGTGGTCCATACCACCCCTGGTTTTTTTGAGACAGTCTCTTCCTATATCTCCAGCAAGCCTGTAACTTACATGTAGACCAGACTGGGCAGGATCTTACAGAGGTCTACCTGCCTCTACCTCCCAATCTTTGTGAGTTCAAGGCCAGCCTGGTCTATAGAGTGAGTTCCAGGACAGCTGGGGCTACAGGGAGACCCTGTCTCGAAAAGGCAAAAAAAAAAAAGTTTTCAGATCTGCATACTAAGATTATCCTGTTTATTCTAACAATGATTTAGGTTTGGGATTAAAGGTGCTGCTTATCTGAAAAACAAAGATGGCTTAGTGATCTCATGTGGCCCAGATTGCCGTTGTGAATGGAAACCAGGATCCCTTCAAAGATTTCAAAACAAAATCACCTCTACCACAACAGGAGGGAAGTCTGTTACATTCCATTTGTTTGACCATGTAACAGTAAGTCTATACTTATCTTAAATATTGTTTTCTATGTAAAGAAAAACATGATCTGTAAACATTTTTTCTGTGTGACAGGTGAGAATCTCTGTGCAGGCCTTGCGTTGTCACTCTGATACAATCAGGCTTGAAATAGTACGCAACCAACCGTACATGACACCAAACACAGACCTTTTTCATCAGAGTTCCCTTCTGAAGAGTGAGTTAGTGAAAGAAGTAACCAGATCTGTGGAAGAGGCCCAACTTGCCCAAGAGCTCCAAGGCAAGGTCCTGCCGGAGGAATATCAGGAATACTGCCAGACAAAGGGAAGAAGTCTGTACATGCTCCTGGAGGAGATTCGAGACCTTGCTCTTCTGGATGTTTCAGACAGTTACGGAATATGAAACACCTTCATCAAAGAGCTTGATCTTGCATGTTTTACCATCTTTTCAAATTTAACATATAATTTTGTGTCATCCAGTGCTCTAGCTAATTGAGATTGAGTAGGTATTTGGTCTCTCCTTCCTTGAAGCTACCTGTCTTAAAGTATAATTCCCTACAGAAAATGGTGTTTTGTTTTGTTTTTTTAATTTTATTTATGTGTATGTATGTACTGTCTGCATGTAGGTCTGTGCACCCGTGTCGTGCAATGCTGCGGAGGCCAGAAGACGGTGTCGGATTCCCCTAGAACTGGAGTTCTCCTGGAATTGGAGTTACAGACGGTTCTCAGCCGCCATGTGGGTGCTGGGGATCGAACCCAGGTCCTCTGCAAGAGCAGTCGGTGCTCTTAACTGCTAGGCCATCTCTCCAGCCCCGGAAAATGGTTTTTCAATTGGTGAATGTTTAACAATTAGACAGCAAAGGGCTGTCTGCCAGGCAGGTTGCTAGCCTTTTTAATAAAGCCAGAGTTTTTAATTATCTTGCCTCAAATCAATTCCTTAAAATGAAGTTTTTTCATTTTCCATCTTCCAGCTCTTCCCTGTTGGAACAAGAGCCCCAATCATTTGTCATAGGCCCAACACTGAGACAATTCCCAGCAAGCCCACAGCTCTATTTGTTTCCAACTTCCAAGCTTTTCAATCAAACAATCTTTGTCACTCCCAGGCTAGCTGAGGTCAGTCCAAGGGCCTATGATGCTACCTCTCCTGGCATGGGGATGGAAGCCACTGTAGCACCACCATTCCATCCTTTTTTGGTTTTTTTGGCTTTTGAGACAGGGTCTCCCTGCAGCCCTAGCTGTCCTGGAACTCTATGTAGACCAAGCTGGCTTTGAACTCAGATCTACCTGCCTCTGCCTCCCGAGTGCTGGGACTAAAGGCGTGCACCACCACTCACGGCCCCATTCCACCCTTTTCTTTGTGCCTTTCTCACCAAGGTTGTCTCCTGTTTACTTTTTTTTTTAACTTTATTTTTTTTTATGTGTATGAATGTACTGTCTGTTTGTAGGTTGGTGCATCTGTGTCGTGCAATGCCACGGGAGGTTAGAAGAGGACGTCAGATTCCCCCTGGAACTGGAGTTAAAGACGGTTCTCAGCCGCCATGTGGGTGCTGGGGATCAAGCCCAGGTCCTCTGCAAGGGCAGTCGGCGCTCTTAACCTCTAGGCCATCTCTCCAACCCCGTCTCCTGTTTACTCTTATACCTGAAATCAATGGGAATCTCCTGTCAAGAACCAAACCTTAAAACTTGTCAATATGCTTTCTCAGCTTGTTAGCCTCTCCACCAAGCTCTTAAAGCAAGCAAAACCTCCAGAGATCTTTATTTGGCCCATCACTTCAGTAGCCTCAGTCACACTCCCAAATCTCATCTCCTAAATATTCTGTCATTGTACAAGCTCTTCCTGATACTAGGAATCTACCAAGTGGAAGGTGTTTCATGAGACTCCTCCTTATGAGCTGTACATGATACCCTGCAAGTTTCTCTCCAATGAACCAGTTTTGCACACATTATATAGTGACTACATAAAGTTCCAGATCAGCTGGGGCTACAGAAAGACCCTGTCTTTTTTTTTTTTTTTTCTTTTATTTGTTTAAGGGATTCTACAATATAATAGTACAGTTGTTTTCAGATAACATTGACGTTACTCAGTTTGCTGTACAATTGGGTAATTGGTGCATTTTTTTGAAGTGAGCCAAATTATTAGGCATAGGCAATGAATGTAAGTAACATTCATGTAAAACCAATTTGCAAGTATCTATGTCCAAATTTTTTTTAAATTTAATTTTTATTGATGCTTTGTGCATTTCATACATCATATTCCGAAAGACCCTGTCTTAAAAACAAATCATGAAAAGGGGCTGGAGAGATGGCTCAGTGGTTAAGAGCATTGGTTGTTCTTACAGAAGACCTGGGTTCAAATCCCAGCACCCACATGGCAGCTAACAACTGTCTATAACTCTTCTGTCCTTCTAAGGCATTGCACGACATGGGTGCACTTAAACACATGCAGACATAACACTCATACACATGAAATAAAAATAAAGAAAAAAATGTTAAAAAAAAAAATCATGAAATGAGGGGCTGGAGAGATGGCCTAGCAGTTAAGAGCGCCGACTGCACTTACAGAGGACCCGGGTTCAATCCCCAGCACCCACATGGCGGCTGAGAACCATCTGTAACTCCAATTCCAGAACTCCAGTTCCAGGGGAATCTGACACTCTCTTCTGACCTCCTCGGCATTGCACGACACAGGTGCACAAACCTGAATGCAGACAGTACATTCATACACATAAATAAAATAAAAAATCATGAAAGTAAATATAGGCAAAAAAGTTTACATTGTATAACTAATCATGATGAGAACTTTCACAAATCCTCTAAGGATAGTTTGAAAAGTAACTTTATTTCTTTACAAAAACAGACCTTAATAGTCAATGCATATTTACACTTTAAAACATTACCAAATTTAGTGAAAATTAATTCAATGTACACTAGAAATTGTTTATTTATGAAATCAGAGTGACACTAAACAAAAATAAATACCTTAATAAGAAACAATTATAGATACTATATTTTAAACAGGAACCTACAGAGGTTTTGATTTTTTTTTTTGGTCTTTTTGAGACAGGGTCTCTCTGTAGCCCCAGCTGTCCTGGAACTCACTATGTTGACCTTAAACTCACAGAGATCCACCTGCCTCTGACTCCCAAGTGCTGGGATTAAAAGCATGGGCCACTGTGTAGTGGCAGGTTGATTTATGGATTTTTATACAGAGTAGACAAAATTACAAGTCATCCCAAACTTGAAGGATATTTTGTTAGTGGAGCCCTAATTTCCTTAACATTTCTAGATAAGGTATAATGTTACTATCATAAATTTTAAGTTATATTTACACAGGGTCTCACTAGCCTTCATACTGACCATGAAGCCCAGGATGACTTTGACCTGCTGGTCCTCCTGCTTCCACCTTCCAGACTGGGATAACAGGTGCAGGACACACTTGGTTTTATGTGGTACACGGGAGACTGAACCCAAGGCTTCCTGCATGCCGGGCAAGCACTTCCAACTGAGCTATGTCCCCAGCCCCACTAGTATCTGTGTATTTTATGGGTTTTTACATGAGTGCAGATGCCCCTAGAGACCAGAGGCATTGGATCCCCTGGCACTGTACTTACAAGCAGTTGTAAGGTGCCCAACATGGGAACTGAACAGGCACTCTGCCAGAATAGGAAGCACTCTTAACCACTAAGCAATCTTTCCAGCCTCACTACTGTACATTTTGAAAGGAGTGGTCCAGTTGTGTTTCCTCTGCTTGTAACTGTTCCTCTTCATTTGTGGTACTGGCTGAAGGGTCACCATGTGGCTTGTCTCCAGCATCTGACTCTTCCTCTTGATCCTCATAATTTTTCTCTTTAACTGTCTGTGCCCTAGGTGTGCTCATTAACATATCTAAAAGAGAAATCCATTATTATTACTCATTATGAGCAACTGATCCAATTTTGATAATACAAATTTCTGCGAGAGCTTAATTAGTAGAAATCAAATCTGTGATCATTTACTGTTAATTATGATTACTAAAATCTAAAACCCATTTACACATGTGTAAAAGCATACTTAAAATGCCAAGGGTCTTGGGGTGGTGTAGAGGCATGGTTGAACCAATAGTGATTAGCAAGCTCGAGGCCTTACATTCATTCCTGCTACTTATACACATAAAAGGGTTTTACGATAAATGCTACTACTTTCAAAGGCTTGAATCATACCCAAATCTAACTTTACATTCAAAGTACAACTAGAAAGAAGAAGTTACAAAGAATCAAATGCAGGGCCATCAAGATGGCTCAGTAGATAAAGATTCTCACTGGGAAGCCTAAGGACCCAAATTCAATCCCTAGAATTCACATGGTGGAAGGAAAGGACCAACTCTACAAGCTATCCTCTGACCTACAAACACACACACACTTGCCAGCCCCAAAACACCTTTTCTTTGGTCTTTTTTTTTTCTTTTTTTGAGACAAGGTCTTGCTGTAGCCCCCAGAACTTGCTATGTAGACCAGGCTGGCCCTGAATTAGGAGAGATCACCTGCCTCTGCCTCCTGAGTGCTGGGATCAAAGGCATGCACCACCATGCTTGGCAGTGACCCAGAAACTTTTTTTTTTTTTTNTTTTTTTTAATGGCAAGTTAGCCTCCATGGGCTACAGAATTCGTTCAAAGCTAGAGCTAGCCTGGTCAACTTATCAAGACCCTATCTCAAAACAAAAAAAAGAGGGTGGGGTAGGAGGAAGGCTGGAGAGTTGGCTCTGGTTAAAAAGCACTGGCTGCTCTTGCAGAGGACCCAGGCTCAATGGTCTACAACCATCCATAACTCCAGTTCCAGGGGATCCAATGCCCTCTTCTGACCTCCACAGGCATTGCACAACACATGTATACTTACATATAAGCAGTACACTCATACACATTATATTTTTGCAAAAAAAGATGAAGGATATAACTTGTGGTGTATATATATATATATATATATATATATATAGAGAGAGAGAGAGAGAGAGAGAGAGAGAGAGAGCGCTTACCTAGCATGTGCAAGGTACTGAAGTCAATCCCCAGTACTAGAGCTTTAAAAAGAGCTGAGGAAAAGTACAGTGTAAAAGGATTTAGCATCGTAAGAGACAGTGGTTATCCAAAAAAAATCTTCCACTTATACATTCTTTAAGGATTCCAAATAGTGAAAACAGGTAAACATACTCAAGTATACAGGGATTTAACATCACTTTTCTATTCCTAGAGGTATTTTATTTCAAGGGATAGTAAAAGAGGTTAGAATTTCTAACATGCCCTTGATATTATATGGTAGCTCATAAAAACCAGCATAAAATTTACCATTTTCCAGGGACTGACTATTACTCAGTAGCTTTGCCTGCCTTCTTTCCAAGGCCAGTTGCTTATTTCTCTCAATTCTTTGCTGTTGCTCTTCTGTGAGGCTTCTACTTGAATCAGAAGCTGACTTTCTGCTTTCAGGAGTGTTTGCCAAGAAGGGATCTAACCCAGAAGCAGTTGCATCAAGGTTATTGGACTCCTCAACTTCAGCTGTGGTAGAAAAGAATAAATAAATACTTCATTAGTGTTAGATGAGTTAGAAAAAGAGCTTATACTACTTTTAAGGGAAAGAGTTTTAAAGTGGCAAGGGGCCCGACCTGAAGGAATAATTTGTTTGGTAAAAGAATGTCCCCAATACATGCTAATTCAAACAAGTACAATAAATATTTACAAATCACCCTTACTATGAGCTTACAGGAGTCAGTTCTCTCCTTCCAGCACTTGAGTTCCAGAGACTGATGGGAATGAATTCAGGTTATCAAGCTACGTGGCAAGCACTTTTACCCATTGAACCATATCACCAGCCCTAACTCAAAGATTTTTTTTTTTATCTTTTTGAGACAGGGTTTCCCTGTAGCCCCAGCTGTCCTGGAATTTGCTCTGTAGACCAGGCTGTCCTTGAACTCACAAAGATCCGCCTGCTTCTGCCTCCTGAGTGCTAGGATTAAAGGCGTGCGCCACCATGCCCAGCTTCAAAGACTTTTTAAAGAAATATTCGGTTGGGGCTCTAGAGATGGCCTAGCGGTTAAGAGCACCGACTGCTCTTGCAGAGTACCCCGGTTCGATCCCCAGCACCCACATGGCGGCTGAGAACCGTCTGTAACTCCAATTCCAGGAGAACTCCAGTTCCAGGGGAATCTGACACCCTCTTCTGACCTCCGAGGCATTGCATGACACCAGTGCACAGACCTATGTGCAAACAGTACATTCATACATATAAATAATAAATAAAAAAAAGAAATATTCAGTTACATTGTGCTTGCTTTATAATTATACAGTAATACATTTTTTTATAAAAGCAAGAATTTGGGGCTAGAGAGATGGATCAGTAGTTGAAAGTGCTTTCTGATCTTAGAGGACCTGGGTAGAGTTCTCAGCATCCATGTAATGGCTCCAATGTCAGGCACCAGGTTTACACATCATATGCATACATACATACATACATACATATTCTGGAAAAATACACACATAAAAATAATTATTTTTTAAATGTTCATTATATATTAAGATAAAAGGTATATGCACTTAATAAGGTTAACTAAATTCCCCAAACTTTTTGTGTATGTGCATATGTGACATTAACATTAGGTGTCCTCTATCACTTCCCACCTAATTATTTGAGGGAGGGTCTCTCACTGAACCTGGAGCTCAACAAATGACTGGACTTAGCCAAACTGACTGGCCAGCATGTTCCAGGGGTCCTGCTGTCTCCACCCAGCCTGGAATTACAGGCACATGCTACCACACCTGGCTTTTATATAAATGCTGGGGATCCACATTCAAATCTTCATGCTTATATAGCAAGAACTTTACCCACTGAACCACCTCTCTAGCCCCAGAAAACATTTTTACTTTTACAGTTTGGGGACTATTCTCTTAAAATACAGAAACTGAGGACAATGGTACATGCCTGAAATCCCAGCACTCAAAAAGCTGAGGCAAGACCCTGAGTTCTAACTGGTGGAACAATACTAAGACCTTCCTACCTCAAATTAAAAAAGTAAAGAAGCAGATTCAAACAGGAGGCTGGAGAGATGGCTCTGGGATTAAAAACACTAGTTGAGCTGGGCAAGGTAGTGCACGCCTTTAATCCTAGCACTGGGGAGGCAGAGGCAGGCAGATCTTTGTGAGTTCAAGGCCAGCCTGGTCTACAGAGAGAGCTCCAGGCCAGCTGGGACTAAAGGGGAGACCATGTCTCAAAAATACAAAAAAAAAACAAAAAAAACAAAAAACAATACACACACACACACACACACACACACACACACACACACACACATATATACTCTATAAACTTAACAGCCTCCATTTTATTCATCACATAGTAGCTCAGAAAGTGCTGCTAAACAGATCAACTAACTCAATGCCAGACTCTGGTATTTACTACCATAGTAACTCTTTTTAAATATACCAAATTAAAATAAATAAATAAATATACCAAATTGTATGCCATTAATGTATACCATCTTTCAATAAAACCTAAAATCCCAGATTTATGAAAACCATAAGAGGATTTTATAAGGTGCTTGTACTACCCACCATATATATTACAAGTGAAAAAATATGTATGGAGCCATCGCACAGAAAATCCGATAACTATACAGACTCTGTCGGCAGGAACCATGTTTTGATGTGCGTGACTGTCTATGGTTGCATTGTACAACTAACAAATGCAATCAATACCAGGAACAGTCACACAGGTCTTCTTAAAGTCCTATAGCTATTGATTTGTGGGTTTTTGTTTTTCTTTTAAAACAGGGTCTCACATAATCCAGGGTTGGCCTCAAACTGACTATGTAATCAAGGCTGACCTTAAACTCCCGAGTCTTCTGCCTCCCAATGTTGGGATTACAGGCATACGTCACCACGCATAGCTCAAGGATTTGCACTTTGAGTGAAATGCAAATGTTCATCAACAAATTATGCTATCCAATTTCCCACAGCCACTTTTCCTAATGGTTTATATATGTATATGAACACTCCATCTCGACATGTATTTGCATTAACAAGAACTATAAAGACGAATCAAAGGTCAGCATGTTCTCAAATGTTTTTTTTTTTTTGGTCTTTTTGAGACAGGGTCTCCCTGTAGTCCCAGCTGTCCTGGAACTCACTCTGTAGACCAGGCTGGCCTTGAACTCACAAAGTTCTGCCTGCCTCTTCCTCCCAAGTGCTAGGATTAAAGGCGTGCGCCACCACGACCGGCTCAAATTTTCTTATTCTAGAGGGCTGGCAAGATGGGTAAGTGGGTAGGGGTACTTGCAACTACATCTGACAAGTGAATTAGACTGCTGGAACTGATACAGAAGAAGAGAACAGATTCCTGTAAGCTGTCATTTGACCTCCACATGCATACTGTGGTACATGAGTGCACACATGAAATAAATGTAAAAAACAAAGTTCCTGGGGCTGGAGAGATGGCTCAGTGGTTAAGAGCACCTACTGCTCTTGCAGAGGACCTGGGTTCGATCCCCAGCACCCACATGGAGGCTGAGAACCATCTGTAACTCCAATTCTAGGAGAACTCCAGTTCCAAGGGAATCCAAGACCCTCTTCTGACCTCCGAGGCATTGCACAACACAGGTGCACAAACCTACATGCAGACAGTACATTCGTACACATACAAAAATAAATAAAATAAAATAATTTTAAAAATTAAAATAAAAAAATAAAAAAGTTCCTGGGGCTGAAGAGATGGCTCAGCAGTTAAGAGCACCAACTGCTCTTACAGAGGACCTGGGTTCGATTCCCAGAACCCACATGGCAGCTAAGAACCATCTTTAACTCTAGTTCCAGGGGAATCCGAGACCCTCTTCTGACCTCTGAGGCATTGCACGACACAGGTGCAGCAACCTACATGCAGACAGTACATTCATACACATAAAAAATAAAAAATTAAATAAAAAAAAAGACATATAATGGATGAGAATATAGCTCAGTGATAGAGTGCTTGCTTAGCACATGTAAGGTTCTGAGTTCAATTCTCATTTATAATTAAAAAGATATATTAAAAAAAAGTTCCTATTTTATGCCTAAATGTATTTTTACAACATGTCTAATAGCACTACTTTTTAAAAACTATTTTGTTATTTTTATATTATGTACAGGAGCATATTTCCTGCATGTCAGTGTACCTATGTCATGCAATGCCTGTAGATATCAGAAGAGACTGTCAGATTCCCTGGAACTGGATTACAGACAGATGTTAGCGCCCGTGTGGGCACTGGGAATCACACTGGGTCCTCTGAGCAGCCAGTGCTCTTAACTACTGAGCCATTTCTCCAGCCCCTACAATCGTATCTTTAAAAAAAAAAAAATACAGCTACCACACCTTTAATCCCAGTACTCAGGAGGCAGTGGCAAGTGGATCTCTAAGTTCCAGGCCAGCTTGGTCTACATTTCCAGCTCTAGGCCAATTGGGGCTATAAGGAGACCCTGATTCAAAAAAAACAAAGTAAACAAATAAATAAATTACAGGGGATATAGAAATGGTTCAGCAATTAAGAGCACTGACTACTCTAGCAGAGGATCTGGGTTAGGTTCCCAGCACCCACACGGCAGCTAATAAACTGTCTATAACAACAGTTCCAAAGTATCTAACACCTTCTTCTGACCTCCATGGCCATTGCACAGTACACTTACCAACATGTAGGCAAATTCCTCATATATATAAAATAAAAATAAACTAAAGCTAAATTGTGATAAAGTAAATAAACTTGTGTAATAATTACCATCATTGCTAACAAAATCTTCATGTAAAATGGGAAGATCAAGTCGAATTCGTTTTAAACAGGTCTGAAAATAAAAATTTTTATCAATAATATTAGAGAGAATGATCATATATACATATTTGAAAGAGCTGTTCTTTGAATGACTATTAACTTTCTTGTCTACCAAGAAAGATTTCAAAAGGAAGACCCCCAAATAACAATTCAGCCTCAACTAACCTCATCCATGTACTACTTAGCACTGCAAATGACATTCAAGATAATCACAACACTTACCTGAACCTCCTTTTTATTTCCTAGGTATTCAACTCTGTCAATAAAATCTTCAAACTGCAGTTTGGGGAATAGTCTATGTGCCCAGTGCTCCATGTGTCTGATTAGCGTCTTCAAGTCTTCAGCCTGACACATAAAAATAAAAATGCTGAACAGAAGACTCAATCTCACAACTGACCCGTCAGCAGATTTTAGAATTTAAAGGCAATGCCAAAGTCACTGGTGTCATATTTACAAGGCTGAGAAACTTTTAGAAGGAAACAGAAAAATCTAATGGCTTTGAGGATTACAATCTAAAAGAGCTTTAGATACAGACTTTGTTTTGGATACAGACTTTTAAAAATTAGAGGGAAAAATACCACTCCAACCTCGGAAATAGCTCGGTCAATTAAATGTTTGTAGAACAAGCACAGAGACCTCAGTCCAATCCCTAGAACCTACATTAAAAAAAAAAAAAAAAAAAAAAAA
>VZQC01003872.1:708326-854635 GCA_009823505.1 Rhizomys pruinosus
AAAAAAAAAAAAAAAAAAAAAGAATTAAATTTAATTACTGGCGATGGAGAGATGGCTCAGCAGTTAAGATCATCATTGCTTTTGCAGAGGACCTACCTGGGTTCAGTTCCCAGCACCCACGTGGTGGTTGTAAACAGTCTAACAACTGTTTATAACTCCAGTTCTAGGAGATTTGATGCCCTCTCCTGGACTTCCTGGGCACACACATGGCATATTTACACAGATGCAGGCAAAACACTCAGACATACAAATTTTTTTTTCACTATAGATATAGCTTGAACAAATTTTTTACATTAAATTACTGAAGATAAATTTTTCAGCTGTTAGCATTTGCTAGTCAATCATCTCACACTGTCATATTAAACCCAGGCACACGAAAAGAAAAAAGCAGGCTAGAGTTTAGTTCAGTGGTAGAGCAGGACTCATGTATAAGACCTTGAGTTCCACTCCCAAAACTACAAGATATAATAATGGTTACTATTATTAGTTTTAAAATGAAATACAGCCGGGCGTGGTGGCACACGCCTTTAATCCTAGCACTTGGGAGGCAGAGGCAGGCGGATCTTTGTGAGTTCAAGGCCAGCCTGGTCTACAGAGAGAATTCCAGGACAGCTGGGGCTACAGGGAGACCCTGTCTCAAAAAAAAAAGAAATACAATGGGGATGGAGAGATGGCCTAGCGGTTAAGAGTGCCGACTGCTGTTGCAGAGGACCTGGGTTCGATTCCCGGCACCCACATGGTGGCTAAGAACTGTCTTTAACTCCAGTTCCAGGGGAATCCAACACCCTCTTCTGACCTCCGCGGCATTGCACGAAACGGGTGCACAGACCTACATGCAGACAGTACACTCATACACATAAAAAATAAATAAAAAAATAAAATACAAGACTTGACATACACGGGAAAATAATTTTCAAGTCAAAGTACAGACTAGTTAGAGTAAATCTACAGTACACTATGGCCCACTAAATATAAAGAGCATATCCTTCATTACATTTTTTGGTTTGTTTTTGTCTTTTTGAGACAGGGTCTCCCTGTAGCCCCAGCTGTCCTAGAACTCAATATGTAGACCTAGTTGGCATTGAACTCAGAGATCTGCCTGCCTCTGCCTCCCAATACTGGGATTAACAGAGTGTGCCACCACCAGTCAGCATTAAGTTTATTATTATTATTGTTTTGGGCAATGATGATCCAATCCGATTCATCATAAATGCTCTAAGAACTTTGCCAACTCTCCCCACCACCCAAGTTTACTTATTTTATTTTGATTGTGCAACAGTGTCTCCCTGTAGCCCCAGCTGGCCTGAAACTCTGTATGTAGATCAAACTGCCCTTGAACTCAGAGATCCACCTGCCTCGGCCTCCCAAGTGCTGGGATTAAAGACATGCGCCATCACACTGGGCAAGTTTTTTTTTTTGGTCTTTTCAAGACAGGGTCTCCCTGTAGCCCCAGCTGTCCTGGAACTCACTCTGTAGACCAGGTTGGCCTTGAACTCACCAAGATCCGCCTGCCTCTGCCTCCCAAGTGCTAGGATTAAAGGCGTGTGCCACCGGCCTGGCGTTTTAATAAGAGCTTAATATGCATATGACTAAGACTTCACAAATTCAGATGACCAAATAACCACTACCTACCTGAAAATTTCAGTAAGGAAATACAATAGCTGAGTTGGACATGGTTCTGTGGTTGCTTTGAAACAGTCCCATTATGCAACCTGGATTGACCCAAAATTCACTATATAAAACAGGCTATCCTTGAACTCCCGGAGATCTGCGTGCCTCTGCCTCCTGGGTGCTTGGTTTAAAGGTATGTACCACCATGTCTGGCTCCCTTACTTTTTTTTACTCCTTTCTTTTACCTTCCCATACACAATTTCCATCATACATTATCCCATACATAATTTCCCCACATTATCTCTTTTTTTCAATCTCATACCTGTGCATACAATGCCCAGAAGAGGGCATCCCATCCCCTGAAACTAGATAAAATCAAATCCAGGTCCTCTGCAAGAGCAGCCAGTGATCTTAACCACTGAGCCATTTCTCCAGCTCCCATATACTATCCGTTTCATTGTCCTAATGGTACAACGACCTTTCTGCTTTAAGTGTCTTCCTCTTCCAAATTATGCGGCACACCACCCCTAAATGGTACAGGACTCAATGGAGTCTAAGCCAAGCATGGTAGTGGCACATACCTTTAATCAGGAAGCGGAGGTCAGCCTGATCTACACCATGAGTTCCAGGAGTTCTAGGCCAGCTGGGACTATAGGGAGACCCTCTCAAAAAACATGGGTTTTTTGTTTTTTAAAAGAAAAACCCAAAAGCGAAGTCTAGGCTCAGCTTTCCTTATTGGCACTCTAAACCTTAACTAGAGTACAAAACAAACAAACAAACAAACAAACAAACAAAAAAACAGCTACCCAAGTGCGTGAAAATTTAAAGAAAGTATATCTGAAATATTTATTTAGTTGTGTACTTGCATATGCAACAGAACGCATGTGGAGGTCAGGGGGCAACTTGTGGAAGTCAGTTCAGTTCTCTCCTTCCACCATGTGGAACTCAAGTTGTCAAGTCTGGCAGCGAGTGCCTTTACCCGCTGAACTATCTTGCTGGGGCTACCTGAAATACTTTTTTTAATTTTTTTTTTTTTGTATGTATACTGAATGTGTATGGGTCTGCATGCTAGGTTATGATGCCCATGTCGTGCAATTTGCCGCGGAGGTCAGAAGAGGGGTCTCGGATTCCCCTGGGAACTGGAGTTCTCCTGGAATTGGAGTTACAACGGTTCTTAGCCGCTATGTGGGTGCTGGGGATCAAACCCAGGTCCTCTGCAAGAGCAGTCGCGGCTCTTAACCCCTAGACCACCTATCTCCAGTCCCTGAAATACTTTTGATTAAAGGCAAAGCTCTATAAAAAAAAAAAAAAAAAAAAAAAAAAAAAAAAAACTATCACCATATGTGCCAAATAGTCTTTTTTTTTTTTTTTTTTTTTTTAATCTTTTTGAGACAGGGTCTCGCCTGTAGCCCAGCTGTCCTGGAACTCACTCTGTAGACCAGGCTGGCCTTGAACTCACAAAGATCCGCCTGCCTCTGCCTCCACGCCCGGCTCAAATAGTCTTATCTATAGATATATAGGACTCAAGGAAAACTTTAAAACATCCATCTGGGCTGGTGATTTTAGTACACAGCTTTAATCCCAGCACTAGGGAGGCAAAGGAAGGCATATCTCTATGGGATCCAGGTCAGCCTGGTCTATATATCCAGTTCCAGGCCAGTTGGGACTACAAAGGGACCCTATCTAAGTAAACAAACAAAAAAACCCAGAAACTTGCCGGGGCCGTGGTGGCATACGCCTTTAATCCTAGCACTTGGGAGGCAAAGGCAGGCGGATCTTTGTGAGTTCAAGGCCAGCCTGGTCTACAGAGTGAGTTCCAGGACAGCTGGGGCTATAGGGAGACCCTGTCTCGAAAACTCAAAAAAAAAACAAACCCGGAAACTCGCCAAGAGTAGTGAAACACACCAAGAGGTAAAGGTCAGAGTTCACAATTTGCCTCAGCTACACAATAGAATTCCAAGCCTGCCTGAGGTATGAGACTGTGTCTCAAAATACAAACAAAAACGAAATAAGAACCAGGCACTGTAGCATATCTTGGAGACACACTTGATCAACACAAGCAGTCTTTGTCCTCATGAAGCTTAAAATGACTTTTAAATAGCCGGGCATGGAGGCACACGCCTTTAATCCTAGCACTCGGGAGGCAGAGCGGGGCGGTCTTTTTGTTGAGTTCAAGGCACGCCTGGTCTACAGAGGTCCGCATCTGGGGCTACAGGGAGACCCTGTCTTTTAGAAAAGAACAAAAAAAAAAAAAAAAGAATTTTTAAAAAATTTTATGCCAGGCGTGGTAGCGCTCACCTTTAATCCTAGCACTCTGGGAGGCAGAGGCAGGCGATCTTTGTGAGTTCAAGGCTAGCCTGGTCTACAGAGTGAGCTTCCAGGACAGCTGGGGCTACAGGGAGACCCTGTCTCGAAAAAAAAAAAATAAATAAATAATAAATAAATAATAAAAATTTATTTTTATTCTTTTTTGGTCTCTTTTTATTTTTTGGTCTTTTTGAGACAGGGTCTCCCTTTAGTCCCAGTTGGCCTAGAGCTCGATATATAGATCAGGCCGGCCTTGAGATCTGCCTATCTCTTCCTCCCAAGTGATGGGATTAAAGGTGTGTACCACCACACCCAGTTATTTTTATTTTATGTGTATGACTATAATGCCTGTGTGTAAGTAGATGCATCTGTGTCATGCAATGCCTTTGGAGGTCAGAAAAAAGCATCAGATCCCCTGGAACTGGAGTTACAGATGGTCGTTAGCCACCATGTGGGTGCTGGGAATCAAATTTGAGTCCTCTGCAAGAGCAGTCAGTACTCTTACACTGGGCCATCTCTCCAGCCTTAAATTATTATTATTATTATTGTTATTATTTTTGGTCTTTTCGAGACAGGGTCTCCTTATAGCTCCAGCTGTCCTGGAACTCACTCTGTAGACCAGGCTGGCCTTGAACTCACAAAGATCCACCTTCCTCTGCCTCCCAAGTGCTAGGATTAAAGGCGTGCAGCCACCACACCCAGCTGAGCCTTATTCTTTAAGAGAACATCGAGAGGGCTGGAGAGTTGGCCTAGCGGTTAGGAGCGCCGATGCTCTTGCAGAGGACCCGGGTTCGATCCCCAGCACCCACATGGCGGCCAAGAGCCGTCTGAAACTCCAATTCCAGGGAACTCCAGTTTCAGGGGAATCCGACACCGTCTTCTGACCTCTGCGGCATTTGCCACGACACAGGTGCACAAACTGCATGCAGACAGTTACATTCATACACATACAGAAATAAATAAAATTAATAAAAAAAAAAAAAGAAGACAACATCAAGCAAATTCCATTCAAATTTGTGCTTAGGGACTTAGAAATGATTTTCCTAAAGGCCTCTTATATACAGCAGAGGGGAAAAAAAGGGAAACTACACAAGACAATCTTCCAGCAGTACCCTTTCTACTACACCGCAACTATTTCTCAAGAAATACAGTAATTAGCATTAGCAATAGTATCTCTGATATATTCAGAAATTCCCAAGAACATGATAATGCCCCATTTATTGAAATTCTAAAAAACACAATCTACAGTCAGTCGTGGTGGCACAAGCCTTTAATCCCAGCACTCAGGAGGCAGAGGCAGGTGGAGCTCTGTGAATTCAAGGCCAGCCCTGTCTACATAGGGAGTTCCAGGACAGCTGGTGCTACAGGGAGACCCTGTCTCAAAAACAAACATACCTATGAAAAATCCAGGGCTGGGGATGTAGTAGAGCACTTGCTTAGCATGTCTCCTAGCATTTGCCCTGATTCAATCCCCAACACTGGAAAACAAAGAAATAAAATTTTGGGGGCTGGAGAGCTGGCTCAGCAGTTAAAGAGTGTCGGCTGCTCTTGGCAGAGGTTTGATTCACAGCACCCACAGAGTGGCTAATAACTGTCTATAATTCCAGTTCCAGAGGAACCTGACACCTTTTTCTGACTCTACAAGCACTGCATGATATGGGAACACTTATACACATGCAGGCAATACATTCATACACAAAAAATAAAAATATTTCAGGCATTTCTTACCTCATGACCTTTACCTTTGAATTTTGTCTTATCAAACACATGCCTTAAGGCTGGAAGCCCTCTCTCTGAAGTTAATCTGTGAAGAGAAATGTATTTTTTTATTTTATTTCTTTTTTTATTATTTATGTGTATGAATGTACTGTCGGCATGTAGGTTGGTGCACCCGTGTCATGCAATGCCTCGGAGATCAGAAGACGGTGTCGGATTCCCCTGCAACTGGAGTTAAAGACGGTTCTTAGCCACCATGTGGGTGCTGGGAATCGAACCTGGGTCCTCTGTAAGAGCAGTCGGTGCACTTAACCACTGAGTCATCTCTCCAGCCCAGAGAAATATATTTTGAATTCAGGTTTTCTAGCCGTGTCAAAAATTTCTACCCAGGCATGGTGGTGCACACCTTTGACCCCAGCTCTTGGGAGGCATAGGCAGGTGGATCTCTGCCAGCCTGGTTGAGATAAGGAATTCCAAGCCAGCTGAGGCTAAAGAAAAACCCTGTCTCAAAAAGACCAAAAAAGAAAAAAAATTTTCTTCTGAACTAGAGATAAAAAAAAAAAATTGTTTACAGATCTGTTCTCCAAATCATCCCAACCAAAGCTTGTAATAGTAGAAGAAGGTGGCTGGAGAAATGGCTCAGAGGTTGAAGAGTGCTAACTGCTCTTAGAACTAGAGGAATGGCTCAGTGGTTAAGAGCGCCGACTGCTCTTGCAGAGGACCCAGGTTCAATTCCCAGCACCGACATGGCAGCTAAGAACCATCTTTAAGCTGGGCATGGCGGCTCATGACTTTAATAATAGCACTCAGGAGGCAGAGGCAGGTGCATATCTGTGACTTCAAGGCCAGCCTGGTCTACAGAGTTCCAGGCCAGCTAGGGCTATAGAGAGACCCTGTCTAATACACACACACACACACACACACACACACACACATACACACACACACACACACACACATACACACTCACACACATATATTAGAAGAAAACCCATTACTGAAACGAAAAACTCTTAAGTATATACGGACAATAAATGTACATACCTATGAGCATCCAGCTTGGGTAGATTCCTTTTAACTGCTCTCCTTGGAGGTACAGGAATAGGCACTCTACTCCCTGACTCTAGTGAAATAGACAAAGATTTAGTATTAAAAAATTTAGTCATGGCCGCGCTCCTTGCGCGGTGGTGGCACAGCCGTTTAATCCTAAGCACCATAGGGAGCCGCAGAGGCAGCGCTGATTTCTTTGTGTTGAGTTGTCCAAGCAGGCAAACTGGGTCTATACAGAGTGAGTTCCAGGACAGCTGGGGCTACAGGAGACCCTGTCATCTAAAGAACAAAAAAAAAATAAAATAAAATTAATAAAATAAAATAAAATAAAATTAAGTTTAGCTGCTGGAGAGATGGCATAGCGATTAAGAGTGCTGCATGCCTCCTTGATGGATGGACCGGTCCCAGGTAGTTCGTCCACCGATACGCACATTCTTATGCAGCTGAGAACCCTATTGTTGGATCTTCCAGTCCCAAGGGGAATCCCTCCTTCTCGACTTCTTACGAGGCAGTTGTACGATCTTTGGGTGCACAGGACCTACATGCAGGAAGACGTACATTGCGATCTACACATAAAAAAAAATTTTTATCTTTGTATACACAAAAAATTATCATATATACTCAATAAAGAAAAAAGAAATTTTAATAAATAAAATTTTTTTTAATCCCTTGGGTGCTGGAGGATAGTGATGGCACAGTGGTTACAGAGCGCCAAATACTGTCTCTTTGAGAGAACCGTCTTAAACTCCTCAATGTTTCTCAGCGGAATCCGGACACCCTTCTCATACCCTTACGTTGGCAAATATGCCACTTACACAACGCGGTCGACAAACCTACCATTGCAGGCAACCAGTACATTCATACAACATATAAGCTGAACTGGGACAGATAACTAAAACATGAGGCATTTCACAAGGCATTTCCAGCACATACCAGCACTCAGAANAAGGACAGTACATTCATACAACATAAAAGCTGAACTGGGACAGATAACTAAAACATGAGGCATTTCACAAGGCATTTCCAGCACATACCAGCACTCAGAAGCTAAAGCAGGATTACTGACTTTAGGCCTACCTAGAGACACGTTTGAGATCATATCAAAAACCACAAGTAGGCCACGGCATAGTGGTGCCAGGTTATCTCAAATCTCACCACTTCAGGAGGCAGAGGCAAGAATGGATCTCTTTGAGTTTCAAGGCCAGCGTGATCCACATATCAAGTTCCAGGAAGGCTGGGGCTGCAGGAAGACCCTGTCTCAAAAAGACAAAAAGAAAAAAAAAAAAAGGGGGGGTGGCTGGAGAGATGGCTCAGCGTTAAGACACTGACTGCTCTTGCAGAGGACCTGGGTTTCGATTCCCAGCACCCACATGGCGGCTAAGAAACCAGTCTTTTAACTCCAGTTCCAGGGGAATCCATGCTCTCTTCTGACCTCTGCAGCATATGCACAAAATGGGGCACCAACCTAATGCATACAGTACACTTCATACACATAAAAATAATAAATAAAAGCCGGGCGTGTGGCGCACGCCTTTAATCTAGCACTTGGGAGGCAGAGCAGCAGATCTTTGTGAGTTCAAGGCCAGCCTGGTCTACAGAGTCGAGTTTCCAGGACAGCTGGGGCTACAGGGAGACCCTGTCTCAAAAAGACCAATAAATAAACTAAATAAATTAAATAAATGAATAAATAAATAAATAAATAAATAGAAAAAAAAATCCAGCAACAACAAATCACAGAACACATTTGTGAAATTCTCAGTACAGACCTTCATCAGGGTCAGCTTCTGCACCTTCTCTCTCTGGTGAGGCTGGAGGTGGGAAAGGAGGAAAGGTTTCATCTTCCACATATTCATAATTTGGTAATTCAACCAAGCCATTTTCTTCTGGTTCCAGCATCATCTCCTCTAGGAGAAAAAAAGTTCTCTTTGTCACCCAAACCAGTCTTCCCATTACATAGTTCCATGTGTAGCAAGTCTTGTGTTTCAAGAACTTAAACCAAATTTCAAACTCATGTCATAGAGAAGATACTCGGACATGGTGGTGCTAACCTTGGATTCCGGCACTTGGAAGGCAGAGGCAGGTGGATCTCTGTGAGTTCAACGCCAGCTGATAATAGAGGGAGACCCTGTCTCGAAAAGACAAAGAAAAAAAAGTAGAGAAGACAATTTGAGGAAAAGAAATAAAACTGAGCTGTACTGAGTACCCTACCACTGAATAACTATGATTTTAGGTGGTTTGGTTTTGGGATTTTTTTTGGTCTTTTCGAGACAGGGTCTCCCTGTAGCCCCAGCTGTCCTGGAACTCACTGTGTAGACCAGGCTGGCCTTGAACTCACAGAGATCTACCTGCCTCTGCCTCCTGAGTGCTAGGATTAAAGGCGTGTGCCACCACACCCGGCTTAGAGCATTTTTTTTTTTTTTATTAGAGCAGCTTTTTAAAAAATCTGTTTACCAGCATGGCGGGGCATGCCTTTTACCTCAGCACTCAGGAGGCAGAGGCAGGTGGATCTCTGTGAGTTCAAGGCCAGCCTGGTCTACACAGTGAGTTCCAGGACAACTGGGGCTACAGGGAGACCCTATCTTTAAAATAAAAACAAAAACAAAAAGGCCGGAGAGATTGCTCAGCAGTTAAGAGCACTGGCTGCTCTTGCAAAAGACCTAGATTCAGTCAATTCCCAGCACCTACCTGGCAGCAAACAATTGCCTATAACTCTGGTTCTTCCAGGATCCAACACCCTAACCTCCTCTGATCTCATGTACTGCACAACATGGGTACACTTATGTAATTCAGGTAAAATACTCATGCACACAAAAAATAAAAAAATTTTAATTTTTTAAAAAATATAATGGGGGGGGCTGGAGAGATAGCCTAGTGGTTAAGAGCACCGACTGCTCTTGCAGAGGACCTGGGTTCGATCCCCAGCACCCACATAGCGGATGAGAACCATCTTTAACTCCAGTTCCAGGGGAATCCGACACCCTCTTCTCACCTCCGTGGAATTGCACGACACAGGCGCACAAACCTGCATGCAGACAGTACATTCATACACATACAAAAATAAATAAATATATATATAAAATAGGGCCAAATGTGGTGGTGCATGCCTTTAATCCCAGCACTTGGGAGGCAGATGCAGGTAGATCTCTGTGAGTTCAAGGCCAGCCTTATCTACATAGCAAGTTCCAGACCAGCTGGGGCTTACAGGGAGACCCTGTCTCAAAAAGACTAAAAAATAAATAAAAATAATATATAAACTCATACTTCCCAGCCTCATTTTATACCACTCTCTAATGTGACTCCAGTTCCAGGAGAATCCAACTTCCTCCTCCTGGCCTCTGTGGACAATGTATGACATGTGTGCACATATATTTGCAGGCAATACACTATACACATAAAATAAAAAGTAAACATTTTTTAATTCTATTTATTTTTTTATGTGTATGAATGTACGGTCTGCATGTAGGTTTGTGCACCAGTGTTGTGCAATACCACGGACGGTGTAGGATTCCCCTGGAACTGGAGTTAAAGATGGTTCTCAGACACCATGTGGGTGCTGGGGATCGAGCCTGGGTGCTCTGCAAGAGCAGTTGTCGCTCTTAACCACTAGGCCATCTCTCCAGCAAAAAAAGTAAAAATTTTTAAAGAATGCATGGGGGCGTTGCTGGGCGTGGTGGTGCATGCCTTTAATCCTAGCACTTGGGAGGCAGAGGCAGGCGGATCTTCGTGAGTTCAAGGCCAGCCTGGTCTACAGAGTGAATTCCAGGACAGCTGGGGCTACAGGGAGACCCTGTCTCAAAAAGACCAAAAANGAGTTCCAGGATAGCTGGAACTACAGGGAGACCCTGTCTCGAAAAGACCAAAAAAAAAAAAAAAAAAAAAAACAAAAAATTTCAGTCTTTCTCTCCTCCCTTCTTTTTTTTTTGTGTTTTGTCTTTTGAGACAGGGTCTCTGTAGTCCCAGCTATCCTGGAACTCACTCTGTAGACCAGGCTGGGCTTGAACTCACAAAGTCCACCTGCCTCTGCCTCCAGAGTGCTAGGATTAAAGGCGTGCAGCACCATGCCTGCCCTCCCTTCTTAAAAAAAAACAAAAACCCACACACATTTTATGTGAGTGTGGTGGTGCACATATTTTTTTTTTTCTTTTTGAGACAGAGTCTCCCTGTAGTTCCAGGGGCCTGGAACTCACTATGTAGACCTTCACCGGGGTAGTGGTGCACCACCTTTAATCCCAACACTTGGCAGAGGTCAGGCGAACTCTGTGCGTTGAAGGCCAGCCTGGTTACATAGTGAGTTCCAGGACAGCTAGGCTACATACAGGGAGACCCTGTCTCAAAAAGACCACCCCCCCAAAAAGACAAAAAAAATTATTTCTATCATCTATCCATCCATCCATCCATAATGTGTATGATTGTTTTGCCTCTTGTATCTAAGTGCATCTCAAAAAAAATAAATAAAATGAATAAAAACAAGTGTACCTCATGTGCGGTGCCCGCGGAAGTCAGCAGGGGCATCAATTCCCCACAATTGTAGTTAGGGAGTTGTTAGACGCCACGTGGGTGCTGGGAACCAGGCAGCCAGTAGGTACTCTTAACTAATCCTAAGTCTTTTCTTTCTTTCTCTCTCTCTCTCTTCTCTTCTCCCTCTCCTCCTCCTCATTTTTTTTTTTAACTCACTGTGTAAATCACGCTGGTCTGGAACTTGTGGCGTTCCTCCGGCCTCGGTCTGCGGAGTGCTGGGATTCAAGCCCTGCGGCGTCACGCGCGCCTTCCACAGCTCTGTTTTCCGAAATGTGTAAAGTACCTAGAAAGTAAGAACCTTAAGGTTTGCACTGGTCGGGCGTTGAGAAGGCCGCTGTCGGGTGGGCGAGTGGGGGAAGGAGATGGCTCCAAAGACCCGTGTTTAGACCGGATCCATAGACCGCGCTCCCAGGCCCCGCCCAGGTCTCGCGCGCTTTGGCGCCGAACGCACTGAGCCCTTCTCGCGGTAGGATTACCGAGTCTCGCGAGAAGCGCTGTTTCTAGCGCCAGTCGCAGCGGTAGCGGAGGCGGCGGTGGTGTGTGAGAGGTGAGGCGCGGCGGCTGTTTAGTAGCTGAAGCTGTGCCGGGTAGCGTGCTGGCGCTGTAGGATCGCAGGGCCGGGGCGGAGTGGGGCGGCGGGACTGGGCGGGCGGAATCCTCACCTCGGGCTCTTGAGCCTGCGGCGATGGACCGTACTGCCCCAGCGCGTGCCCAGGGCCTGGGGTCGTGCGGAAGTGGAGTGAACGAGTGAGTGAAGTTGACTAGATCGGAGGGCGGATGAAAATGTCAGAGAAGCCGAAAGAGAGGTGTGTGTTTTAGGGCTGGCTTCCCTGCGGGACCGCGAGTTAGCCCGGTAGAACTGCTTTAGGACGAGGGGCTTGTGTTTTGACAGCCTGGGAAAAGTTGAACGCTGGAAAGGAATTGTGGGTTGGATACTGAATTTGTTATCCATGCTCTTCTGGGAGTTTGAAGATGAAACAGGAAATTAAGTTTCATCAGTGTCTAAAAAGATGGGAATATCACCATTGTCAATGAGCGAAGTATAATAAACCTTTAATTCTATACAAATGCTGGTAAGAAGCATCTCATGCTGAACTACTTTTAGCAGTTACAGTAGTCAAACTCAAGAGCTAGGAATACCATTTTAGGACTTAATTAGGAAGAGATTGAATGTATATACTAGAGTTTTGGAGGGGTGGGAGGATGGTGCTGGGGATAGAAACCCGAGGCAGTTGTCTACTATAAATTTAGAACAACCAACTCTAAATATATCATGTGACTTCTGTCTTTGCAGTTAAAAAAAAAAAAACAAACCCACAGTTCATATAGCTTACTGAAAGATAAACTAGGAGTTGGTCTTTTTTTTTTTTTTTTTATTAATTTTTGTATGTGTCTGAATGTACTGTCTGCATGCCAAGTTTGTGCACCCGTGTCGTGCAATGCCGCGGAGGTCAGAAGAGGGTGTCGGATTCCCTTGAATGGAGTTCTCCTGGAATTGGAGTTTCAGACAGCTCTCGGCCGCCATGTGGGTGCTGGGGATCGAACCCGCGGTCCTCTGCAAGAGCGTCGGCGCTCCTAACCGCTAGGCCATCTCTCCAGCCCAAGTTGGTTCTTTTTTTAAAAATGTATTTGTGTCAAGGCCAGCCTGGTCTACAGAGTGAGTTCCAGGACAGCTGGGACTACAGGGAGACCCTGTCTCGAAAAGACCAAAAAAAAAAAAATGTATTTGTGGCCATAGAAATTCACAGTTGGGGGCTGGAGAGATGACCTAGCAGTTAAGAGCGCCTGCTCTTGCAGAGGACCCGGGTTCTATCCCCAGCACCCACATGGCAGCTGAGAACCGTCTGTAACTCCAATTCCAGGAGAACTCCAGTTCCAGGGGAATCCGACGCCCTCTTCTGACCTCTGGGCATTGCACCGACACGGGTGCACAGACCTACATGCAAACAGTACATTCATACACATACAGAAATAAGTAAATAATTAATAAATAAATAAAAATATTAAAAGAAAATAGAGCTGGACTGAGTGGCACATTCATAAAATCCTAACATTTAGGAAGTGGAGGTAGGAGGATCAGGAGTTGGAGGACAGTGTGGGCTACATGAAATCCTGTCTCAACAACAAAAAATGAGGCTGGAGAGATGGCTCAGGGGTTAAGAGTGCTTACTGCTCTTGCAGAATAGCCAGGTTTGGTTCCCTGTATCCATACAGGCACCTTACAGTGACCTACTTGGAACTCCAGTTCCAGGGGATCTGATGCCCTTTGGCTTCCCAGGGCACCTTCATGTGCGTAGTACATGCAAACTCATATAGATATACATATAGAAAGAAAATAAACATGGTCCCTCTTGGGGGGAGGGGAGAGGAGGTGTTTTTGAGAAAGGGTCTCCCTGTAGCCTCAGCTGGCCTGGAACTATGTAGACTAGGCTGGCCTTGAACTCAGATCTGCCTGCCTCTGCCTCCTGAGTGCTGGGATTAAAGGTGTGTGCCACCATGCCAGGCTAAAAAAAAACCAAAAACCACCAAACACCAACTGTATGGCCTACATGCATTTAAATGTACCTGTGTCTTGTAGTACTGTCAGAGGACAGAAGAGGGCATCAGATCTCCTGCAGAGCCAGTGCTCTTAACTGGTGAGCCATCTCTCTAGCCCCCATGCATTCTTTTTTTTTTTTTTTTCTTTTTTGGTCTTTTCGAGACAGGGTCTCCCTGTAGCCTCAGCTGTCCTGGAACTCACTCTGTAGACCAGGCTGGCCTTGAACTCACAAAGATCCGCCTGCCTCTGCCTCCTGAGTGCTAGGATTAAAGGCGTGCGCCACCACACCCGGCGACACAAATACATTTTTAAAAAAAGAACCAACTCCTGAGTTTATCTTTCAGTAAGCTATATGAACTGTGGGTTTGTTTTTTTTTTAACTGCAAAGACAGAAGTCACATGATATATTTAGAGTTGGTTGTTCTAAATTTATAGTAGACCACTGCCTCGGGTTCTATCCCCAGCACCATCCTCCCACCCCTCCAAAACTCTAGTATATACATTCAATCTCTTCCTAATTAAGTCCTAAAATGGTATTCCTAGCTCTTGAGTTTGACTACTGTAACTGCTAAAAGTAGTTCAGCATGAGATGCTTCTTACCAGCATTTGTATAGAATTAAAGGTTTATTATACTTCGCTCATTGACAATGGTGATATTCCCATCTTTTTAGACACTGATGAAACTTAATTTCCTGTTTCATCTTCAAACTCCCAGAAGAGCATGGATAACAAATTCAGTATCCAACCCACAATTCCTTTCCAGCGTTCAACTTTTCCCAGGCTGTCAAAACACAAGCCCCTCGTCCTAAAGCAGTTCTACCGGGCTAACTCGCGGTCCCGCAGGGAAGCCAGCCCTAAAACACACACCTCTCTTTCGGCTTCTCTGACATTTTCATCCGCCCTCCGATCTAGTCAACTTCACTCACTCGTTCACTCCACTTCCGCACGACCCCAGGCCCTGGGCACGCGCTGGGGCAGTACGGTCCATCGCCGCAGGCTCAAGAGCCCGAGGTGAGGATTCCGCCCGCCCAGTCCCGCCGCCCCACTCCGCCCCGGCCCTGCGATCCTACAGCGCCAGCACGCTACCCGGCACAGCTTCAGCTACTAAACAGCCGCCGCGCCTCACCTCTCACACACCACCGCCGCCTCCGCTACCGCTGCGACTGGCGCTAGAAACAGCGCTTCTCGCGAGACTCGGTAATCCTACCGCGAGAAGGGCTCAGTGCGTTCGGCGCCAAAGCGCGCGAGACCTGGGCGGGGCCTGGGAGCGCGGTCTATGGATCCGGTCTAAACACGGGTCTTTGGAGCCATCTCCTTCCCCCACTCGCCCACCCGACAGCGGCCTTCTCAACGCCCGACCAGTGCAAACCTTAAGGTTCTTACTTTCTAGGTACTTTACACATTTCGGAAAACAGAGCTGTGGAAGGCGCGCGTGACGCCGCAGGGCTTGAATCCCAGCACTCCGCAGACCGAGGCCGGAGGAACGCCACAAGTTCCAGACCAGCGTGATTTACACAGTGAGTTAAAAAAAAAAAAATGAGAGAGAGGGAGGGAGGGAGAGAGAGAGAGAGAGAGAGAGAGAAAGAAAGAAAAGACTTAGGATTAGTTAAGAGTACCTACTGGCTGCCTGGTTCCCAGCACCCACGTGGCGTCTAACACTCCCTAACTACAATTGTGGGGAATATGATGCCCTCTGCTGACTTCCGCGGGCACCGCACATGAGGTACACTTGTTTTTATTCATTTTATTTATTTTTTTTGAGATGCACTTAGATACAAGAGGCAAAACAATCATACACATTAGATGGATGGATGGATGGATAGATGATAGAAATAATTTTTTTGTCTTTTTGGGGGGTGGTCTTTTTGAGACAGGGTCTCCCTGTATGTAGCCTTAGCTGTCCTGGAACTCACTATGTAGACCAGGCTGGCCTTCAACTCACAGAGATTCGCCTGACCTCTGCCCAAGTGTTGGGATTAAAGGTGTGCACCACTAGCCCGGTGAAGGTCTACATAGTGAGTTCCAGGCCAGCTGGAACTACAGGGAGACTCTGTCTCAAAAAGAAAAAAAAAAATATGTGCACCACCACACTCACATAAAATGTGTGTGGGTTTTTGTTTTTTTTTAAGAAGGGAGGGCCAGGCATGGTGCTGCACGCCTTTAATCCTAGCACTCTGGAGGCAGAGGCAGGTGGATCTTTGTGAGTTCAAGCCCAGCCTGGTCTACAGAGTGAGTTCCAGGATAGCTGGGACTACAGGAGACCCTGTCTCGAAAAGACCTCAAAAAAAAGAAGGGAGGAAGAGAAACTGACTTTGCACACGTCTTTTTTTTTTTTTTTTTTTTTTTTTTTGGTCTTTTCGAGACCCCCCCCCCCCCCCCCCCACCCCGCCCGCCCCCGCCCCCCCCCCCACCCCCCCCACCCCCCCCTCCCTGTAGTTCAGCTATCCTGAACTCACTCTGTAGACCAGGCTGGCCTTGAACTCACAAAGATCCGCCTGCCTCTGCCTCCCAAGTGCTAGGAGGCACACGTCTTTAATCCCAGCACATGGAGGCAGAGGCAGGCCGTTCTCTTGTGAGTTCCAGGCCAGCTGGGGCTACAGGGAGACCTTGTTTCAAAAACACCAAAAAAAAAAAAAGGTATCTCAGGACTGGAGAGATGGCTCAGCACTTAGAGCACCATCTGCTCTTGTAGAAAACCCAGATTCGCTGGGTGTGGTGGCGCACGCCTTTAATCCTAGCACTTGGGAGGCAGAGGCAGGCGGCATGTGGATCTTTGTGAGTTCAAGGCCAGCCTGGTCTACATTGCGAGTTCCAGGACAGCTGGGGCTACAGAAGACCCTGTCTCAAAAAAAAGAAAAGAAGAAAACCCAGGTTCAATAACAATTGTCTGTAATTCCAGATCCAGGGGAATTTGACACCTTCTGACTCTGAGTATTGCATGACACAGGTGCACTTACACATTTGCAGGCCATATACTCATATACATAAGAATAATAATTTTTTTTTTAAGTATTTCAGGCAGAACACCCGTGGTGCAGTACAAGATGGCTGACACGGAAGTAATCTTTCCCAAGAAGCATAAGAAGAAAAAAGACCGGAAGCCATTACAAGAAGAGGATGTGGCTGAAATACAACATGCTGAAGAATTTCTTATCAAACCAGAATCCAAAGTGGCTCAGTTGGACACTTCCCAGTGGCCCTTGTTACTAAAGAATTTTGATAAGCTAAATGTTAGGACAACACACTATACACCTCTTCCTTGTGGTTCTAATCCTCTGAAGAGGGAGATTGGAGAGTATATCAGGACAGGTTTCATTAATCTTGACAAGCCCTCTAACCCCTCTTCCCATGAGGTGGTGGCGTGGATCCGACGAATACTTCGGGTAGAGAAGACGGGCCACAGTGGCACACTAGATCCCAAGGTGACTGGTTGTTTAATTGTGTGCATTGAACGAGCCACTCGCTTAGTGAAATCCCAGCAGAGTGCAGGTAAAGAGTATGTGGGAATTGTCCGGCTGCACAATGCCATCGAAGGGGGGACTCGGCTTTCTAGGGCCCTAGAAACTCTGACAGGAGCCCTGTTCCAGCGGCCCCCGCTTATTGCTGCAGTGAAGAGGCAGCTTCGAGTGAGGACTATCTACGAGAGCAAAATGATTGAATATGATCCTGAAAGAAGATTAGGAATCTTCTGGGTGAGCTGTGAGGCTGGCACCTACATCCGGACACTGTGTGTGCACCTTGGTCTGTTACTGGGAGTTGGTGGTCAGATGCAGGAACTTCGGAGGGTTCGTTCCGGAGTCATGAGTGAAAAGGACCATATGGTGACCATGCATGATGTACTCGATGCTCAGTGGCTGTATGATAACCATAAGGATGAGAGCTACTTGCGGCGTGTTGTTTACCCTTTGGAAAAGCTGTTGACATCTCATAAACGACTGGTTATGAAAGATAGTGCAGTGAACGCGATCTGCTATGGGGCCAAGATCATGCTTCCTGGGGTTCTCCGCTATGAGGATGGCATTGAGGTCAACCAGGAGATTGTGGTCATTACAACCAAGGGAGAAGCTATCTGCATGGCTATTGCGTTAATGACCACAGCAGTGATTTCTACCTGTGACCATGGTATAGTAGCCAAGATCAAGAGAGTGATCATGGAGAGAGACACTTACCCTCGCAAGTGGGGTTTAGGCCCAAAGGCAAGTCAGAAGAAGATGATGATCAAGCAGGGCCTTCTGGACAAGCATGGCAAACCCACAGACAACACCCCTGCCACCTGGAAACAGGACTATGTTGACTACAGGGATTCTGGAAAGAGAGAAGTTGCAGAAGCACTACCAGCTCCTCAGTTAGCTGCTGAATCAGTAAAAGTCACAAAAAGGAAGAGGGAGAGTGAGAGTGAAAGTGAGGAGACTCCTCCAGCAGCTCCCCAATTGACGAAGAAGGAAAAGAAGAAAAATAAGAAGGACAAGAGGGCCCAAACTGTGCTGGAAAGTGGGGGTGAGGCTGGAGACAGGGATAGTGATACCAGCAAAAAGAAGAGGGCCCAAACTGTGCTGGAAAGTGGGGGTAAGGCTGGAGACAGGGATAGTGATACCAGCAAAAAGAAGAAAAAAAAGAAGAAAGTAAAAGTGGTAGAAGTGGTGTCTGAATAGTAAAAGGCACTAGAAGTTGTATCCAGCTGGGAGAAGTAAACATCTTATGGAGGAAACTGTTTTTGAGGGATTGGAACAAAGGTCCCAGAGTAGAGTTCTGATGCTTTGGCTACTGCTTGTGACCTGGGTGGTTAGCTGGTGTGCTCATCCCATCCTGTCCTGTTTTAAGGATATGAGTGACATAAAGCAGATTTCTGCTACTGACCTCTGCTTGAGTGGGGAAGCTGTACCTTCAGACCCAGCACTGCCCAGTAACTGTCTGCAGCTATGTACCAATAGCCATCTTAAATGGCTTAGTCTTCTCATTGTGTCTGCTAAATGTATAGAACTTTTTATGAATAGAAGTCTTAACTGAATTATGTTCACTGGTGAGATCTTGTCCTGTGAGGGGTGCTCTATTCTGGTGTGGGGTATAGGCCTTGCTGGCCAGGTGGTGTCCACTGTTTTTGCCATAGCATTTTGTGCAGTTCCCCAAAGCCATTTGTTTATCCAATTTTGTCTGGCTACTTGTGATTGTGGTGGAAGCCAAACCATTCCTGTTCCTTCATTTTTTTTTTTTTAACCTTAATTTGCTTTTGAAGAATGGATTCATTGCTGGAAGAAGAATGTAATTTTTAGTTATTAAAGTAGACTCGTGAACTTTTAAAAGTATTCCTGTTGGGGCCGGGCGTGGTGGCGCACGCCTTTAATCCTAGCACTTGGGAGGCAGAGGCAGGCGGATCTTTGTGAGTTCCAGGCCAGCTGGGGCAACAGGGAGACCCTGTCTCAAAAAGACCAAAAAAAAAAAAAAGTATTCCTGTTGGGTTTACTAAATTGCTAATCTCAGACTAGCAAAGCAAAAAACAATCAGCTAGATATGGTGGCCCATGCTTTTAATCCCTGTAGTCAGGAGGCAAAGGTAGATGAATCTCTGAAACTGAGTCCAGCCTGGTCTATGTAGTAAGTTGCAGGCCAGCTGGGGCTACAGGGAAACCCTGTCTCAAAAAGACCAAAAAAAAAATTTTTAAGTTGATAAATGGTAGATCACATGTTTGAAAAGAATAAGATAAAACTGCCAATTTTATCTCCCTACATTTTGTGTGGAAGTATACACATACACCCCATTTTCCTTTTTCGTTCTTTCCAGGCAGGCAAAGTATACTAAACAAGACTAGTTTAAATACCAAATGACAACTTCCATTGTCCAAATTGTTGCAGCAAGAGAGATTCTTTTACTTGTCTAGGTAAGTCTATGGCCCACACTTTTGTCTAATAAAGTACATGCAAAAGTTAAAAATGTATAACTTTTTCCCCAAACAAAACCAGAAAATGGATGTTGTGAGTTTGCACTTCCGTTCCATTATAAACTGATTGGTGACCTTTGGCTGTGCTCCAATCCTGTCATGATATTATTAATAATAGTACTTCCTAGTGTCATAAAGATTACAGCTAGTACTTAATAATTGTCATCTATCATCAAGAATGTAATCTTTACAGTGTTCCACCATTTTAGAAAATGTAAAGATTTTGTTGAGTAATTGAACTCACAAATAAAATTATAGTTGTACATCTATATTGTCAAAGATTGCCTCTTTTATATATGAAAAATAATTAGGAATATATTTTCTCTGTTGTATATGGTTATATAGGGGGGTGTAGGCCAGAGGTCAAGTAAAGTGTCTTCCTCTCAACTTTACTTTTTTTGGTGTTTTTGAAACAGGGTCTCCTTGTAGCTCCAGCTGTCCTGGAACTCACTCTGTAGACCAGGCTGGCCTTTAATGCACAAAGATCCACCTGCCTCTGCCTCCCAAGTGCTAGGATTAAAGGCGTGCGCCACCATGCCCAGCTTCCACTTTATTTTTTGGAGTTGTTATTATTTCCTGTGTATGAGTGTTTTGTCTGCATGTGTATAAATAAATGCACCTAGGTCATGCAATGCCTGCATGTGTGTAAATGCACCTGTGTCATGCAGTGCCTGCATGTGTGTACATGCACCTGTGCAATGCCTGCAGAGTACAGAAGAGGGCATCAGGTTCCCTGGAACTGGAGTTGCAGCTCGAATTTAGTGGTCATATGGGTGCTGGAATTCAAACTGGGGTCCTCTGCAAGAACATCCAGTGCTGTTAACCACTGAGCCATCTCTCCAGCCCCCACCTTATTTTTTGAAACAGTCTGTCACTGAACCTGGAGCTCACCATTTTGGCAAGAGTAGCTAGCCAGCAGGACCCAGGGGGATCTTGGGTCCTCACCCTGTGTGGCAGGCACTTTACTCACTGAGCCATCTCCCCAGACGTAGGAATATGTTATCTTTATCAATTTCACCAAAGGCACAAAAGTTCCCTTTCCTATGGACCATATCATTAGTTAATTAATTAATTTATTTATTTTTTGCTTTTTGAGACAGGGTCTACCTTTAGTCCCAGCTGGCCTGGAGTTCCCTATGTCCCTAGACATAGGGACTAGGGTAGACCAGGCTGGCCTTGAACTCACAGATATGCCTGTCTCTGCCTCCCAAGTGCTAGGATTAAAGGTGTGCACCACCATGCCCAGCTTAAAATTCTTTTACATTTTAATTTTGATGCTTTTAAAGACAAATTAAGCTTGATGTGTGCCACACACCTTTAATCCCAGCTCTTGGGAGGCAGAGGCAGGCTGATCTATGAGTTGAATGGATGACAGGCTGCTCTGGATAGTGAGTTCCAGGCCAGCCAGGGTTATATAGTGATACTATGTCTCAAAAAACAAAACAGGCTGCCGATGGTGGTGGACACCTTTAACCCTAGCACTTGGGAGGCAGAGGTGGGCGATCTCTGTGAGTTCAAGGCCAGCCTGGTCTAAAGAGCAAGTTCTAGGACAGCCGGAGCTACAGGGAGACCCTGTCTCTAAAAAACAACAAAACAAACAAAAAATCAGGTGCTGGAGAGATGGCTCAGCAGTTAAGAGCACTGGTTACTTTCAGGGTTCAGTTCTCAGCACCCACATGGCTGCTAAAAACCATCCTTGACTCCAGTTCCACAGGAACCCGTGCCCTCTTCTGGCTTCCAGGGGCATTGCATGCACAAGTTCACTTAAATACATGCAGGCAAAACCCTCACACATAAAATAAAATTTTAATTTATTTCACATCCTCTTGAATGTTTGAAATGTTTCTAGTTGCACAGCAATGCACAATGCTGCCACTGAGCATTTGTATGTGTGTAACATACATGTTAACCTAAGGAACAAAGACCTGAAAAGACGGGATGATGTAGGTATGTTACCCTTGTAATGGGAAGCTAAAGGTTGGAGAGAAGGACAGACAGGCACTCCAGGGCTGAGGCTTTGTGAGGGAAGTGCAATGGGAAGAAAAAGGAACAGTAGACTTGAGCTCATTGCAGAAAGTGATTGTTGGTCCTTAGGTCTGAACTGAGGGAGATGTTGGAACCGGAAAAGGTCGAGTGAAAGTAAAGGTTTACCCGGGCGTGGTGACGCACGCCTTTAATCCCAGCTCAGGAGGCAGAGGCAGGTGGATCTCTGTGAGGTCAAGGCCAGCCTGGTCTACAGAGCAAGCTCCAGGCCAGGCCAGCTGGGACTAAAGGGAGATCCTGTCTCAAAAAAAAAAAAAAAAAAAGGAAAGGTTTAAGTGATTTTGAGGGCGGCCTACACTTGGTTTCCAAGACTGCATGGGAGTAAGTTGGCCAGAACAGTGTTATCAAAGGGCAGAGTGATTGTGGTTGCACTGGAGATGTGTTACTTAAAAGTAATCCAGGGCTGGAGAGATGGCCTAGTGGTTAAGAGCGCCGACTGCTCTTACAGAGGACCTGGGTTCGATCCCCAGCACCCACATGGCAGCCGAGAGCCGTCTGAAACTCCAATTCCAGGAGAATTCCAGCTCCAGGGGAATCCGAGACCCTCTCTGACCTCCGTGGCATTGCACGCCACGGGTGCACAGACCTGCATGCAGACAGTACATTCATACACATACAGAAATAAATTTTTAAAAAATTAAAAAAAAAAAAAAAAGTAATCCAAAGGCCCAGGATACCAGTATCACTTTCCCTGCTCCCCACAAGTCAGGTGCAGTTGATTGAAACCCCAATGACTGCCACTAGCAGTGGATACTGGGGACCCTCCCAAGATGCCTGCAAACTCAGTGAGACGAGTTCTCACGGTCATTTGGGCCTCTGAACTTTAAAACTTGGATCTCTCTTTAGTTTGAACAAGTCAGCAGATGTAGACAGCTCCTGGTACTCTTGAGGAGAGAGTCCCGTGGTACCTGGCAAAGTCTTGTTTTCCATGCCGCCTTCCCTCCCTACTTCTCTCTTTTCTTCCCTGTCAGTCCATTCTCTTAAGCTTGGAGCCAGCTGACACCCACAGGATGAGAGTAGAAGGCAGCATATGTGGGTGCCCAGCAACATCAGTGATGAAGATAGTGTTTTATTTTTTTTTTTATTTTGTATGTGTATGAATGTACTGTCTGCATGTAGGTTTGTGCACCTCTGTCATGCAATGCGTTGGAGGTCAGAAGAGGGCGTCGAATTCCTCTGGAACCTGGAGTTAAAGACGTTTTCAGCCGCCATGTGGGTGCTGGGGATCGAACCTGGATCCTCTGCAAGAGCAGTCTTCACTCTTTTTTTTTTTTTTTGAGACAGGGTCTCCCTGTAGCCCCAGCTGTCCTGGAACTCACTCTGTAGACCAGGCTGGTCTTGAACTCACAAAGATCCCCCTACCTCTGCCCCCCCCCCAGTGCTAGGATTAAAGGCGTGCACCACCACACCCGGCTAGGAGCAGTCTTCACTCTTAACCTCTCTGCTAGGCCATCTCTCCAGCCCCAGAAGATAGTGTTCTTGAATGGGAACACTTCTCGCTTGGAGGGGACTACCATATATTATGGCAGTAAAACGTTCTTGCTGTATCCAAATAGAATTTGTTATAATGGTAATGGTTGAGGGGTTCTTTTGAGATGAGGTCTGGCTATGTTGCCTAAACTGCCTTTGAACTTGACTCAGTCAGCTTCCTGCTTCAGCCTCCAGAATGGCTGGGGGGGTGAAAACAAAGGGATCCTGGGGTGTGATGGGGAAGAAAGGCTTCAGGCAGAACAAGACCAGCATTCTTTGATTTGAATACCTCATGCTTTTTAATTTGTTTCTTCTGGATTGCCAATAAAAAGTAAAGCCTTGTAGTAGAGTTCTCTAGAGAAACTGAACCAATAGAATGAATACATATTAAAAGGAGATTTAAGAGCTGGAGAGATTGTTTAATTGTTAAGAGCACTGGCTGCTCTTACAGAGGACCTGGGTTTGACTTCCAGCACCCACATAGCTGCTAACAAAGATCCAAAATCCAGTTTCAGGGGATCTGATGCCCTCTTCTGGCATCTTTGGGCATTGCACACATGAGTATACTTAACATTCAGGCAAACACTCATACATGTAAATAAAATAAAAACAAACAATTCAGGCCAGGCATGGTGGTACATGCCTTTAATCCCAGCACTCATGAGGCAGAAGCAGGCAGATCTTTGTGAGATGGAGTTCCAGGCTATCTGCAGCTATAGAAGACCCTATCTCAGAAAAGTCAGAACAGGGGCTGGAGAGATGGCCTAGCAGTTAAGAGCACCAACTGCTCTTGCAGAGGACCTGGGTTCGATCCCCAGCACCCACATGGTGGCTGAGAACCGTCTGGAACTCCAATTCCAGGTGAACTCCAGTTCCAGGGGAATCTGACACCCTCTTCTGACCTCCGAGGCATTGCACGACATGGGTGCACAAACCTACAAGCAGACAGTACATTCATACACATAAAAAAATAAATAAAATTAAAAAAAATAGAACAGGGGCTAGAGAGATGGCTCAGTGGTTAAGAGCACTATCTTCTCTGGCAGAGGACCTGGGTTTGATTCCCAGCACCACATGGTGGCTAACAACCATCTGTAGCTCCAGTTCCAGGGAATCTGATGCCCTGTTCTAATCTCCAAGGGTGCACATACTGACTACATGCAGGCAATACACTCATACACATAAAATATTTTAAAGACCATATAAGTAAATTTAAAAAGGAGATTTAGGGGCTGGAGAGATGGCCTAGTGGTTAAGAGCATCGACTGCTCTTGCAGAGGACCCAGGTTCGATCCCCAGCACCCACATGGCAGCTGAGAACTGTCTGTAACTCCAATTCCAGGAGAACTCCAGTTCCAGGGGAATCAGAGACCCTCTTCTGACCTCTGAGGCATTGCACCACACGGGTGCATAAACCTACATGCAGACAGTATATTCATACACATACAAAAATAAAAAAATAAAATAAAAAAGATTTAGGGGGCTGGAGAGATGGCTCAGCGGTTAAGAGCACTGACTGCTCTTGCAGAGGACCTGGATTTGATTCCCAGCACCCACATGTTGGCTAAGAACTGTCTTTAAGTCCAGTTCCAGGGGAATCCGATGCCCTCTTCTGACCTCCGCAGCATTGCACAACATGGCTGCACCTACCTACATGCAAGCAGTACATTCATACACGTAAGAAGTAAAAATAAATAAATAAAAATAAAACAAATAAAAAGGAGATTTATTATATGGGCTTTCATGATAAGTATGGGTAGTCCAACAGTGGCTGCTTCACACTGGAAAGGCTGAGAACCTGGTGGTTTCTCAGTCCACAAGACTCTGTGTCTCCACAGTCCCAATCTGGTGCTGAAGGGCACAAGGATTCCTGGAGAGCTGCTGGTCTTCAGTCTACACTGGAAGCCTGAAAAAGCTGGCTTTAATATCAGCAAAGGAATGTAGCAGCAACAGGATAAATGAACTTGGCAGCAAGAGCCAAGATAAGCAGGCAAAAAGTAGAGCTTCCTTCTTCCGCTTCCCTTTTATCTGGGTTGCAACCACAGATGCCACCCAGATTCAGACTGGGTCTTCCCGCTCCAAATAATCTGATCAAGAAAAATCCCTCACAGGAGTAGCCAGTGGCTTGCCTTTTGGTTGACTCCAGATCCAGTCAGGTAGACAGCTGAAATTAGCTATCACAGGTGTTTTGCAATTCTGAGAAATATTTGAAAAAAATTTTAAAGAAGGGTTGCTCTTTATTCGGACCTGTTACTTAAGTCCGAATTTGAAAGCATGTTCTCACCAGGTGAGGGAGCTGGGGAGCTGCTCAGTTAACTTTCACATAAGAAAGGAGCTTTCTTTGAAGCCTGCATCACCCTCCCAAGTGCTAGGATGACAAGTATGACCCACCCGACCCAGCAAGAAGCTTTAAAAAATATTTCGTTTGGGGGCTGGAGAGATAGCCTAGTGGTTAAGAGCGCCAACTGCTCTTTGCAGAGGACCCGGGTTCGATCCCCAGCACCCATATGGCAGCTGAGAACCGTCTTTAACTCCAGTTACAGGGGAATCCCATGCCCTCTTCTGACCTTAGTATGTACTCTAAAGATATGACATGACATAGCGCTTCCAACCCATATTCAGTAATTATAGAGTTTGAGAGTAAGTGGTGGATCATTTAAAGAGCCCGTTAAGAGATTCGCATTATAAGAGCACATTTGCCTTCAGATAAAAAGGAAAAGATAGCAATAAATGTATGTTCCAGCATAATCAATTGCCTTTCAACTGGGTGATATTTGGGCTGTTAACCAGTCCACAAATGAGGGTAACAATTTTGGAATTCACATTCTTTTTTTTTTTCTATTTCTGAGTTCATTATAATAAAGGGATTTTTAAAACAAGCAAACAAAAACTCTTGGTGACAACAATGAAAATAATGTGGTAAAGGTTAATAATCTGATCCATTAAGGCTATTTCAAATCTATAAATGGTACAGAATTGCTTTTCAGGTAAAAGTAAAAATAACCCTATGTATGGATTACGATATACATATATCCAGATCAACAACACACATGCACACACAGCAACACACACACAACTACATTCTGCTCGAACAAGATTATTGCCTTAATAGTCGAGTTCCTCTCTGGAATGGCTAGCATCTTTCGACAAATGACGAGGATACTAATTATTCTCGGTCATGTCTGTCTTTCCGGGACTAGTGTTATCTCAGCTATAGCCAATATATATGGGTTTATGGCCTTCCAGTCCATTAACCATTGGCAAAAGCCTTAATGATTGTTCAGTTTTCTTTACTTGCGACTGCATACGCAAATCGTCATCTGTGTAGATGCTATCCATCCACTAATTTTCTCTCTAATCCACGTCTTTGGTTGAATGAAGCATTTTAAGGGCTGGATGCTCAGCTCTTTTGATATTATGAACATTGAGTTGCCAATAGAATCAATAAGGACATGCAGCTTGTATAACGTTTGTGGTCAAGGACTGAGTCTTGTCCGGGTTAATTACTTATCCAAACGGAGTGGGTAACATGAACTGGGCTCAGAAGTGGTAGGCGTCACTTTTTTGAAGGTCTTTCAAAGGGGTTTCTCACACACCTGCTTTTCGCATACTTCATTGTGTTATGTTATCCTAGAATGGTTATCAAGGCAAGACCAATCATTGCCAGCCATCTCAGAATTGGGATTTAATTACATTATCCCTCGCTGACATGGTACTCGTAATCTCTCTCTCTCCTCTCTCTCTCTATCTGTCATCGCTCTCGTCTCTCTCTCTCTCTTTTTTTTTTTCTTTCTTTCTTCTTTTTATGACAGAAACTCCAAACCTTCTACTTAAAACATAAAGGAACCAAATTTATACTATTAACATATTTACTAAGTTCAAGGAGGGCAGACTTATAAAAAGACCAGAGTAAAGATCAAAGTTTTAGGATCATTTAGATGGCTGAAGTGAATTCTTTTGGACTAATTTCAAATATATGTTCATATAGATCTTTTCTATTCTACTCTACTTCACATGTAACATGCAAATGTCATCATAAGATGTGTGACATACACACAATTGCCAAGTTCTAGGAACCACAAGAGCTAATAAACTTGGATCTGAAGGATGGTGAATCTTCCTAGGATGGATTACCCTTAGGGCAATGAGGCTCTGTGAGTCCTTGGGCGTAAAATGAAAAATTTTCTGCCAGAAAACTGCATAAGGATACTTGTTAGTGATGTTATAATTTTTAGGTTGTTCACCCCTTTTCCTGGATTGCCGACTCAATCTTGGAGAACACCCACCTGTGGAGCACATCATAGTTAGCACGTCTTTTCCTGAGATGCTTACACTGAGAGGGAATCCCCACACCTCAGATGGAATATGGGCAAGCAACCATCCTTGGGGCTGGCCTCACAAGGGAATAATAGAAAAAGTAAAAAACTGAAAAGAACAAGCTGAGCACTACCACCTCCATTTTATCACATTCGTTTTTGCTTGCCTCGATTGAGGGCACTTAATGTGACCAGATCGATTTTCACGTTCCAGTACAGCTCATGAGACTTTCCATGGGACCAAATACAGACCTTTATCCCCCTCAGATATGAAGCTTTAAATGAATCTTACTCTCAAGATAGTCTTAATCTGTCAAGCATTGTTTGTCAAAAGCTACACCAATGAAGGAAAAGCACTACAATAGATAAGACTGCCAAACACATATTCCTTAGTAGCGAAATCAATTGTTGGCAAGACCAAAGTCACCACACTACCTGTGGATGTGTGTGTGTGAAGTGTGTGAATGTGGTGTGCGTTGTGTGTGTGTGTGTGTGGTGTGAATACTATATTCAGAGGGCCAAGAACAGGGCTCTGGAGATGGAGTTAATTGAGAACTGAACACTAATCATCCACAGGAGTAGTCAGAGCTCTTAACAATGGAACCCCTGTCTCTCCACCCCATAAGGCTTCAATTAAAACCTTTAATCATCCCTTCTGTCACTAATACTGACCTTAACCTATGACAATATTACTTAGCTTATGTAAAGTTCAGTTATATGCCATTGTTTAAGGATGTACTATGAAATCCATTCTGGATTGCAGAGATCTATTGTGAAAATTAGAGTAATGAATAAACAGAGCACAGTGAAATTAGTGGGAACATGCTGATACCAGGTAGCGTCCTCATCCTTCATAAGCCACCCATGATTCCTGGGCTCTCAAAGGTTCCATCTTTGGAAAGCCATTCCTCCAGCATTCTAATGCCTTGCTTTTACTTAATATTTGTTGACCATCTGTCAGCTACATTAAAAGCCCGCACCTAGTACAGTAATTAAATCCGAATCGCAGCATCATTTTTCATTTTGGTCTTTTTGAGACAGGGTCTCCCTGTAGCTCCCAGACTCCTGGAACGCACTCTGTAGACCAGGCTGGTCCTTGAATCACACAAAGATCGCCTGCCTCACCACTCCCCCCAGCTGTAGGATTAAAAGGCGTGCACCACCTAGCCGCGCGCTCACCTAAGTCCACAGGTTATTAACTGTCTTTAAAACAAAATACTTAACAATAAATTCCTTCCGAATTCAGCTGCACTACGTTCCTCTTCAGGAACATATTCGACTGAATATGATTTTTATAAGATCGCCCAAGTAAGGAAAGGAAAAGTAGAATTTCATTATCACTACATATTGATAGCATTTTTTCCGACCAGAAAACTGGAAATATAGGATCCTGTAAGTAACAATGGTCGAAGTGTTGATAAAATATTAGCAACAAGGTGCCTCCTAAACTGCTCTTCCGCCACTATTTCCTTTCTTTAGCCTAGAAGCCACACGAGGAGTCACATTTTCCTGGACTCCTTTCCCTCAGCCCTCGCCCCATACCAGTCATAAATCTTTCAGCAAGCCCTATTACATGTTGTTTCGTCAAAACAAATGATAAAGTCACATTTGCAGCTGACTAATTATGTCTCTTTTTATTAAACCGAAATCATAAGAATACAGGGCGATAGAATCACCTCTACAATTCTTTTTTAGTTCTTTAGATTCCTCGGTTATCATCTGCCACTGACAATAAAGCCCAAATAAGGTAAACAAAACAACAACAACAAACAAAGATTAACACAAAGGCTTGATCAAAAGAAGGAAAGAAAATCCAACGCCCAAAACAGAACCCCTCACCAGAAAACCTCTAAAGCATGAAATAGCAGAGGTCGGTCCGGTCCTTGGGTTAAAGTGCCTCTCAGCTTTGCTGCGGGCTGGCCGGAAAGTCACTCAGGACAGGGTACTATTTTGGGGTGGACATGTTTATCCCTAAGAGGTCACACGCATGTCTGCAGGGGATCGCAACGTCCTGCTGACGGCCTTCTAGGAAGGGGCGCAGAGACGCATGCCCTTTGTCTTTAGGAGTCGGGACCAGATGGGTCAGCGGGTTCCGGGTTTGAGTGGCTCTAGCAGCTTTCTGCGGGCCTTGCCTGGAAGCACAGATTACCAGGGTGTGGGCTAGGTCAGGCATATACCCCACCACCACCACCGCAGGAAATTGGTGAGAATCCAAGTGGAGCATGTATTGTTTTTGGAGAACCTTCAGAACAAGAAGCGAAGAGTGACTTAGCCCGGCTTCCAATATCCAATATAATAAACAAAATTGAAAACTAAAACCCTTAGATAAGCAATTGCTCCATAAAAAGAGCGAGGGGAATGAGCGGGGAAAAAAAAAAAACAAAGGTCATCTGAACCGGGGAGAAGCAAAACGGCCAGTCCACTAACATAATGAAAGGTTAGTTTGGTGATCTGAACCAAAATGATGAAGGCCCACATAGCCAGGGACACAATGACAGGGACAACATTGGGAAAAAGGCACTAGGATAATCCACACCAGGCCTTACTATACAAAAGCTAGTCAGGAGATAGCTACAATGGGATCTCCTTGGGGGAAACCCAAGGAACAGACCTTAGAAGAATAATCATGCAGCCTAAAATGCGAGAAACTACAGAAAATAAAGAATTCAGAGAACTAAAGAAGGAAAATGAAAAACTCAAAAAAAAAAAAAAAAAAAAAAAAAAAAAAAAAAAAAAAAAAAAAAAAAAAAAAAAAAAAAAAAAAACAAGCTTTCTGAAGGAAAGTTAGAAAACATCTGAAAAAGGATAGCCACCTAAGTAGAGGAGCACCAAGAAGTCGACATGAGAAGCTCAGAAAGAAGGAAATGGACCAATACTAAAGTAAAACGCACAGGCATGCCCAAACGCAGAAACGGAATTAGAAGCACTCATACTCATCAAGTCAAGAAGAAAGGAAAGGAAAAGCCTCAGAAGGGTAGAATTTAAGAGGAAGCGCTAGAAAAAAGATATGCAAAGATCTGGAAGATACACAAAGACTAGCAGCTGAAAAGCCTCACAATAAATGATTATGAAAATTTACAAAATAATACAAAAGTGGAACACCAGCGAAATTATGGAGGGACACTACGTTCAGCAAATCTGGTATTTTATTTATCTGTGCACATGTAAAGATTCAAAACGTCCACAAATAATGAATGGATAATGAGGGAGGAGATGAGAAGATTCTCAAGAGAATAGTATGGATCAGATGCTTAAAACAGAATAATAGATTGAAAATTAATTCTCCAAACTAAAAATAGAACAAAAACCACATACCAAATATCAATAGAAGCACATAGCGACCTCACAATAAGACAATGATCAGAAAAGAAGACTCCTTCACTGCCAATATCATAGTCATAAATAGCTAGACCTGCTCACAAAACCAAAGATCACAAATTCTGCAGGGCTACGCAAAGGAAAAAAGTGCACCATACAAAGGGCACCAAACCGCAATGCAGAATTACACTGACTTGCTCTCCAAATTGCTCAGCGCAAACCATGAAAGAAAGAACATGGANATAATATCAAAGTAAAGGGAAATGTAATGCTATAAACATTATTCTGGAATTAACACGTAGATATTCTCAGAGTCATATTTTAGAGTGACATATGTGATGGTTCGTATAGGCATATGATTGGAGCAATACAATATGATTAAAAAACCAACAAAAAGAAAAAAAAACTGGTCTAAAGAAACTGATCTGAAACTACAGTTAAGATTTTGCACCCAAACATAAAGCCTCTGCAGTGAAAAAACTTTTGGGATAAATGCGAGCAAGAAGATGAGTGCACAGACATGTATGGCCAGAAGGCCCCCATAAACAGGGGTTTGGGATTGGTGGCAGGGAGACGGGAGAATGTGTCTAAATTGGACTGACAAAAAGAGTTAATTGTCTATGAAAACACTAAATCATCAATAAACACGTTTTATAAACCTTTGGTCTACAAATGGATCTCTCTGTATTACTTGTTACTATGATAGTGTGTGTGTTTGTGTATATTACATGTGAATTTATGTAGATAGCTAGAGTGTTTAAAGGACAAAAGAGCATTTAGGATCATCTCACAGTTCTGTGACTGAGGAGTCCAGGCACGACCTGGCTCAGTTGGGTCTTCTTTCAAAAACAAAACATCAAATGAGCTTGGTATTTACATAGAGACTCTAGGAAAGAGCCAACTTCCTTTTCATTGAAGCCATTGGCCAATTCAACTTCTTGTGGCTGTCTGAGCAAGGGTACCATTTCACCTTCATCTCAACCAGCAATGGCATGCTGAATCCTAGTCTGATTTTGACCTGATTTCATTTTTCTCTGGAGAATGAGCTCTGTATTCAGGGCTCAGTTTATTAGATCAGTTGCATTCAAAATATCTATTTCTCATAAGTGTGAAGGTCTGTGTGTGTTTGGTGACTGGATCCTGGCTGTGTGGCTTGGTGAATTCTGTGACTCACACAGTGCTGACGGCCACTCTGTGTGGACCCAACCCAATCAGCCACTTTCTCTGTGACATCCCTCTGCTCCTGAAGCTCTCCTGCTCAGATACGTCTGTCAATGAGTCTGTGCTCCACGTGGCCACCGCCACCATCGACCTGATCCCCTGTCTGTTCACTGCAGGGTCCTACGTGCTCACCATCTCAGCCATCTTTAGGATCCCCTCTGCACAGGGTAGGAACAAGTCCTCCACCTGTGCCTCCCACCTCACTGTGGTTGTGGTCTTCTTTGGAACCTCCAACTTCAACTATGACAGACCCAGGGAAGGCTACTCCCCAGACATGGACATCCTGGTGTCTGTGCTCTTCTGTGTTGTGACCCCTATGTTGAACCCCATCATCTATAGCCTGAGAAACAAGGAGGTGAAGGGTGCTCTGAGGAAGTGTACTAGAAAAAAACAAATTCTCTAGTGAGATCAGCAACTAGACAATGTATTTTCTCCTGGAAATAGTCTTAGTTGTAGGAAAAAGGTGAACATTCCAGCTGCAATCATAGTAGTGTTCTCATAGTGGCATCTCGTCAGCACTGTCCTGCCCCATTCCACTAGGGGTGACGATCACGCCAGTGTCTGAGCACTCCACACTCTGATCCTATGTACATTTGGATCTCCACTGAAGTGATATTTTGGAACTTTTTCATCACTGTCCCCAAAAGGCTCTTATCCATTACCAGTTACTTATTTTTTCCTAAAAATCCCCCAACTCTGGGAAATTGCTAATCTCCTCTCCCTCTCTATGGGTTTGTCTATTCTGGGCATTTAATAGAAATGGAAATGCATGATATCTGACCTTTTCTATCTGGCTTCTTTCCTTTAGCACAATATGTTCAAGCTTCATCCATGTTGTACTGTGCACCAGTATTCCATTTCTTTTTATGCCAAAACATATTAAATCATATTCCATTGTATGATTGTATATCATTTATTCCATTCATCAGTTAATTGATCCTTGAATTGCTCTCACTTGCTGACTATTTTGAATAATATTGTTAATATTTCTTCTGTTTAAGTTATTTTTAGTTAAGTCTCTGTATCCACAGCTGCCCTGGAACTTGCTATGTATATCAGGGTAGATCCAAACAGTGCTCTGCCTGCCTCTGTCTCCTGAGTGCTGGGATTAAAGGCATGGACCACCACATCCAGCTTCTGTTTAAGTTCTTAGTGGGATTTCACTTCACTTCTCTTGAGTGTGTACACAGAAATAGAATTGCTGGGTCATGATATCTTTATACTTAATATATATTTTTTGGTCTTTTTGAGACAAGGTCTCCCTTTAGTCCCAGCTGGCCTGGAGCTCACTATGTTAGACTAGGCTGGCCTTGAACTCACAAAGATATGCCTGCCTCTGCTCCCCAGTGCTAGGATTAAAGGAATGTGCCACCACGCCCAGCTAAGGGCATTTTTTTAATTAAGAAAAATTCATTTATGTGTGTGCATGACCTCTTCTCTGTATGTGCGCTGTTCATGCAGTACCCTTCAGGCCAGAAGGTGGCATCAGATTTCCTTTATTACTCTCCACTTGTTCCTCTGAGGCAGGGTCTCTTCCTGAACCTGATGGTACATCTTGGTTAGGCTAGAAGCCAGCAGCCCCCAGAGTCCTTCCTGTCTCTGTCCACCCCACCAGAGGTGGGGTCACAGAGCACATACTCTTAACAACTGGTTCACTTCTCCAGATTCAATTGTATAATTTTACATTAATGTTGGCAGTGAATGATGCTTCCAAGTTCCCATTACATTCTTTGATATTTTCTTGCGATTCTTTTTAATGTTTGACATTTTAGCAGGTAGTGGTAACTGATTGTTTTAATTGCATTTCTCAGGGTATTTAATAATGTCCATTTCTATATTTCTCCTTCACTTCTGAAAAAAACACATATTAAGAGGATTTTGAAATTTGGAGATTATATTAGTTACTTTTCTCATTACTATGACAAAATTTCTGAAAAAGGCAACTTCAGGAAGGACAGGTTTATTTGGCTCAGGCTTGGCTCAGTCTTCTATGACAGGAAGAACATGGCAGTAGAAGTGTGAGACAGCTGGTCACACAGTGTCCACAGCCAGGAAGCAGAGAGAAACCCATGCTGGTGCCCAGGGACCTTCCTCCTTTTTAATTCACCTGGAATCCCAGTCTTTGGGTTGGTGCTGCCCGCATTCAGGGTGAACCATCCCTCAGTTAAAGCTCTCTGAAAACTCCCACAGACATGCCCAGAGGTGTGTCTCCTAGAGGATATCAAATCCAGTCAAGTTAACAATAAAGATTAATTTTCACAGAGAAGTAGCACTGTTTGAATAAAATATTACAATATTTTCAAATGTAGAACTGTCTCCTACAGAACTGTTTGATGGCTGTGACTTTTTCTGTAAACTTCACAGCAAACATTTTCAATACCCTCCATCCAGAAAAGCAGCCTTGACTAGGAGTGGCCAAAAGCCAAGAAAGTACGTATGCTGTTATGACTATACTTCAGATCCACACCCAACTCGCAGGGCCTAGAGCACAATAGTCTATATCCATGGGAAAACTCCTTCATGTGTTTGGGAATTCAATCAAAGAAGCCTGTATACTTGTATACCCAGTGGAAGGAGGATGAAGGATCTTTAAGACTTTAGACACCACACTTCCTAACAATACATCTAGGACTGACATTCACCTGGATGTGATGTCCCCAGAGAGATAGGAAGTTGATTTCTTCATCGCTTGTTGGGAAAAGATGATTGCTACGATCTTAATGAAGTCACAAGAGAATTCATTGTTCTTCATTTCTACAGTTTCTATTTGCGCTGTTGCCCTTGTGTTTATGTACTAAGGAGTTACACACAGCTGCTGAGAGTTCATATAAGATGCTCCCCTAAGATCAGTCCACAAGACTTTATAAATGACCTTCCTAGAAAAGTGAAGCATTGAGAAAGCAAAAGGCTTTGGCTGCTCTGTGAAACAATGGTTACACTCTAGACAGATCTCCGATGGCAGGCTCTCATGATGCATGAAGGTGAACAGCCACTGTTACTGAAGTCCAATGTCTCCACTGTTGTAGATGGCACCAGTCGTCATACCAAAGACAGAGATTCAAGGCTTTCAGCAAACATCGATGGTAAGAAGCTTATTTATTAATATCATAAATGAGAAAACTCTGCGCAGCTCTACCCCTTAAAAGCAATTGTGAAACATAGTGCATATTTTTATCATTCTTTTCATGACATTTATGCAATGACATCATCTTAATATCATGTTTATGTGTATCAGTTTCTAATGTGGCAATAATAAAACCAGAATTGAAATGACATTAGATTGTCTACTTACCATTTTAAGGATGCCTGGACTCCTCAAGTGAGATAATATGATTGGAAAATATGTTCATAGTAACTAATATATAACACAAAGTATTAGTCCTACTTTAAATCTGACAAGCAAAATGGTAGTAATCCTTTTCAGGGAAAAGCATAAGGTCACATTTCTCCTTCGATTCATTAGAGTTTGACAGTAGAAACACACAAAAATTTGTTTGAATAAAATGTAATTGAGTTTGATAACACTTGTAATTGGGGACTTTTTACTTACCCAGCTGAGGGCTCTCCTCCTGATTTTGCAACACAATGCTTGGGAGCTGCGTTGCAAGCAGGTTGTTTGCTGGAATAAAGCTCTGAAGTTCGCTGATGATAATTTCTTCCCCTGAAGTGCTTTAGGAAGAAATTTCATAGACTTGTTTTTTTAATTTTATTCGCAGTCATTTGTCTTCTGAGATGATTCATTGATGGGGAAAGAAAGAATTACTGGTTTTCATTAGAAAACACTGCATTGTCACACACTCACTGGCAGAGCCTTTGCTTGTAAGACCACACAGGCCATGCGGCCAAGGTGCCAGAATTCAGTCCAAGAGCTCTGACTACCTCAGGTACTTGTCAGGACAGGACTGCTAAAGAGAGCTGTCCTCCAGGGTTGACTCACACATCTTTCTTTTTCTCTTTTCTATCTTTTTTTCTCTCCATGGCTTTGGTGAAAGAGTTCGATTTATCTATCTATCTATCTATCTATCTATCTATCTATCTATCTATATGTACACGTGCATGTGTGTACATGTGTTACAGAGTGCATACCAAGGTCAGAGGACACTTGCAGGAGTGAGTTCTCTCCCCCTGCCACGTGGGTCCAGGAATCTTGATATTAACCTGGGTCACTAATGAATAGTCTTTTCACCTCAAGCTTGGTTCCCTGTACAGCTTCAGAAGGCATGGAGACCAATTAGCACTGAGAACAGGCCATTCTGTAATGGGAAGGTCAAGAATCCTAGGAATCTTATTAAGAAGAGGTCATGGGAAACCAGTCCCTAATCTGACATATGCATTCATGTGAAAGAAAACACAAATATTTTAAAGATTTATTTTTATTTATGTGTCTGTTTGTACCAATGTGTGCTACATGCATATGAGTGCTAGCAGAGGCCAGAAGAGGATGCTAGCTCCTCCGAAGCTGGAGTTACAGGAGGTTGTTAACCTCCTAATATGGGTGCAGGGGGAGGAGGAAGGGTCCTCCCAATCAGCGCTGCTGAGCTAGCTCTTCAGCCCAGAGCTCAAATCTTCACATTAGATATGAGCTAGCTAGGCCATGAGCTGGAGTTGGAGTACCATTTCCTGTGGAGCCACCCTCTTCTTAATTCTGACACCAAGTGCACTGGTTGATAACTGACAATCACTGTCATGATTGATAGGAACAAATGCTGCAAAATCCATGCCTGGTGAGAACTCTGTGCTCTGGTGCTGCCAGAGATAGGGACAATTGGTAGAAAGTAAAATTGCTTTCAATGTTCAGACGGGTCAAACTTTCAGTTGCCACTTTTTGGTACATCCTACTCAATGCAAAGCTGTATCTTTTCTTTCTCAGCCGTTAAGTTGTGGTGATATTTTGTCCCTGTTGGGAACAAACAAATTTTTTCCCATGGTTAGTTTTAGATTTGAATTGCAAGGTTTTTGACGAAAGGTTTCATGTCTGTTTTATCCGCCCCCCCCCTTTTTTTTGCGTCATGAGTCTCCGAAGAAAGTTGTCTTATACATAGGACTATAGGGGTGGCATGAGCACAGAGTTTTATCACCAATTCACCCACTGTTGTTTTGGGTGACTATATATGATTAACTTGGGAAGAAACTTAATTTTTTACGATTAACTCATCTTAAAGAGAATGCTAAGAAAGTGATACTGTACAACAGAAAGAAATAAGAGAATATTATGTGGTCAATAAATTCTTCAACATCAATATACAGTTTATTAAATATAAAGAAAAATGTGCGACAACAGCGAATTATATCTCTACATTTAATCAGATGCATACGCCCCTTTTATCAAGATCTGTAAAACCAATGTTTCTTTGTTTTTTTAATACACACATAGTTTACTTTTACTAAGTCCTAAAACACCATTTGTCCTGTAGACAGTGTCTGAGGGAAACTGGGTAACTTGAATAGGAAATTAAAAACAAAACAAGAAAACAAGAAAAAAACAGAGAAGGATGCAGGAAAGTAATGGCAGATATACAGTGATGCTGGGATGGGGTGGGGGTGGGGGGGAAGGCAAAGGGAAATATGGCCTGATCTGAATTGGAAAATGATGTACGGAAATGCACAAAGCAGTTCATAAAAATTAAATAAAAAAAAAGAAAGTAAAATTGCAAGAAATGAAAGTGACTGACATTACCAGTAACTTTATTTGTGTTTGGTTTTTGTGTGTGTGTGTGTGTGTGTGTGTGTGTGTGTGTGCATGTATTGACTGCATTACCAGTAACTTTATTTGTGTTTGGTTTTTGTTAGTGTGTGTGTGTGTGTGTGCATGTATTGACTGAGTTCTCAGAAATCAAGAATTTATATTGATTATTTTCTTTTTCCTATCTCTATCTCCATCTCTCTCCATTACCATACCTTTCCTCCTCCTCTCTCTTCTTCCCTCCCTCTTTTCCCATGAAACGTTCTTAGCAGGACAGCCCAATAGGAAGATCGGGCTGCAAATTCAGATGGACACTCTAAAATTCCAGCCCCTAGTAATAATAGTCACATGTAACTTTAAGCATGTTTTATTACTTGCTAACTCCAATGAAATATATAATATTGTAATGTGTACGTCCACATGATGGGCATTAGTATGCAACAGTCCATACCTATGATGCATAAAGCATTGCTGTCGATGATCTCAAGATGTTTGGAGGTGGCTATAGAGGGAGAGGATTGTTTAAGTGTCTCATTTGATCAGTAGTATATGCAACTTAATTCTAGCAGTGGAGGGACCCACACCAAATGCTGAAGTGCTGTTGGGCAGATTGTGATGCACAAGGGAAGATAATTCATTTATCTGACATGTCTTTTACTCAGGAAGATTTTTCAGTGAGCATGAACTATATTAAAATTTTAAACATGGGCTGGTGAGATGGCTTACTAGGTAGAGGCATTTGCTTCTGAGTCTGAGGACCTGAGAACCCACGAGGTGTAAGGGTTTGAACCCACTCCTGTAAATTTTCCTCTGATTGCCACACACGGTAGTGCATGCACACGCTCGTGCACACACACATGCACACACACAAATGCACACAAAGAAAGAATTGCAAAACTTTTAAATAAATTTAAATCCACATAATATTTAATTAAAGAATTAGACAGGGTCACGATAGCACAAAACTGTAACTCCAGCAAGCCCTTGGAGGCAGAAGCAAGGGCAGGAGGATTTTGAGTTTGAGGTCATGCTGTGCTCTATAGTAGGACTCTGTTGCAGCTACCCATATCACACACACACACACACACACACACACACACACGCACACACGCATGCACGCACACACACACACACACACACACACACACATGAGGAGACATCCCTGCATATTTTTGTAACTTTCTGTAATAAAATTTTTACAGTGTGAAAGTTAAATAAAAATATGAAATCCATCTATCATCTATCTATCTAATCTATATCTATATCTATAATCTATCTGACATATTAGAACAGGCTTTCTTTCTTTTTTTTTTTTGGTCTTTTTGAGACAGGGTCTCCCTGTAGCCCCAGCTGTCCTGGAACTCACTCTGTAGACCAGGATGGCCTTGAACTCACAAAGATCCGCCTGCCTCTGCCTCCTGAGTGCTAGGATTAAAGGCGTGAGCCACCACGCCTGGCCAGGCTTTCTTTCAATTAAGGAAAACACTTACCATATCAAATAGTGTCCGTAAATGCAGTTAATCCTCTGTATCTGCAGATTCATTGCAGATTCAATGAAACATAAATTAAAAATGTTTTTGCAGTGCATCTGAACTGAACATACACAGTTTCTCATCATTACTCCCTAAATAACATAACAACAATTTATATAGCATTTATATTGCTCGTATAAATAATCTAGGTGTGAATTAAAGTACAAGAGCATGTATGTGGATTATGTGCAAGTTCTGCATCATTATATGTAAGGGGCTTGAACATCTATAGAGGTTAGTATTCAAGGAAGCTGGAACCAGATCTTCAAAGATACCAAGGGATATCTATATTGAAAAGGGATTTGCTTGAGTTAAATCAATATTAGAGTATATTGTTATATTAAGTCTAATGAAGTACTAGGAAACATAAAAGTTTCATAGTCTTCATATGCCATGTTTGATCTTCTGTAAGAGATGGCTCAGCAGGTAAGAGCACAGACTCTTTATGTAGATGATAGGTTTGGTTCCCAGCACCACATCGGTGACTTGCGACCTCCTGTAACTCCAGCTCCAGGGAATCCGACACCCTCTTATGGACTCAATGAGCACCTGGACTTATGTGCTACAACTCATATACACATACACACATAATTTTAAAATAATAACAATCAATGTTTTTAAAAAGAAAGAATGATGGCATCTCAGGATGGAGAAAAAAGCTATAAGAATTAATGGAAATCCCCTGAGACTTGAGTCAATTTTCTTGGTAGGAGACCTAATCTTTTCTTAAATATTTCCAGTAGCCTCTTTACTATCTATTTAGTATAAAATGCTTGCTTCAGTTAGTGAAGCTAGAAGTTGCAGGTCTGATGAAGACACAGGAAAAATAGATGCCAGACCACTAAGCCCAAGAGTGCAGGGATTGCAGTTCACAGTCTGTTTGAAAAGAAAGAACTGGGGGTGAGAGCAAGTAGAGCAGAATTGTGAGTAGGAATGCAGTCACACACATGCATTTGAGGGACCCTTGCTCAGTGCTTAAAACTGAGCCTTTAATCCCAGCACTTGGGAGGCAGAGGCAGGTGGATCTTTGTGAGTTCAAGGCCAGCTGGTCTACAGAGTGAGTTCCAGGACAGCTGGGGCTACAGGGAGACCCTGTCTCAAACAAAACAAAACAAAACAAAACAAAACAAAAAAACCTGAGACCCTGAATGTCGACTACTCAACTTAAACTTTTTGTGTGTATTTGTGCATATATGTGTGTGTAAGAGTGCATGTGTGAGTGCACATGTGTGCATATGTTTATGGAGGCTGAAAGTCACTTTTCTTCAATTCCTCTCCACCCTGTTTTATTGTATTTGCTGCTGAAATGAGCACTCCTTCCCATAGTCTTTGAGGAAGGGTTTCTCACTGAACCAGGAGTTTGCCAGTGAGTTCTGGGATTACAGGCATGCACCCCCATGCCCAGCTTCTACATGGGTCCCAGAGATCAAATTCAGGTCCTCTGGTTTGTAAAGCAAGCATGTTGCCCACTGAGCTATCTGCCCAGCTTCCAGGATAAACTTTCTTTTGTCTTTTATTGAGACAGGGTGAGAAAAAGAGTGAGGAAGGAAGGCTAAGGTGGGAGTCCTATGACTGGGAGAGTCTACAGGGAGTGTGGTTGTGAGAGACGTCTGAGAAAGAGGCCCAGCAATATTCGGAACTTCTCCTAGGTTACCTGTGGGCATTGCTTCACTGTAACGTAGTGTTTTATTCCACCTGGGAATGGGTGTCCTCACAGACAATCTTCATGCATGTACTATTTAATCTGCATGCACGTACTACTTAATATGTATGTAATATTCTTTGTTTCCTCTTTGAATCCATGCATTCAAATTCATTAAGACGACAACATGCATTTTCTTATCTCATAATATTCATAAATTCTATATTTTATACAATAGATGCAGAGGTTTATTCATTGAAAGAAATTAAATCCTTTCTGAAAGACCTGCCCATAAAGAGAAAGGAATACATGATTTCTGTACAATTGAATTGTAAAAGTGAATTTTTAATGTTTAGGGATTAAAAAATTTACAGTCTCTGAAGCTGCAATTTTAATGTCTTCTGCTCATTTTAAATGTCTTCAAATATGACTTAAAGTCCATCTCCAAGAAGCATATTCATAAAACATTATATATAATACATTGTATATATTTGTAATAGAATCAGAACCATAATAATAGTGGGTTTTTTTTTTTCATTTTTTTGAGCCAGGGTCTCCCTGTTGCCCCAACTGTCCTGGAACTCACTCTGTAGACCAGGGTGGCCTTGAACTCACAGAGATCCACCTGCCTCTGCCTCCCAAGTGCTAGGATTAAAGGTGTGCACCACAGTGCCTGGTGGTTTTTTTTTTCCTTGATTTGATTGGTTTGGTTTTCACAGAATTTTCCATATTCCCCAAGCACACATGTTTATATAACACAACAAATGAATCATCATCATCAAAATCCACCATAAACAAACTCTCTATATACAATATAGTTTATATGATCCTTGGACCTGTTGAAAACCTCTTGGAACTTGCATTCTGTTGCACATGAATAGGAGACCCCAATCTTTTTTTCTTAACTTTTATTGAGCTTTTGTACATTTCATACAACATTTCTTAATCAAATTTAGACCTGTTCCCCAACCATACCACCCCCTCACCAGAATTCATGCCTTAAGTCCTGTCTTGCATCTTTTTCTCAGTCTTTTTTAACTTTTTTGATACAGAAGTTTACAGTTTTGGTCAGTTCTTTGAACAAGTCTTTTTTATCATTGTTGTTCCCTTTAATTTTGTATTACTCCAAAATATGCATACACACACACACACACACACACACACACACACACACACACACCATACATATACCAAAATTACAAACTCTGAAAGCAAACTCTAGGTTAATTCCAAAACAAGTTTAGAGCGGAACTCTTCACCAGTGACCCATATGACAAAGGTTCAACATCCAGAATTAACTTTTTTATGTTTAGGGGTTCACGTTTTTTCTTTTAATTTTATATTACTCTAAAATATGACTATATACCTTCCACCCATATACATTAATTACCATGTCTGAAAGTAAGTGATAAGTTGATTCTAAGGCTCATTAAGATAATCACATTATAACATCACAGTTGCTTTCAGATAGAAAGAAATATAACAATAACGTTGCTCAGCTTTTCTTTCAATTGTGGGATTTGGTACTAGCATTCACAAATGAAGGAAACCATTCCCCATTTGTTTATCTGGGACTGTGTTACTTCACTTAGCATAATGGCTTCGAGTTCCATCCATTTACCTGCAAATCTCATGATGTCATCTTTCTTTTTTTAATTATTTTTATTATTTTTTTATGTGTATGAGTGTACTGTCTGCATGTAGGTTGGTGCACCTGTGTCATGCAATGCTGTGGAGGTCAGAAGAGGGCGTCGGATTCCTCTGGAACTGGAATTAAAGACAGTTCTTAGCTGCCATGTGGGTGCTGGGAATCAAACCCGGGTTCTCTGCAAGAGCAGTGGGTGCTCTTAACCACTGAGCCATCTCTCCAGCCCCAATGTCATCTTTCTTTACAACTGCATAGAACTCCATTGTGTAGATGTGCCACATTTTTGTTATTCACTCATCAGTCGAGGGGCACTTGGGTTGTGAAATGAGCTGCAATAAACATAGATGTGCATAAAATTTCTGCAGAGCAAAAGAAACAATCAAGGAAGTGAAGAGAAAACCCACAGAGTGGGAGCAAATATTCACCAGTGATACATCTGATAGAGCATTAACATCCAGAATATATAAACTACTCAAAAAACAAAGAAGAGAACAAACAACTCACTCAAAAGATGGAGTAAAGAGCTGAACAGAGATTTAACCAATGAGGAAGTAAAGATGGCTGAGAAACATCTTAAAAAGCATTCAATGTCATTAATAATTAAGGAAATACAAATTAAAACCACTCTAAGATATCATCTCACTCTGCTAAGACTGGCTAAGATCAAGAAAACAAAAGACACCAAATGCTGCAGAGGTTGTGGGGAAAGGGGAACACTCTTCCACAGCTGGTGGGAATGTAAACTCGTGCAACCACTGTGGAAAGCAGTGTGGAGAACCCTTAAAAGACTCAAAATGAGCCTACCACCTGACCCAGTCATACCATTCCTGAGTATATACCCACAAGACTCATCCTACTACAAAGATACATGCACATCTATGTTTATTGCAGCTCTTTCACAATAGTGAGGAGATCTCAATCTTAAACTCTCTGCTTTATGTAATGGAGGTTAGCATCAATTCCACAGGAAAACCAGACTGAGAATGAGTTTTTTAAGCTTTTGTTTATACCCAGAAATTTACAGCCTGACAGAATCATCATATTGAATTTAGTTTAAAGAGGTATGATTTTCTTTTTCTTTAAATACTAAAATGGGTTCCCTATAAACCATGCAATCAAAATGACAAAACAAATTCAACAAATGACTGAAAACAAACCCCCACATGGTGGGGGAGGGCTGGAGATATGGCTGAATGGCTGAGAGCACCTGCTGCTCTTGCAGAGAACCTGGGTTCAGTTACCCACACCCAGATGGGAGGTCACCGTGGTCTATAATTCCAGTTCCAGGGGATCGGGCACTTTCCACAGGCTTTAGGCACACATGTGGTGCACACATACATACATACATACATACATACATACACACATACATGCATACATAGAGGCAAACATACATGTAAAATAAGCATACAAATTTTAAAATCCTTTAAGAAAAACCACATGGAAGAGAGGGAATGGAGAGTGGATTTGATTAAAGCATGTTATATGCACATGTGAAATTCTCTAACAATAAACAAAATGAAAAAGTCAATTCTCCTCTATCTGTATCCCTAGGCAACCATGAATTTGCCTTTTGCTACTAAGGAGAAATTGATTTTCTAGATTTATATAAATGGAATTTTATGATATGTAAAACAAAAAAGCAGATGTTTTCACATACCTAAATTCAACTAGGATCTTCCAAATTAGACATGCATTAGGTAGTAGTAGCAAGACTCACAAACGTTTTGTTAACTAATCTTATATTCTATATCCTTAAAGAAAACAAAATAAACTAAGGTAATTGATGTGGTGGTTAAAACCTTTGAGCACAAGGAGAACAGCATATCCATTCACATTGGATTCCAGAAATCCAAAGCAAGAATTTAAAGTTTCAAATGTAATATTCATGTCACCTAGCAAATCACTTGTCTGCTTGTAACACACACAGAGAAAATTAATAGCAATATTCAGGAAGGTTTTTTTTTATTAGTTTTTTTTATGCTTGCTTTTGTGACATATGTTCATACTTTTTTTCCATTTCAGTTCGGGCTTATTTCCCTTCACCTCCCCAACCCCCCACCCCCACCCCCATCCCCAGATATCATGCATTCTGCCATAACGCTTCTGCCATCTTCTCTCAGTTTTTGTTCATTTTTAGCGATTAGTGATAATCCTGGAGTACAAGCATCCTTTCATTGCAAAACCATATCTGAGGCTGTGTGTGCCCAGAACCCCTTACAGCCCCACCATCCAGTGGGGTTGACAGGTTGTTTGTTCACAAGTTGATCAATGAGTTTCCAGACTCTATTGCTGTAGTTTCACCATTCAACCCCATGCATGCCCATTACATTCTATCACGGCCCCTCTCTCCGCAAGTTGTTCCCTAGCTTTAGAAAAGGGGCAAGGTGGATGAGATAGTGAAAACAGTCCACTTTTCTTCTGGAGTGTTGTTCTTGGACTCGATTAAGTTCTGGCTGTTCCTTTCATGGGCTGACAGGCTTGTCAGGATAATAACCTTTCGATCCTTAAATGTTGTTCCATGTTGGGGAACGACACTCATCATCAGTTTTTTTCCCGTTCTATGGGGGGGGCAAGAGTACCATATCAGACCTGTGGACCTAGAAGGTTAAGTTTCTTAGGACTCATAACTTTTGTTACAATTGTAGGATCACAGAGGGGTTCGGTGTTTAGGCATCTGAGGCTTTTCTTCCTTCTGATGTTAAGAGGGTCAGCCTTTCTGCTCTTTTCCATGGTCCATCCTAACTCATGCAAAAGTCATACTTTACTTTACTCGTTAGTTGTTGTGTACCTGTGGAAACATGCAAATCTTTTCCCATAGTTAGTTTTAAGATTTGAATTGCAAGGTTTTTGACTAGAAGGTTTCATGTCTTTTTGTATCCCCCCCCCCTTTTTTTTGCGTCTGAGTCCCGAAGACAGTTGTCTTATACATGACTATAGGGGGGTCAGGCACAGATTTATCAAATTCACCCATGTTGTTTGGGTGACTCATATAGATTAACTTGGGGAGTAAACTTAATTTTTACGTTAACTCATCTTAAAGAGAATGCTACACGGTGATACTGTACAACAGAGGAAATTAAGAGAACATTGATGTGTCAATCCCAAAGTTCTTGCTCTACAGTTTTTATGTAAAGCAAATGTGCGCAACAGCGAATTATATCTCCCTTTAATTCAGATGCATTACCACTTTTATCAAGATTCTTAAAACAATGGTTTTCTTTTTTTGTTTTCTTTAATACCACATGTTTACTTTTACTAAGTCCTAAAAAAACCATGTAACCTGTAGGCAGAGTCTGGTCAAAATTGGGTACTTGTTGATCTCATGTCAATTAAATATGCTTTAATCGAATATACACCCATGTCATTCTCCCGCCCCTCCCGCCCTTTCAATTCACCATTTCAGTCCATTTTCTGATGCAGTATTTATGTTGTTCTTTACTATGCATCCCTCTCCATGAGACATATTTATCTGGGTTGTTGGTACTGCCATCCATCCAATATGAGGGACACCATTTTAGTTTGTTTTTCTGGACTGTGTTATTTCACTTAAATATATGTCTTCCAGATCCATCCATGTACCTGCAAATTCATGATGTAGTCTTTCTTACTGCTGCATAGTATTCCCTTGTATACATGCTACAACATTTCTTCTTCTATCCACTCGTCAGTTGAAGGGCACCTGGGGTGGTTCCACCTTTTGCTATTGTGAACGCGCTGCAATAAACATTGACGTGCATTTATCTTTGCAGTAAGTTCTGTCTTGTGGGTATAAACCCAACAGTGGTATGGCTGGGTCCAAATGGAAGGCTCCACTTTGAGTCTCTAGGGTTTCTCCACCCTGCTTTCCACGTGGCTGTACAAGTTTACATTCCCACCAGCAAGGATGAGTGTTCCTTTTCCACAAAACCTCTCCAGCAGTGGTTTAATCATTCGTGTTCCCTGCTCCTAGCTAGTCTTTTTGGAGTAAGGTGGTATCTCAGCGTGGTTTTAATTTGCATTTAATTAATTCTTAATGATGTTGAAAACTTCTTTTTTTTTTTTCAAATTTATTTTTCTTTTTCCTCCTCTGTGAAGTCTCTTATTCAGATCTTTGCTCATCTTTTGAATTGATTTCATTGTTTTCTTTCTTCTTTGTTTTTTTTGAGTAGCTTGTATACTCTGGAACTTTAATCTTTGTCAGATGTATCTGCTTGTGAAGGTTTCCTCCCATCTGTGGGTCTTCTCCTCACTTCCTTTATTGCTTTCCTTTGCTGTAAGAAGCTTTTGAGTTTAATGGACCGGGGTCCCATTTGCCAATTGTGGATCTTATTTTGTGCAGCTGCTGTTTGTTGATTAGGACGTCTTTTCATACACCTATGTCCTTGTAGTCTGCTCCCAAGCTTCTCTTCTATCACCTCCGAGTTTGGGGGTTTACACGTTGAGGTATTTGGTCCATCTGGAGTTGACCTTTGTACAAGGTGAGAGGTAGGGTTTTTAATTTCATTCTTCTACAAGTGGTGTCCAGTTTTGCCATCCAACTTGCTGAAGATGCTGTCTTTCTTCCATTGTGTCTTTCTTGGCCCCCTTGTCAAACATTAGATGGTGGCTGATGAAATTGTCTGAGCTCAGGTTGGAATCTTCCGTTTATTCCATTGTCAACTGGTCTGTTTTTGTTGCCAGTAACAGCTGTCTTTATGACTATAGCCCCTGTGTATAGTTTGAGGTCTGGTTATAGCGATCCCCCCTGTATTGCTCTTTTCACTCAGGGTTTGCTTTGGCTTTGGATATCCGCGGGGGGTCTTTTGTTTTTTCCAAATGAAATTGGGATTTTCTTTTTTTCCAGGCCTGGACGAAAAACTTGGGATTCTGATTGGCCCCCCGATAGCAAATCTAAATCCGCGACTACTAGTTGGGTTCTAGAGGATGGACATTTTCACTATAATTTATTTTTCCACAATCCATGAGCATGTGAGGTTTTTCCAACTTCTGATGTCTTCCTCAATTTCCTTTTTCAGGGGTTTAAATTTTTGTTCTTGTAGAGATCCTTGGTGTTCTTTGGTTTAGGTTTGTTCCTAGGTATTTTATTGTTTTTGAGCTATTGTGAGTGGGGGAGGTCTACGTAGTCTTTCTTCAATTGCTCTGTTTTGGTGTAAAGAAAGGCTATGATTTTTCTAGGTTTATTTGTATCATGCCACTTTACCAAAGCTCTGATCGTTTCTAGGAGTTTTTTCTGGTGGATAGTTCTTCGCATCCCTTAGGTAGACACCCATATCATCAGCAAAAAGGGATAGCTTTGACTTCCTCTTTCCAATTAGAACTCCTTTTTAATTTCCTTTTCTTTCCTTATTGCCCTAGGCTCGGTTTTCTAGCACTATATTGAAGAGGAGTGGGACAGGGGGCAGCCTTGCTGACATCTTACATTTAAGGGGAATGCTTCTGTCATTCCCCATTTATGATGATAATGGCTGTGGGTTTTCTGTATATGGCTTTGATTCATAGAAGGATTATCTCCTCCTGACCAATTCCTTCTAGGACTCTAAACATGAAAGGGTGCTGGCATTTGTCCAAGGCTTTCTCCGCATCAATTGGGATGATTGTGTGTGGTTTTTGTCCTTTCAGTCCATTGTTATGTTTGATGATGTTTATTAAATTTCGTATGTTGAACCATCCCTGCATCCTCTGTTATGAATCCAACTTTGTCATTGTGGATGATTTCTTGATGTGAGTCTGTATGCGATTGCCAGAATCCTGTTTAGAAATTTTGGCATCTGTGGTCCTTAGGGAGATGGGTCTAAGTTCTCCTTTTTGTTGTATCTCCCTGGTTTTGGTAGAGCGTCAATGCTGGCTTCATAGAAGGAATTTGGGAGGAAAGTAAGTCCCTACGTTTTGTATCCTTCTAAACAATTTAAGTAAGTAATGGTTGTACGGGTCTTTACGAAATATTTTATAGAATTCTGACTCGTTTGAATCCATCGGGGCCTGGGCATTTTTTGGTTGGAGGCTACTTATTACATCTTTGCTTTCTTCCTGTACTATTGGTATATTTAGGCTGTCAATCTCTTATTGTTGAGTTTTGTTGATTCCCAGGATTTAAGATCTTCATCCATTTCTTCTTAGGTTTTCAAACAATTAGTTGAATATAAGTTCTGAAGTAAGCTACAGTTTATGTGATTGTCTGATCTTTTCATGTAGTTGTGATATTTTCCCTTTTCATCACAGCTTCTATTGTTGGATTGTTCCCTCTTTTCTTTGGCTAACCGGGTAGAGGAGTTCTGTCTATATTGTTATTCTCTCAAAGAACCAAACTTTTGGAATTTGCATTGCTTTTTTTTATGCGTTTTCTTTGTTTCTATTCATCAATTTCTGCTCTTGATTTTTTTTTCTTCTTGTCTGCTCCGTCTAGGGTTCATTTGTTGCGCTCTCAAGTTTTGGGGTTTTTATTTTTAGCTGCTAGTGTTAGATCATTCACTTCGTTGCTTTTTGTTTTTTAATGTGGGCACTTAGAGCTATAAAACTTCCCTCTTTAGGATTGCTTTAAGAGTGTCCAATAGATTTTGGCTGTGTTGTTTTATCATCTGTAATTTCAGTTCCAGGAATGTTTTATTTCTTTTTTATTATTCTTCCTTTATCTGCTTGACGCACCATTATTCAGGAGAGTGTTGTTTAGTCTCTCATGTGTTCCTGGTTAGGTTGTAGGGTTTATCTTGGTGTTGCAATTGAGTCTTTATTGCACTGGGTCGATAGAATGCCATGAGATTATTTCATCTTTTTATATTTGTTGATGTTTTTCTTTTTTTCCTGTGTCCCCAGTAATGGTCTATTTTGGAGAATGTTCCATGATGGTTGAAGTAGAAAGTGTATGCTCTGGTGTTTGGGTAAAAATATTCGGTAGAGGTCTGTGAGGTCCTTTGGTGTATTGTGTCATTAGTCAGTTGTCTCTCTGTTTTTCCTTGTGTCCTTTTGATCTGGCTAGGACTTATTGGGGCTATGAAGTTCCCCTAGTATTAGTGTGCTGGGTTAATCTGTGGCCTGAGATCCTGAAGAATTTGTCTTATAAGTGAGTTTGGTGCAACTTGAGTTGGTGCATATATAAATTTAGTGATTGGAAATCTTCATCGTCAATGTTCCTGTAATAAGGATTGTACATGGCCCTCTTTGTCTCTTTGATTCTTTGCTTTCATGAAGTCTATTTTGTCTGATATTAGAATAGCAACACCGTGCTTCTTATTTGGTACCATTTGCTTTGAGCTACTTTCTTCCATCCACTTCACCTTAAGTTGGTGCTATCCTTTGGAAATTGAGATGGGTTTTTCCTTGTAGACAGCATATAGATGGTTTTGTTTATAATCCATTCTCCCAGTCTATGACCTTTTATTGGGGAGTTAGCCCATTAATATTTAAGGTTACAATTAAATGATGTTGCATGTTGCTTCCTTTCACTTTATCTATCCATTTGGACATTCTAGCTCTTGATTTGCGCCTATGGTGTTATGCTTTGTGTGTAGTTTTCATTTTCCAGGTTTTTGAGGATGTTGCTGCTCTTTTCTGCCCTTTGAATTGCCTGTCAAGTTATTTTATGAAGAGTTGGTTTGCCAGACAGTATTCCATCATTCTTGTTATTGTCATGGGAAGCATTTTTCATTCTCCTTCACAGAATGTAAACATTTTTGCTGGGTAAAGTATCTGGGTTGGCATCATAGTCCCTTAACACAGGAATAGGGCTTTCTCCATGTTCTTCTTGATTTTCAGGGTTTGAGGGGGAAGAAGTCATTTAATTGCTGATGGGTTTTTCCCTTGTATGTGAATGTTTTTCCTTTTCTGTGGCCCTCAGAATTTATTTTGTTTTGTTTTGGGGCATCTACATTTTCACTATGATATGGCGATGGGGTGTTTCTTTCTGATCTTGTCTATTTGGGGTCTGCTCAGATAAGGCGAAAGGAAAAAAGTAAAGATCATGTGTATTTGTATGGGCTTGTCTTTTTTCATTTGGGGAAATTTTCATCTATTATCGTTTAAGATCTGATCAATACTTTGCTCTTGAGATTATTCTCCTTTCCTTATTCCTTGTTGGGAGGTTTGGTCTTTTCAAGTGTCCCACATTCTCCTGGTTTGTTTCCCGTTTGTGTATTTTTGTAAAATTTTTCATTAACCTTTAATTTGAGGCCTTTTAATTGTCTGTGTTTATCTTCCAGGTCTGATATCTTGTTCTTGCTTCCTCCACTTCTACTGCTGAGGCGTTCTTTTCTTTTCTTCTTGATTGTACTGAGTTTCTTAATTCCTTTTTTGTTTCCTCCTGTGTTTTCTTCGTATCTCCATTTCCTTTTGAGCTTCTCATCTCTTCTATGTGACTTCTCAATTCTTCTGGTGCTCCTTTCTTTCTATTGTGTGGTGGCTGCCGTTTTCATGTGTTTCTACTTGCCTTCCAGAGTTTTTTTTCTTTTCCCTCCCTCTAGTTTTTCTGGAGTTTGTCCCATTTCTAGTTCCTTTAGTTCTTTCCGAGTTTGGTCATTGTATCCCTCATAGTCCTTTTTGAGTTTTTCATTTCTCTCTCTTTAGTTCCATGACTTCTCTTTATTTCTTTAATTTCTCTGCGTCTGTCTGCACTTATTCGTCTAAGCTCTGCTCCTTGGGTCTCCTCCAAGGGGATCCATTGTGGCTATCTCCTCCCGGTTTGGTAGGGCCTGGTGTGGGGAGTATCATGTGCCTTTCCCATGTTTGTCCTTGTCGTGTCCCTTTGGCATAGGATTCCCTTTTTGTGGTTTCAACCTTTTTTTTCCCCCTACAAAACGACTTTTCCATATATTCGGGATGTTTTGTTTGCCTCCTTCCAATGTTTTGCTTTTATGGTTTATTGACTTGGCTAAGTTTCAGGTTTTCAGTTTTGAGTATATATTGCTGTTGGAAGCCTGAGTCAGTCTTCTCTTTCTGTCCTGCCTGGCGCGTTATGGCGTCTCCCCTGCGACCCCGGTTCCCGCCCACAAGTCCAGCCGGTACCAGAGCAGAGGGAAACGCGACCCTCTGGGCCGGGGACCCTGTAGACGGGTTCAGAGCGAGACCCTCTCCCAGCTGCCCCCTGCCAGACCCCGCCTAGAGCTGTAGAGCTGTGTACCTGGCCTGGCGCGTTATGGCGTCTTCAGGAAGGTTTTTTTAAAAGAGAAAATCTACAAAATTTTAGGTGTGTGTAGAAAAGTTAATTTATTTCTATAAAATATAAACTACTTTTCCACTTTTACTCAGATTACCATTTTTGCATATATTCATGTTACATGAGCATGGTGGACTAGATAAATATTCAGATATCATATAATTGAGTGTCTGTTGAAGTTTAATGTGTATGCATATTCAGAATATTTCCATCGGATGAGATGGATGGAGGTACCTTCCCTCTCAAACAGCCCATGGTATACTGATAATATGGCCTCTTGTTCTCTCTTCTTCAGCTTTGGTACTCATATAAAATATGCTTTCTAGACAAGAGCACCTGAAATTGGGGCAGCTTCCCTATCAGCCTGCACAATCGTCTCCTGTTTGGTTCCTATTCAACATGTCCTTATATCTGTGTGATTACCCTCTTTAATTCTCACCAACTCCAAAGTGCAAATACGGTTAGTGCTTCTGCTTTTCCAGTAGAAAACTACATCCTCAAAAAGTTTATCCTGGGGCCTCTAATCCCAGCACTTGGGAGGCAGAAGCAGGCAGATCTCTGTGAGTTCAAGGCCAGCTTGGTCTACATAGCGAGTTCTAGGACAGCTGGGACTTTAACAGTTATCTTTAAGCCTACAACTCCTAAATCTCTATTTTATCAGGATTAGCCTGTCTCCTGAGAAAAAAGCCCATGTTTTCTACTATCCCCTGGAAACTTCCATGTGGATAGCCCATAGGTACCTAACATGAAATGTTCCTCAAAGCTCTACTCTCTCCAATCCCCGAAACCTGCTGTGCCTCTTCAGTTTCTTGTTATAATAATGATGCTTTTAATGGTCCAGCCTGTACAAACAGATTCAGTGCCCCCACCATGTTTTAACTGCTCATGGGCTTTAAACTACTCCCAACTTGGCTCCTTCTCTACAAACTACTACTTCAGGTACTCTCCAAACTTCAAAGGCTAACAGCTTCAACTGCAGGCCATTCCAGGTTGATCTGGTTTCAGCTCTCAGACTACTCTTCTTGGGTTAAACAAAGGTGTTTTAATGTACGTTACATGGACCATAAGAGACACTGGAAATTAGTTTCACAATTATATAACCCCTGGGATCTCATGGAAGATACTGCGTATGGTTACACATGCGTTTTCAGTCAGTTTCTCACTGTTGAAGGTTTCCTAAAGCCAAGGCCATTTCCCTCCAGGCTGCCCTTACAGAGAGAGTGTTTTCTACCTGTCATTGTTGATATTCCATAGCCAGCACTGCTTATGATCACACCAAAGCCTGGCTTTTTTGCAGCCAGCCATCTGGATTCCCTGATGCGTTTTGAAAGGAGAAGGGATGTGTTCTGAGCCTCTGTTGGACTACTTGTTCTGTGAGGACCTTGCTCAGAGGGTGGTTCGGACAGAGGCTTTTCATCCTCTTTTGTTCACTGGGGGAAAATGATTCCCTGCCACCTCCTTCTAGGGTAGCAAATGAGGTTGTGTTGAAGCAAAAATCACCAGGCCCTTTCGAATAAGCAGTAGAGTTTAATAGCAGCCAGTCAGGTTGACCCACCAGCTCACCGAGATTCAAAGAAATCTCCAGGGACCAGAGATGCAGCTGCAGGTGACAGGGCAACAGCATCCCTTCCTCTGATAAAATGCAACTCATAGAGACATTCAGTAGCATTGCAGAGAGACCTCTAGGTCTGTTCTTCTATAAACATGAAGACAAGAGGTTCAGGTGCCATTGACGAATAGACTTGCACTATTTTATTTGGGATTACTGCCACCAATATTTCCTGGGTTGCTAACCTGATGGCTTCCTGCTTATAGAACAGTGTTCTCAAAAATGTTCCCCAATAAAATATACATAGTACACACCTTCACTATGAACACAGTGGTTTACTGCTGTTTTTAATATTTTATTAATTCTTTGTGAATTCATGTAATGTATTTGATCATATTCACCCCAATTTCTCCCTTAACTCCTCCCAAATCTGTCCACACCTCCCTAAACCCTCCACTTTGCGCCATATATTTTACTTAATAACCCATCAACTCCATTTTGTTCTGTGCCTGTACTTCCGGTAGTGTGGCCCTCAGGAGGCATACCTTTAAAGAAAACAGACTCTTGCCACACCAGTCATTATTGAAGGTCACCGAATTCACAAGTGTGTAAGACTATTGATTACATTACCCCCATTATCCTGCATAGAACCTTCCAGCCACCAGGGATGAAGCTCCTGGTTAGTATACCAACCTGAGTCCTTTAAGTTTGTAGTGTGTTCGGCAATACAGTCTTACCATCAAGTTCTGGTGAGCAAGCATGAGCAATGACAACAGTCTGTATTCTTTTTGGGGAGGGGTCTCTGGAACACTTCCAGTGAAAATCTCGAGGGGAAATATCCCACACCTGGCACCAGGTTTTTATTTGGCCACCTATAATCTGGCATGAGCATGATCCCCTGTGTGGGGTAATTCCAATTAAGCTCATATATAGTAGGGAGAGGAATGGGAGGGGCAAAGGAAGGGGGAGGGGAGGGGAGGGGTAACTAACTCTAAGGATGTTTAAAAGAGTATAGTGTTGTGTCCATGGCCCAGTGTCCATGGAGCTAGTACTAATCAGGTGACTTCTCTGAATTAATCGTATGAGGAGAGTGAAGTTTGTACATGCATGAAAATTCCAGACTGTGGGCAAGGAAACAATTTAAAAGACAGCAATAAAATCTGGGGAAATGGTGAGTTACTGAGCTCACATGTAGAGGAGAGGGGAGATGAAGGAGGGAAAGCTTTAGCGTTCGTCGGTCTTAGGGCTTGGTTAGACTTGCATCTCTCAGCCTGAAACGAAAATTGCATGGAAAACGCCTCTTGTTTTTAATCTCTTTCATTTTATCTTTTGGTGAAGTACATTTTATATAAAGGAAAATAGCACAATCTCTATTTAGAAGTTTGGCGTGCTGAGGATTGAACTCAGGGCTTTCTGCTTCCTTTCGCACTGAACTTCACCCCAGGCTTCTCCTTTTTGTACCAGGTTTTCTCAGGGCATTTTCATACATAATTAATTTTGGTTGATTCACCCCCAGCACACACACTCCTCCCCCTCTCCCTGCCTCCTTTTCCTGCCGTCCCCTTCTGTCCCCAGCATTACTCTGCCCATTTTCATGCCTCATCTCTTCTGCTGTCTTCCCCACTACTTCTGGGCTGCTTCCTCATTTCTACTCCTTGCTCACACATACTCCCACTCACATACACACACTGAACAATTAAAAGCTAGGATCCCCATATGAGAGAGCATGCAGTATTTGGCTTGGATTATCTTACTTGCTTTCCAGTTCCATCAGTTTTCCTGAAAATTTCTCTAATTATATTTTTGTGGCTGAATAAAATCCCATTCATCTGTTGATGGACATCTAGGTAGGTTGTATTTCCTGACTATTCCGTGATGAACATGGATGTGCAAATATCTCTGTTGTAGGATGCACAGCTTTTTGATATATATGGTTGGGTCATATGGTTGTTCTTTTCAGTTTTTTTAATGTTTACTTTTTATTTATTTTATTTTATTTGTATGAGTATTTTGCTTGTATGTATGCTAAAATCACTTATATGTGTAATGCCATCAGAGGACAGAAGAGGACATCGGATCTCCTGGAACTGAAGTTACAGGTGGTTGTTAGTTGCCATGTGGGCACTGGGAGCTGAACCCAGGTCCTCTGCAAGAGCAGCCAGTGCTCTTAACCACCAGGCCAACTCTCCAACCTCTATTTTTAGTTTTTGTCATGTTTTCTTTTTTTAAAAATTCCTTGCTTTTGATAATTTCAACGATGTGTACAATGAGATATAATTACATATACAGCACCCTTTCCTGCTTCTAGCCCCCATGTCCCTCCCAGCATGCCTGCTCCCAACTTCTTTTTTTATTGAATTTTTGTGGTTTTCATACAATGCAATTTGACAGTGTTTAGATCTCCCCATTTGCACCTCCTCCCACTATTGCTCCCTGCCCAATTTAATGTTCTCTATTATACAAATAATACAGCCTATAGTGTCTGATTCGTATCCTTCAAGTGTCCTTCAGTGTGGGTCCATCCAGTAGAGGCCACTAAGTGCAGTTAATTTTTCCCATGTGTGGATCCATCTGCTGGAGCATAGGAAACCTACCAGTTGCCATCTCTTCAATAAACAATGATTTTCCTGGAGCTGGAGAGTTGGCTCAGTAGTTAAGGGCACTGGCTACTCTTGCAGAGGACCTGAGTTCATTTCCCAGCATCCACATGGCAGCTAACAACCTGGAGTTATTTTTAACTCCAGTTCCAGGAGACTCTGACACCATCTTCTGACCTCCATGGGTATTGCATGAAATGGGTGCACGTACACACATGCAGGCAATACATTCATACACATAAAATAAAAATAATTAAAAAATATTTTTTAAATTTTATTTATTTCTGTATGTGTATGAATGTACTGTCTGCATGCAGGTTTGTGCACCCGTGTCGTGCAATGCCTCAGAGGTCAGAAGAGGGTGTCGGATTCCCCTGGAACTGGAGTTCTCCTGGAATTGGAGTTTCAGACAGTTCTCGGCCACAATGTGGGTTCTGGAAATCGAACCCGGGTTCTTTGTAAGAGTGGTCGGCACTCTTAACTGCTAGGCCATCTCTCCAGCCCAAAAAATATTTTTTAAAAAGTGATTCTCAGCTGGGTGTGTGGCGCACACCTTTAATTCTAGCACTTGGGAGGCAGGTGGATCTCTGTGAGTTCAAGGCCAGCCTGGTCTACAGAGTGAGTTCCAGGACAGCTGGGGCTATAGGGAGACCCTGTCTCAAAAAGACCAAAAAAAAAAAATATTCTCCCTCTCCCAGCAACTATCCACTGCCTTCTCCATAAGGGATGGGTCCTGGAGATCATCTACGCCATCATGCTGGGAGTTTGGCTGTCTTCTCTTGTATAGGTCTTGTGCTGCTATGAATTCATGATTTTGTTAACCATGTCATATCCAGAGGACAGCTGTTCACAGCCTTCCTCCACATCCTTACATTCTTTTCACCCCCTCTTTCAACCCTGGAGGTGTGGGTTTCATATAGATGTCCAATTTGGGGCTGAGAAGTCAGTCCCTTATTCTAACTCAGTACTTTGATCAGTTACGCACCTCTCTAGTGACTGTTGTCCATTGCAAAAATAAACTTCTCAGGCAGGAGAGAGAGCTCAGCTTTTAAGAGCATTTACTGTTCTTGCAGAGGACGCAGGTTTGATTCCTAGCACCCACATCAGGCACCTCATAACTGCTTGTAAGTCCAGTTCCAGGTGAGCTGAGGCCCTCTTCTGGCTTCTGTGGGGACTGCACGCGTATGGCACATATAGAGACAAGCAGTCACAAACAGATACACATGAATAAAATTAAAAACAATTGAAGAAAAGATTTTCTGACCACAGTCGAGAGCAGCTCAGGTCTGAGGGCTTAAGCATAAATAGTTAGAAACTAATTGGACAGCATGGCCATTTAGCAAAATAACAATAGCAGGCCTTTGACTTCCAAAATCATAGGCTTTTGACCAGGACTGCAGTACTGAATATAAAATTCCCTCCTGTGGGGCAGGCCTCAAATTCAGTGAAAAAGTTGTTAGTAACCCCATAACAGTCATAGTTCTCTTGCACTAGCAGGCACATCATGCCTGGCAGGATGGTACCCAGCACACAGGCATGCTGGATGGCTGTTCTCCCCAAGCCTACATAGCACCTTCCAGCACCGTGAAAGCTAGCCACAGAAAGTCTCCCAGTTGGTTTGAGAGACAGCCAAAGTGTGTGTTGTCTTCAGCAATAGGTCTAATAATGTAGCTATGGTGGGTAGCTAAGGGAAATTACAAGAGCTTATGCTGTTTTGGAGACCTCTGGGGTCTTCCTCGCCATTAACTCTAGAGAGTTATGCCATGTCTTGTACTGTGATTTTCCTTTGAAAAGCTGTTTTCTGGGATATTTTCTTGGTGGTTGTGCTGGATAGCTTTAATGTCAACTTGACACACCTGGGTTGAGGGAGCCTCAACTGGGAAATTAGCTCCATTGGACTGGCCTGTGGCCATGTCTGTGGAGTACTGTTTTGATTGTTGAGCAATGTGGGACGGCCCAGCCCACTATTGGTGGTGCCACCTCTGAGCAGGTTGTTATGTACAGTATAAGAGGGCATGCTGGACATGGGCCAGGGGAGCAAGCCAGTAAGCAGTGTTCCTCCATGGCCTGTGCTTCAGTTCTTGCCTCCGGGTTCCTGCCCTGAGTTCCTATGGTGGGCTCCCTCGGTGATGAACTATGACCCAGGAGATCTGAGCTTGACTTGAACTCACAAAGATCTGCCTACCTCTGCCTCCCAAGTGCTAGGATTAAAGGCGTGGGCCACCACACTTGGAATTGACTCTTAAAGTAGTTTTGAAGATTTGATTCTTATTTTTAATTATTTATGTGTGTAAGTGTGCACACATATGTGGGGTGGTGTGGAGGCCAGAAGGTGTCAGATGCCCTAGAGCTGGAGCTACACAGGGTTGTGAACTTCCTGATACAAGTGTCAGGAACCAAGCTCAGGTTCTCTGCATAAGGAATATGTGCTCTTAACTGCTGAGCCATCTCTCCAGGCCTTCACAGTAAGTTTAATTTGCATTTCCATTATGGCTAATACTCACTGTCCTTTTATATTCCTCTTTGGAGAACTGTCTGTTCAGTTCTTGGTCCATTTAATGATCAATAGTTCTCTCTCTCTCTCTCTCTCTCTCTCTCTCTTTCTCTCTCTCTGGCTCTTCCTCCCTTTCCCTTTCTCTTTCTCTCCTGATCTTTAATTTTTTCAGTTCTTTTAAATTTTTTTTGACTTTTTAAAAAACGTTATGTGTCTCGGCCGCCATGTTCCAGGAGAACTCCAGTTCCAGGGGAATCCGACACCCTCTTCTGACCTCCGCGGCATTGCACGACACGGGTGCACACACTTGCATGCAGACAGTACATTCATACACATACAGAAATAAATAAATAAATAAATAAATAAATAAATAAATAAAGTTATGTGTCTCTGGAGGCAGAGGCAGGTGGATCTCTGTGAGTTCAAGGCCAGCCTGTTCTACAGAGTGAGCTCCAGGCCAGCTGGAACTAAAGGGAGACCCTGTCTCAAAAATACCAAAAAACCCCTTCTTATGTGCATGAGTGCTTTGCTTCTATGTATGTTAGTGCGCGCATGTCATTCAATGCCTGCAGAGGTCAGAAAAGGGTGTCATATCCCTTGGAATTGGAGTTACAGATGGTTGTTAGCCACCATGTGGGTGCTGAGAACCAAACCTGGACCCCTGCAAGAGTAATCAGCATTCTTAACTGCTGAGGTGTCGCTCCAGCTTAAAAAATTATTGATTTTTTTGTATATTTCATACATAATTTTTCAATCGGTCTTAGCTTTATATCCGCTTCTCCATTGGCACTCCCTCCCATCCCCGGGAGTTCACACATTCTGTCATTTGTGTTAGGGTCTATTGTGCCAGATTACTCTCCCTGGCCATTCCTCAGTGCCAGTTCATCCTCTGAACTCTAGTCAGCCTATCCTAAGTCCCTCTCTTAAAGGAAGCCAGTTCTTCCCCATCCAATCATAACCAGCTGCTAATATTTCTTCAGCTAAGATTGGGTTTTGCTACCCATTTCTGTTGGGATTTTTTTTCTGGTCGAACCTATGCATGCTGAAACCAATGCTGTAGGTTCATATGAACAGAGGGTCCCAGAAGCTTGGAGGATTCATTTCCATTTGGTCTTGTACTACTTCCCTGGCTCTTACAATCTTTCTGCCCCTTCTTCCACAAGGTTTCCTGAGCCCTGGGTTGGTGAAGGTGAGTATAGCCAATCTGTCCATGGAACCACATGCTATAAACTCTTAGTCTCCATGGTTTGGTCATTAATGCCCATTTGAGTTCTTGGTCTCCTGTTGCATGGGGGAACTTCCTAAATGACTGCTAAGAGGTTAATGTCCTCTTGGCCCCTTGTTCTATGTTGCGTGGGCCTCACATTGTAGATGTGTTGCTTAGACATGAGCAATTCACGACCATGTCTCTGTGTGTCCATTTGTGGGTCTCTGTACTATTCTTCTTCTGGTACAAAAGAAGCTTCTCTTTTGAGTGCTGTCTGGGATGTTTGTCTGTAAATATAAGGATGCCTATTTTGCAGTTAGTAAGATGTTACCTTAGCCTAGGGATGTTATCAACCTTGGGGATTTCTCTAAGATCTATGACCTCTCCAGTTGTGTGCACCACACATGAGTTTCTTCCTACTGAGTTGTCTTTAAGTCCAATTAGTTAGCCATTGATTGCCCCCAAGATAAAAGTGCCACTACTGCCTGATGTCATATGCTATGCTGGTCATTGACATGAATATTTCGTTTTAAAGCCGATATTGGATCATTGCTTGATGTTCTCCCTTAGAAACTGCATAGTGTTCTCCAAAGCTATGAGAGCTAACCTTCACAGGAACTGGCTTCCAGGTCAATTCCAGCTCCATTGCTCCAAATCCGGTCTCCAAAGTATGTCCTATCTTCAGCAATAGGGTCTTACCTTCAGGTACTGGGAGGCCATCAAGGGGCTGTGGCAATAGCCTTTGTATAATTTTGGGAGTCTCTTGGACTAACCTGGCCAATGACTCAAAGGAAGATTTCTGTCTGGTACGGGTTCTTGTAGTGTAGCCTTCAACTTTGCACAATGACTCGTGTAGAGATATTGTATGTGTAAGTGTCAATAGATTGTTAGACTAATATTCCCTCAGGCTTTTTACCTCAGCTAGATATTGTTTACCTCTCCCCTCTTCCCTTGCCTGTCTAACACTTCCTCCAGGTCTTCTCCATGTAAAGTGTCCTCATTTCCCCCATTTCTCCTTTGATAATCCCAGTCTCACATGGCCCAACCTCTCTTGGGCTCTTTCTTTCCCTTTATCCACACATTTCCTTCTATTTCCCTTCCTCTCCTCTCCCATTTAAATACCCTTATTTCATCCATTTCCTCCTTAGTGACACCTGTCTCCTACTAGTCTTCTGTCTCAGGTTCCCTCTTTCCCTTTACCTACATGGCCCCTTTTCATTTACCTGGATCCTGCAGTTACATCAGGATATATACTTAAACAGAGACTCAAAAAAACAAATGACATATGTTGTCCCTCATTTATGGGTCCTAGCCCCAAAAGTATATTTTTAGAATAAATAATACACTGAGAAACTTGCTTTTTTTCACTGTTATAATTCTAAAATATATATCTGTTGCCAAATAAAGATACTTTGCTATAAAAATAATATACAGTAACTACATGCTTGTGGTGTGATATTTGAGTGGTACTTCAATGCATGCATGCAATGTGTACTGATCAGATCATATCACCCCAAATTGTCATCATGTCTTTGCACTGGGAACAGCCCAGGTCCTCCCCAATAGCTGTTTCAAACCATAGCAATTCTGCTGTGCTACAGAGCAGTAGAAGCTACTTCTCCTCTCCCATCACAAGCCCGTCCACACGTGTCCTCTCCCACCCTTCCTCCCCAACATACTTTCCAGGTTGTGGTAACAACACTCTATCATCTACATTTCTGAGACCACATTTTTTATTTCTTTCAATAAGTGAGGACATTTGGGTATTTGTATTTAGGAACCTGATTTATTTCAAAATCTTCCATGACCTTTTTTGAAATAGAAATTCAGTACAAATTCTTTTATATTTGGCTTGTTTCCTTCAAAGTAATGTACATGAGAAGGCTGAAGTCTGAGCTCCATCCAATAAACCCAGGTGATGGAAAGAGAGAACTGATGCTGCAAAATGACCTCCTCATGTGCATATACCATGGCTTGCATGCACACACAATAAGTAAACATAAAAAATTTACTTTTCTTGGATGGACACTGATTGTGTCAATTCTTTTCAGGAACATGTAACATTTGGGGTTAAATATTGATTTAATAAAGTTTAATAAGGCAGCATGCATAAGTATGTATCATTCGTTAAAATGTTTCCAGCTCTTAAACAATGAAGTAACAAATGGCCTTTAATAAGAATATAATTGCCATAGTTTAAAACATAGAAACAGTGCTGGAGAGATGGCTCAGCAGTTAAGAACATTTATTGTTCTTGCAGAGGACCTGGGTTTGGTTCAGAGCACCCACGTGACAGTTAACAATCATCTGTGGCTCCAGTTCCAGGGAAACCTAATGCCCTCTTCTGACCTCCATGGGCACAACACTGGCACACTTAATATACATGCAGGCAGTACACTCATACACACAAAATAAAATAAATATTTAAAATATATAGAGAGATACTTAGAGATTGGGGTAGCAGGGAAGAAGGAGCCCCAGTGAGGGAAGCGAGGACAGAACAAGAACATTTTGAGTGGATTGATGTGAAAAGAAAGAAGATTCAGAAAATGAAGGTTCGCTAGTAAGTGAACCTCAAAGAGATGATGGTTCTTGACTGTTGTTGGCCCCAATGTCATCATTTAGGTATTTAAAATTGTTGTAACAGTGGAAGCAGAGATAGAAGGAGAGAGAGGGACAGGAGAGATAGAGATAGATAGAGAGATAGATGATAGATAGATAGATAGATTGATTGATTGACTGATTGATTGATTGATTGAAAGATGCTCAAATGCTGTCTTTAAAGAGGGAGGAAGTAGACACAAGCTAAGAAGTGCAGGTATGTGATGCCCTGAGAAATGGAACTATTTACCATGCTGACCATGCTGACTGTCCTCTGAAGCAGGTCAGCACCACCACAGGCTCTTTCCTCTGCAATCTCTCTGCTGCTAAGAACACAATCAATGAAACATATTTGAATCAGTGGTGGTGACTCTAGTGAAAAGTCTTGAGCAGTTGAGTTCAGGATCATCATTCTGGAAGCTTGTTTGGGGGATAATCCTGGTTGATGAACCTTAGGAAAATCTCATAGTGGTGGCTTGATATGGAGTTTCATTGTAGAACTTAGGCCTTCATATTCAGCTGTGGATATTGAGGCCCGCTTCACTGGCAGAGGGATGGTGAATCCTGCCACTGGCTTGGAAGAAAGAGGCAAATGTTGCCCTGTTGGTAATAGATTGGCTTAGCACCAGAAGACATCAGTCCCTGAGACTCATTAATTGGCACCTGTTCCCAGGATCAGGCAGCTCTCTTGCCATGTTGTGAGGAATCCTCTGTTCTCAACCCTCACAGCAGGCTCCAGCCAACAGCTAGCAAGGAAATACTGGCCTCAGCTCAGTACCGTGTAAGGAGCTGGGTGCTGCCAACTCACAAAGAGAGCCACAAGAGAGCTCAGAGCCAGCCCTCTGCTGAGTTGTCCAGTGACCATGGCCCTAGGGGAAGTGTTGATTTGCCTCCTCTGTAAGAGACCTTGAGTGAGAGGACCTAGCTAAGCTGCACCCAAATTTGTAACCAACTAAAATAATGTATTGTTTTAATCCACTGAAGCTTGAGGCAATGTATTATGCTTTAAAAATTAATTAATATACCTCATTTAAAGAAAAACCTAGGAGCTGGAGAGATGGCCTAGTGGTTATGAGCGCCGACCGCTCTTACAGAGGACCCAGGTTTGATCCCCAGCACCCACATGGCGGCTGAGAACCGTCTGAAGCTCCAATTCCAGGAGAACTCCAGTTCCAGGGGAATCCGAGATCCTCTTCTGAACTCCGCGGCGTTGCACGACACGGGTGCACAGACTTGCATGCAGACAGTACATTCATACACATACAGAAATAAATAAAATTAATAAAAAAAAATAAAAAAGAAAAACCTAGAGAATTAAATTTTTATTTTGAAGAGATAGAGATGTTTACATATATTTATGAATAAAAATGTCCTTTACAAAATTTATAGAAAATGGAGATGACATGAATGTTTAACCAAAGGAGAGTTTATTTTGTTGTTGTTTTGTTTGTTTGTTTTCTTAGGACAGGGTCTCCCTGTAGACTTTGCTGGCAAGAAACTCATTATGAAGACCAAGCTGGCTTCCATCTCACAGGGATCATCTGCTTCTGCCTCTGTCTCCTGAGTGCTGGGATTAAAAGCATATACCACCACACCTGGCTACAATGACTCTTAATAAACCAACAAACTCTCTCCCATCACCACTTCATATTCCTATAGCCAATTCATGACCCTTCAACCTCCTCTACATTGTCAGCAACGTTGTTGTTTTCCATTTCTTTATTATAGCTGCCCTGGTAGGTACAAAGTAGTGTTTCATTGTGGTTTTCACTACAGTTTCTTAATGATGAATGTACATCTTTTCAAGTGTTTATCCTTTTTGAAAAAGTGTCCATTCAAGCCCTTTGCCCATATTTAAACTGACTTTTTTATGTGTATGATTTTTATTTATTTTTAAGGGATTCTACAATATAATGACACAGTTGTTTGCAGATAACATTGATGTTACACAGTTTGTCATACAATTAGGTAATTGGTGCATTTTGCAAGTATCTATGTCCAAATTTTGAGCAACCCAAGGTTCCCATAGTCCAGTTGGGGAAGCTTGTATGCACAGGCATGTTGATCAATTGGGAGTCCAGACTATATTCCTGTAGTCTCATGATTCAAAACTATCTCTCCACAGCCCTTTCATTCTACCACGCTTCCTCTTCCACAGTTTGTTTCCTGGGCTTTGGGAAAGGGGCACAAGTGGGTGAGAAGAAAACAGTCTACTTTCTTTGGAGTTGTCATTTTGGACTCTAGTCTGTTCAGGTTGTTTCCCTTCATGGGTTGACAGCTTTTCCAGTGATACCTTTTTAGTCATACTAACAAAGCACAAGCAATTGGATGTACAGGCATTTAAGCAGTACTAATTATTATCGCAAGCTAGAATGCTTTGGTATAGGCACAGATGCTTGGATGGTATATGCTAATCTGCAAACTGTGGTTCCTCTATAAAGGGTGACAAGTTCTTATTGTTGGCTTATAACATCTCCTAACCACTAGAGGACATAAGCTTGTGGCATCCACTGTGAGTTATCCCTCCAAGGAGAGAGCTAATAGCCAATTAGATTTGGGATTATATATAAGACACTTTGACTTTCCACTGTTGAACAGTAAGCTTCCAGGCTATTGAGTTAGCTGATCTGATGGTAGTCCTTGCTTGTCTCAGGAGACCAATATTTTTTTTGCTGTATTGCTTTAGTGGCCTTTGGTAACGCTCTCATGGCTGTTCAGAGGCCAGTTGTACTGCTAGCAAGTTGATGTCTCATAACATTTTTTTCATGCTTTCACACTGGGTCTTTGACAACAGGGACTTACCTGCCTTTCTCCTTGCATATATCCCACTTATAGGCAAAAGGCCTTTATAATTTGGGGGGTGGGTTTGAATCCCCTAGCCAACATCTCCTAGGCAGAATAATTCATTGCTGATGTCAGAGCCTTTCCTGTAGTTAATATATTTTGCTTAATTACAACAGCTTATAAACACTTTACTATTGAATTTGGCTCTAAATAGAGAATTATCCTTTTTCACAGTTCCTATGCCTATCAGTCAATTAAAAAAGGGTAGTTATACCTTTTTATAGGAAATTACCACTGTAACAATTGGCTCTAATTTACAGTTAGGGAATGGTTTCATTACCATCATGTTTTTCTTTTTCCTATAAGGGGAGAGTAGGAAGGTTTCTCAGTATCTGGAAGGTAAACTCATTAGGGGCCCATTATAAACAGTTAACCACAATAATTCGCAGAGAGATGCTCAGTGTCTGTGATTCAGGCAGTCTGAGGTTCCTCTTTCTTTAATGTTTCAATGGGTCACCTCTCTGCTGGCATTTACCAGTCCATCCTGCATAGCCATAAGTTGTATGTTTTTCAGGCATTTAGATAGGTGATTTTTACCTGTGGGAACTAAAATTCTCCTCCCATTGTTAGTTTCAAGATCTCAAAAATTGAAAATTTATCAATAGGATTGGAACACAGAGTTTTCCCATTGTATCCCAGAAAAAGGATACTACCCCATCTCCCACCTCCATCTCCTTTTTTCTTTTTTAGGTTTTTACTGTTTTGACTTATAGATATCCTAAGTTGTTATTACACATACACCATAAACAGAGCCAAGGCATAAGCTTCTTAAATTTACCCAACTGTTTCTATTGACTGTATGCTACTTATTTTGGAAGGAAATTTTAAGCTTACCTACCTTTAAATTGTCCTTACGAGTAAAAGAAAGTGCTATTACAATTGTGAATGTTTATAATATCAGAAATATGACGGCCATTGATGTACCTTACCTAATACGAAATTATAAATAAACATTAACATTTTATATTCCCAATTAGTTCAATTGATTACCATTTTCAGCAAAACCTACACCTAAATTTAACTAATCTAAACAATTCACTAAGCCGTAAAATATCCTACTACTTTTTGGATAAAGCTTGGGCAGAGTTGAGTACTGCTAAATAAATTTTACCCAATAAACACTTTGCTCTTTAAAGCTATATGACTGGACTATGACTTCTACTTATTTGGGAAGTTAAATTTAAGCTTAGTTCCTTTAAATTGCCTACAAGTAGAAGAAAGTGTTTACATTGTGATGTTGTATAATTCAGAAAAATATAGAGCCAACACCAATACAACTATAAATAAACAACTAGCATTTTATATTCCCAGTTAGTCAAATGTCAGTAATCCTATGCTCCTTTTTTTTTAGCATAAGCATCCTTCATATAAACCAATTTGCAAGCAGTTGTGCCCCGGGCCCACACAGCCCAAGCTCTCCCACCATCCAGCTGGAGGGGCTTGAATGTTCAATCAAGTTGATCAAATAATGTCCAGACTATATTGTCATAGTGAGTCCTAATGAACTTTACCTTCTAGGTGCACACAGTTTTCAATATGAGAGACCTCCTTACCTCTTTTTCATAGAACAAGAAAAAACATGGTGGTAATGAGTCATCCTCTAACTGTAAATAGAGCTGACTAGTTATAGAATAATCTCTTATAAAACTGGTAAACTGCTTTCTTTTTTTTTTTATTAATTTTTATTGATGCTTGTGCATTTCATACACATTTTTTCCAATTCAGTTCAGGCTTATTTTCCTTTCCCTCCCCCACCCCCACCCCATCCCAGATCATTCATTCTGCCATAACTGTCCTGGCATCTTTCTCTCAGTTTTTTTTTTTTTCATTTTTAGCTATAAGTGAAATACCATGAGTACAAGCATCCTTCATGCAAACCTATCTGCAGGCTGTTGTGCCCAAACACTCTACAGCCCCACCATCCAGTGGGGGTGACAGGTTGTTTGTTTCAATCAAGTTGATCAAATGAGTGTCCAGACTACATTGCTGTATTTTCACCATCACACCATCGCAGCCCTTACATTCTAACCACGCCCCTCTTCTGCAGGTTTGTTCCCAAGGCTTAGAAAAGGGGCACAGGTGGATGAGAGGTAAACAGTCCACTCTCTCTGGAGCTGTTGACTTGACTCTGGTCAATTCTGGCTGTTTCCTTTCAGGGGCTGACAGTTTGTCCAGGAATAACCTTTTGATCCTACTAATGAAAGAACAAGCAATTAGATATATAGGTATTAAGCAGCACTAATAGTTATGTAGGTTACTTTAGCATAGACACATGTTGGATATGTTAATCCATGAATTACAATTTTCCCCCCTGTTAAATATGACCAGGGTCTTACTGTGGCTTATAACATCTAACCTGTAGAGGATGTAAGCTTGTGGGCATCAGCCATGGGTTATTTCTCCAAGGGAGAGCCAATAGCCAATTAGATTTGGGAATATACAGGCACATGGCTGCCTCTGCTGCACAGTATTTCCAGGCAGGTGAGGTGTATCTGGTGTGACGGTGGAGCCTTGCTTGACTCAGGGAGACCCATATTTGCTTTATTGGTTTAGTGGCCTTTGGTAACACTCTCTGGCTATTCCGAAGGCCATCTGTACACTTGCATGTGGTGGTCTCAATACATCCCTCCCATGTTAAGTCAGGTCTTCGCAGCAGGTCTTATTGCCTCTCCTCCTGTAGGTATCCCAACTTAGAGGCAAGGACCTTACCTTTTGTGGGGCCTGGATCCCCTGGCCAACATCCACCTGGTAGATCAATCCATTGCTGATGTCAGAGCTCTCTGTATTAATATTTTGCCTGAGTGCATAGCCCTAGGACTTTAGTATTATTTTGGTTCTAACAAGAGTAATCCCTTCCACAGTTCCCATGTCTAGTAGTCAATTAAAGAAAAGCAGTTTTTTACCGGTTTTATAAGAGGATCACCTCTACAATAGTTGTCTCCAATTTACAGTTGGAGACACCTCATCATTGTCCATATTTCTCCTTGTTCTATGGGTGGGAAGGCAAGGAAGTCTCTCATATCAGAACCTTTGTGGCACCTAGAAAGTAAGTTTCATTAGGACTCATTATAACTAGTTGTTACATGTAGGATCCACAGAGGGGTTTGATGTTTATAGGCAATCTGAGGCTTTCTTCCTTTGAATGTTCAGACGGCTCAGCCTTTCCGTTGCCATTTTTTGGTCAATCCTACTCAATGCAAACCTGTATCTTTTCTTTCTCAGCCGTTAAGTTGTGACGTTTTGTCCTGTTGGAACAAACAAATCTTTTCCCATAGTTAGTTTTAAGATTTGAATTGCAGGGGTTTGATGAAAAGGTTTCATGTTCTTTCTGTATCCCCCCCCTTTTTTTTAGCGTATGAGTCTCCACAAGATAGTTGTATTATACATGACTATAGGGTGGAGTCAAGGCATAGATTTCATCAAATTCACCCATGTTGTTTTGGGTGACTATATATGATTAATTGGGAAGCAAACTTAATTTTTACGTTAAATCATCTATAAAGAGAATGCTACAAGTAATACTGTACAACAGAGAAATTATAGAGAAATTTGTATGTGCTCAATCCCAAAGTTCTTGCTCTACAGATTTATGTAAAGCAAATGTGGGCAACAGCGAATTATATCTCCATTTAATTCAGTGCATTACATTTTTTATCAGTATTCTGTAAACCAATGTTGTTTTAATACATGTTACTTTTACTAAGTCCTAAAACACCATGTGTCCTCTAGACAGTGTCTAGGCGAAACTGGGTACTTCTGGCTCTAATTTATGCCTTAATCGAATATACACCCGTCTCCTCTCCCACCCATCCCCCTTTCCAATTCACCATTCAGTCCATTTTCGTGCAGTCTTCTGTTGTTCTTTACTTACTTGCATCCTCTCCATGAGAAATATTTATACTCTTTGGTGTATAGACATCCACATATGAGGGACACCATTTGTGTTTTGTTTTCTGGGAATGTGTGTTACTTCACTTAACATAATGTCTACCAGCTCCATCCATTTACTTGCAAATTTCATGATGTTGTCCCTCTTTACTGCTGCATAGGTATCCATTGTATACATGTACCACATTTTCTCTATCCCTCTCAGTTGAAGGGACCTGGGCTGGTTCCAGCTTTTTGCTATTGTGAACAAGCTGCAATAAACATAGCGTGTGCATTGTATCTTTGCAGTAAGTTTCTGTCTTGTGGGTATAAACCCAAGTGGTATGACTGTCAAATGGAAGGCTCATTTTGAGTCTTCTAAGGGTTCTCCACACTGCTTCCCATAGTTGGCTGTACAAGTTTACATTCCCACCAACAATGGATGAGTGTTCCCCTTTCCCCACAACCATCTCCAGCACTTGGTGTCATTCAGGTTCCTGATCCTAGCCAGTCCTTATTGGGGAGTAAGGTGTACGCGTTTCTCAGAAGTGGTTTAATTGCATTCCTTAATTATCAGAGATGTTGACCACTTCTTAAGTGTTTCTCGGCCCTCTCTAACTCCTCCTCTGTGAAGTCTCTATTCAGATCTTTGCTCCATCTTTTGAATGATTCATTTGTTTTCTTTCTTCTGTGTTTTTTTTGAGTAGCTTGTATACTCTGGAAATTAATGCTTTGTCAGATGTATCAGCGTGAAGGTTTCCCTCCCACTCTGTGCTCTTCTCCTCACCTTCACTTTATTTGCTTCCTTTGATGTACAGAAGCTTTTGAGTTTATGAGGTCCCATTTGTTCAATTGTCCATAGAACTAGGAACTGTAAAAAGGATTATTCTCTATTTAGAACCAAATAAAATACTAAAGTCTTTTAAGTGGTGCATATAAGCAAAATTTTATTAATACAGGAGAGCACTGATAGCAGCAAATGGATATTCTTCCAAGGAGATGTTGCCAGGGGACCCAAGCCCCCCCCCAAAAAAAAGGTAAAGGCTTATTGCCTGTAAACTGGATATCTGCAGAAAGAGAGGTGTAAGGCCCTGCCCTGCGCTGTCAATGACGCTGATGTAAGCATGGGAATATTGTTTGAGATCGCACTTACAAGTATTACAGTTGGTCTCTCTGGAATACCAGAGAGTGTTACCAAAGTCCACTGAAACCAATAAAGCAATGTTGTTCTCCTTGAGTCAAGCAAGACTCACATCAGCAGCTCAGCATCACACACCTCACCTGCTTGGAGTACTGTGAGCAGTGGCAGCCATGCTGTATATCCAATTTTATTTGATTACCTAGCTCTCTCCTTGGAGGAATAACTCGTGGATGTTGCCACAAGCTTATCCTTCTAGTATTAGGAGATTTATATGCCACAAGTAAGGCCTGTCATCTTCCTCGGGGAAAAAAAAAGTAATCCAGGGATTAACACACCATCCAAACATCTGTGTCTATACCAAAGTAACCTACCATAGTAACTAGCAATGTTTAAATACCTATATATCTAATCGCTTGTGCTTCATTAGTAGGATTGAAAGCTTATCCCTGGGCAAACGGTCAGCCCATGAAAGGAAACAGCCAGAACTGATCAGAGTCCAAAACATCTCCAGACAAAGTAGACTGTTGTGCTTCTTGTCCAGCTGTGCCCCGTCTCTAAGCCTAAGGAACAATCTGCGGAAGAGGGGGAGTGGTAGAATGTAGGGACTGCGATTGGGGTGAATGGTAAACTGACTTTTAAAATTACCATTGTCTACAAAATTGTAGCCATCCTTTATACATGCAATGAATATTAATTATCAGATTCCTGATGGACCATTATTTTTTCCATTCTATGGGTTATCATTTTTCTTTCTTTACAGCATATTTCACACTCCTTTTCTAATTTAATATGGTACAATTTATTTGCTTTCCTTGATGCCTGCACTTTCAGTGTCATATCCATGAGATGACTACTAAAGCAAGGCCACAACGATTTTCTCCAGTGTTTCCTTTGGAGAGTTCCATGCTTTTAACTTTTTTTTTAAAGGTGTCGGATTCCCCTGGAACTGTAGTTAAAGATGGTTCTCAGCCGCCATGTGGGTGCTGGGGATCGAACCCAGGTCCTCTGCAAGAGCAGTTGGCGGTCTTAACTTCTAGGCCATCTCTCCAGCCCCCATGCTTTTAACTTTTAAGTTTAGATCTTGGATCCACCTTGAGCTAGTTTTGTATACAGTTTAAGGCAAAGGACCCATTCCATCCTTTCATGTGTGGATAACCAGTTTCCCCTGATCTTTCTGAGTCTACTAGTCTTTCCCCATTGAATAATGTGGGCAACCCTTGTTGAGAAATTAATTAACTTTATATGTTAATTCTGGGCTCTCTATTCATTTACCTTGGTCTGGATGAGTGTTCCAATTTTAATATCAAAGTATTTTGATCACTATAATGTTGAGGTAAATCTCAGAGTCAGCTAGTATGACTTCATTCTTTTTAGGTGTGTTTTGACTGTGAAATCCCATGCAATCTCATACAGACCTGGAGATGAACTTTTTCTTTTCATTGAAAATGGTACATGATAGGACTTATGTTGAATCTATATACTGCTTCAGGGGTTATTGACCTTTTAACAATATTAAGAGTTTTTAATCATGAATACAGGATTTCTTTACATTTATTTGTTTTGTTTCAATTCTTCCAGTGATATTTTGCAGGTTTTAGTATATGAATCTTTTATATCTTTAGTAAGATTTATTCTAAGTACTTAATTTTTTAGATGTATTGTAAATTCAATTGATCTCTTAAATGTCCTTCCTAGATTGTCCTTTCAAATCTATAGAAACAGAACTGATTGCTTTTACATTCAGTATTGCTGAACTCCTTTGTTAGTTCTAGGAACTTTCTGGTGAATTATTTCATGGATTCTCCAAAGAAGATCATAGCATCTGTGACTAGAGATCATTAAACCTCTTCTTTGCAATTTGAAAATCTGTGGAATTAATATTTTAAAGTTAGAAGTTGAGAGCAAGACTTATAATAAAATGAAGTCCTAACAGGTTCTAGAACTAAGCTACCATTTATTTTCAGAGTTAGGAATCTTTGGTATATGGATGAAGGATATGTATACTTTTTTACAGTAATACAAGATCAAAGGAATGCAAAAAAATTTTTTTAAATGAGGTCAGTAAAGTGTTTGGCATACAAGCATGAGGACCTGAGTTTGATCTCAGCACCCATATAAAAAGTCAAAGATTAGCCTGGTGGTGCACACCTTTAATCCCAGCACTGGGAAGGCAGAGGCAGGCAGATCTCTGTGACAAAGGCCAGCCTGGTCTACATAGCGAGTTACAGGCTAGCTGGGGTTACAGGGAAACACTGTCTCAAAAAAAACAACAAAAAAAAGTAAAACATTCTTGACATGCACTTAGTGCTAGGGAGGCAGACATGGGAGAGACTCCTGGGCCCGCTCGCCAACCAGTCTGGCCTGATTGGCTAGCCTCTGGTCCAAGTGAGAGACCTTGTCTCAAAACCAAAATGGATAGCTCCTGGTCAATACAAGATTGATCTGTGGCTTCCACATGTATGCACACACATGTGCATGTGCTCCCCTATGAACATTCATGTACACTTACACACACACAAACACACACACACACACACCATATAAAATATCCAAAAGAGACCTCACCATATAATCCCCTTAAAGGAGCTCTGACCTGAATGCTGAAAATGACTAGATTTTTCCTCGTGATTTTTTTCCAGTTTTTAGAATGAAAATTTATTTGTTCTAGAAATAAAAGATGTTTACAGCAAAGGACAGAAATATGAGAGAGATTATTGAGACCGAGAGAAAATGAGCTGGCACCAAAGCCAGCACAGATGGCTTGTGTTGACTTTAGTGTACTTCCATTCACTCCCATCGTTAGCAGGGCAAGTCTGTGGGAGAGCCCAGGGCCTGAGCTGTCTAGGGCTATTCTGTGCAAGGTGAGGATGGCTCTGAGGCTAACCCCACAGCTAACTCTGTCCAGACTCCTTGCTTCCCTGCCTTATTTGGCATGGCTCTGACAGTTGACATGTCTTCAGCACATACTAACTTGGGTTCCTTTGTTCTCTATTGCATAGCTGTGACTCCATTGGAAATGAACAATCAAACACACGTCACAGAGTTCATCTTCTTGGGATTTTCCAGCCACTCCAAACTACAGGCCCTTTTCTTCCTGGTCTTCCTGGTCATTTACCTGACAACTCTCCTGGGGAACACACTCATAATCATGGCCACCAGGGGCAGCCCTGCTCTGCACACTCCAATGTACTATTTCCTCAGCAACTTGAGCTTCTTGGACATCTGCTACACCTCCACCACCATTCCCGTCATGCTCGTGAACTTCTTCCGGGAGAAGAAGACCATTTCCTATGAGGGCTGTCTGTCCCAGATCTTCTTCTTTGTGACATGTGCTGGCACAGAGGGTGTCTTGTTAGCTGCCATGGCTTATGACCGCTATGTGGCCATTTGTCACCCTCTTCAGTATCCAGTTGTCATGAGCATGAAGGTCTGTGTGTGTTTGGTGACTGGATCCTGGCTGTGTGGCTTGGTGAATTCTGTGACTCACACAGTGCTGACAGCCACACTCACTCTGTGTGGACCCGACCAGATCAGCCACTTTCTCTGTGACATCCCTCTGCTCCTGAAGCTCTCCTGCTCAGACACATCTGTCAATGAGTCTGTGCTCCACGTGGCCAGCGCCACCATTGGCCTGATCCCCTGTCTGTTCACTGCAGGGTCCTACGTGCTCATCATCACAGCCATCCTTAGGATCCCCTCTGCACAGGGCAGGAACAAGGCCTTCTCCACCTGTGCCTCCCACCTCACTGTGGTTGTGGTCTTCTTTGGAACCGCCGACTTCAACTATGACAGACCCAGGGAAGGCTACTCCCTGGACATGGACATCCTGGTGTCTGTGCTCTTCTGTGTTGTGACCCCCATGTTGAACCCCATCATCTACAGCCTGAGAAACAAGGAGATGAAAGGTGCTCTGAGCAAGTTGACAAGAAAAAAATGAATTCTCTAGTAAGATCAGCAACTAGATTTGTTTTTTTTTTCTTTTTCTTCCTTCTTCCTTTTTCCTTCCTTCCTTTCTGATATATTTTATTGGTGTACTTCAATTGTACAAAGTAATATGTTTCATTATGACTTTTATACATGCATATAGAATAATTTTTTCATATTCACCCCTTTTATTTTTCTCATATTCACACCTTTTATTTTTCTTATTTTTTGTTTTTGCTTTTGTTTGAGATACGGTCTTATGTAGCCAAGGCTGGCCTCCAACTCACTACGAACCTGAGGATGACCTTGAACTCCTGATCCTCCTATCTCTACCTCTAGAGTACTGGGATTATAAGCATCCGTCACTGCACTCAGTTTACATGGTGCTGGGGGTGGAGCCCAGAGCTTTGTGTGTGCTGGGCAGGCACTCCACCAACTGAGCTGCCTCTGTGACCCTTCTTATCCACCTCCTCCCTCTCACTCTTTACTGTTTCCCCAATTATTTCTCTTTTATGTATTTCTCTCTCTGCATCTCACCCTGTAGTCTAAATATGACAGAAAATATTTGATAGTTGTCTCTGTGAGTCTGGCTTATTATAGTATACTTAGTATAGTGATCTCTTTTTTTTTTCTTTTTTAAAAAATTTTATTTTTTTATTATGTGTATGAATGTATTGTTTGAGGTCAGAAGAGGGTGTCAGATTCCCCTGGAACTGAAATTAAAGGCGGTTCTCAGCTGCCATGTGGGTGCTGGGGATCAAACCCAGGTCCTCTGCAAGAGCAGTTGGTGCTCTTAACCTCTAGGCCATCTCTCCAGCCCTGTATAGTGATCTCTTATTCATTTTCCTGCACATAGTATAACTTTATTCCTTTTTATGGCTGAATATAACGCCATTGTGTATATATACCACATTTTCTCTGTCCTTCTTTTGGGGGCCTGGGTTCGTTTTCTGACTTGGCTGTTTGGGTAGTGTTGTAATAAACAGTGGTATCATGTACAGTATCCACAGAGTAAGATTTTGGAGGGAACACACTAGGAAGTTATACAACTGCATCATATGGAAGTTCTATCTTTTTAAGTAAAGCTACATACATCCTGGTTTCTATAACTGATGTATTTACATTCCCAGCAATAGTGTGTAAGGGTTTCATGTCCCCTGCATTTTACCAGCATTTTCCATTTTTTTGTTGTTTTCTTGATTATCATCCATTCTGACTAAATAAGGCAGAATCCATTTGTAGTCTTCATGTGTAATTCCCTGATGCCTAAATACATTAAAACTTTTTCATGTATTTATTGACCATTTGTACATTTTCATTTGAAGGTGTCCATTCAGTTTATTTGCCCATTATTGACTGGGTTATTCATTCTTTGGGTGGTTAATTTTTTGTTCTTTGTATGTGCTAGCTGTTAATCCTTTGTTAGCTGAATTACTGGCAAAGATGTTCTCTCATTCTGTAGCCTCTTTTCAAACTGCTGATAATTTCTTTGTTATCTGGAATCTTTTTATTAGATGCAATTGCACATATCATGTTTTGTTCTTATTTCCTAAACTATCGGAGTCCTAGAGCCGTTGTCTATGTCTTTATCGTCGAGCTGGCTTTTTTTTTTTTTTTTTTTTTTTTTTTTTTTGGATAGGTTCAAATGTTCAGGTTTTACATTGAGGTATTTGATCTATTTTGAGTTGCTTCTGCAGAGAACTAAAGATAAAGATCTAGCATTTTTTCCTAACCAATTTGACCTCTCTTTGTTCTTCTTTTAAATTTTTTAAATTTATTTTTCCTTATCTGTTACTACATGTTTTTACTTATCTGACTACATGTTTGTATGTGTTCAATATGCACCCAGTGCCCACAGATGCCAGATGATGGCATTGGATCTCCTGGTACTAGAGTTACAAACAGTTCTCCTGGAATTGGAGTTTCAGACGGTTCTCAGCCACCATGTGGGTGCTAGGGATCGAACCTGGGTCCTCTGTAAGAGCGGTCGGCGCTCTTAACTGCTAGGCCATCTCTCCAGCCCTGATTTTAAAAAGGTTTTTAAGAAGCACTGTGTCAGCATTTCTCTTACACATATGGAAAAACCATGTTATTAATGAGATTTTTGAGCTTTAGAGACTTAACTCTTGGCAGGGCTTAATGTTTTTATGTTGATTTGTGTGCAGTAAAATGATGCAAGGCTTAAACTTACAGCCTTTCCTCCAGATGTGCTCCATAGGTCAGCTTTTTCCTTCTTAAAGTTCCACAACAGGCAAGGCTCCCACCAGGTCATAAGTAATGGAGAGATGGTAAACTAGAGTGTGTAAAAGCTAACCAGCACTGGTAGAGAAGCACTGGTCCAGGTGGGCAGTCATAACTAGAAATGGCTTAACTCTGGGAAAGCAGCTGCTGCAGGCCTGGGGTTACAAATGCCCATCTTATTGGCAGAGTTTGTAACATGAAGAGTCCAGGTATGAAGAGAAAACTCCCTATGCTGAGTGAAACCAAAATAAGCACACCCTTCTACTTACCTCTTCTCTCTCTAATGAGAAGGAGAAGCCTGCCTCATCGTGTTAAGAAGACACAACCTCTTAGTAAAAATCTGGTCCTGAAGTTTATTCACCAATGTCCCAAATGATCTCCTCTTTGCATGCTGGGGAAAGATGATTGCCAAGACCTTAATGAATCCAAGAGAGAATTAATTGCTCTTCATTTCTACAATTTCTATTCAGGCTGTTGCCCTTGAGTTGCATTTGTACAGGGAGGAGTCCTGGAACAGCTGTGCAGAGGCAGATTAGACGGGGTGCTCCCTAAAGGATGGTCCACAGGCCTTTATAAATGGCCATCCTGGAAAACTGAATTGTGGAGAAATCAAAGAGGATTTGAGTCTTGTGTTAAGTAATGTGTGCTCTAGGAAGCTCCTAGAAAGATGGGTCACCTTCATGATGCATGGCGGTCAGTTGTCAGTTTTTAGCAAAGAACATATCTTCCAGCCCAGAAACCAGTACTGAAAGCAGCAAGTCCCTATGCCAAAGCCAGAAATCTAAGGGTTTTGATAAGAGTCGATGGTAAGTAGTTTATTTACTTGCTATCATAATTGAAAAACATCCCCCAGTATCTGGATATATCTACCCCTTAAGAACATATTATAGGCTATTACATGCATTTTCTTTACAGTTTTTGATGGTATTATATACTGACATATTCTAAATATTCTTTTTGTATTTATAGAACCAGAGTAGATTCCCTTCAGAGGTAATCTACTCTAAAACCCAGGGGGAAACATGCATTCCTTAAGTGAATAAGTATGAGCAGAAAGCATTTTTAGTATATATTACATAATGCTAAGTGTCTATCCTCTGTTTTTGGAAAAACAGGACAGAAAGAAATATTTTCATGGAAAAGCATAGGGACACTTTACCACCAGGATCTTACACAATTTGACAATAGGTTTGCACAAAATATTTGTTTAAGCAAATATAACTTTCTACAAACATGTTTAAAGACTTATTATCCACCAATTAGGGGTTTCATCTTTATGTTGAAACACAGTACTGCTTAAGACATGTGCAACAAGCAGCTTATTGGCCGTCATAAAGCCCCAAGCTTGCGAATGATTGATTTTACCCATAATCCTTGCTTTTGGAACTATCCTCTATTTGGGGTTACTATAAATTATTTCATTCTCAATAATTTTCCGATGAGATCGCTATTGATTGGGAAAATAAGAAGCAGAGCTCTGGATCTCAGCTGGGAGCTGAGTCAAAGCCACAACACACTCTCCTTGGGACATTGGTTCTTAGGAGAAAGGACACCTAAGTCCCTCACAGACCAAGGGGCCCGAGACCATTACCTCTTCAAGTATATTAGATATTTGGTTGAGGACTGCTGAGAAGAACTGTCATCTTTCTTTTGGGGCTTATATACTGCTGTCTTTAAAGAGCTTTTTGACATTCCTACTTCCATAAATCTGCTGTAGAGCTAGCTCTTCTTTATTCATCAGAGATTCTTGAAGTGCATATTTACACCAGAACCTGCAGTGATTTTTCTATGCAGAACTGAAAGAGCCAAATTAGGACCACAAGGAACTTGCATTCAAGATGAAATGAGGGATTTCAAACAGATAATAAGTGATTTATTCTTAGGGGTATTAAGTAGAGGCTCTCCAACAAAAGATAAACAAAATAACTTGGAGCTGAAAAGATGGCTGGCAGTTAAGAGCACTGGCTGCTCTTTCAGAAGACCTGGGTTCAGTTCCCAGCATTCATGTTGTGGTTATTAACTGTCTATAATGCCAAGTCAATGAGATAAGATACCCTCTTCTGGCCTCTGTGGGCATTACAGTCAGGTGGTGCACTTGCATGCAAGCAAAACATTTATACACAAAAATAGAAACTTTAAAAAATATTTTACTTTATTCTATATTTTATTTTATGTGTATGATTGTATGCCTGCATGTATATAAGTTCACCCATGTCGTGCAATGCCCATGGAAGTAACAAGAGGGTGTCAGATATGCTAGAACTGGAGTTACAGATCATTGGTAGCTGTCACGTGGGTACTGGGAATCCAACCCAGCTCCTCTGCAATAGCAACTAGTGCTCTTAACTACTGAGGCATCTCTCCAGCTGCCAAACTTAAAAAAATATATAATTGCACAAAACATTATCAAGCCTTAGGTTCATAATGTAATTTATCTTCCCATTAGAGTATAAACTCATTCAAGGACAGAGGTCAGGTTCTGAGTTTCTTTATAATACTAATGTAGGTGGGCTGGAGAGATGGCCTAGTGGTTAAGAGCACCAACTGCTCTTGCAGAGGACCCAGATTCGATCCCCAGCACCCACATGGGAAGTGCTGAAAAAAGACAAGGATTCATAATCTGAAGAAGTTTTGAACTTTGAAGGTGTTTACATATTTTAAGAAATAGTAATTTGGGCTGGAGAGATGGCCTAGCAGTTAAGAGCGCCGACCACTCTTGCAGAGGACCCGGGTTCAATCCCCAGCACCCACATGGTGGCCAAGAACCATCTGAAACTCCAATTCCAGGAGAACTCCAGTTCCAGGGGAATCCGAGACCCTCTTCTGACCTCCGTGGCATTGCACGACACGGGTGCACAGATCTGCATGCAGGTTCTAAATATTCTTTTGTGTATTGTATAGAAAACAACAAAGTAATGTAGATTCCCTATAAGCCCGGAAATTCAGAGGTAAGATCAAGAAAGTAGCTCTGGAAAGGAAAACCCAGGGGGGAAGAACAATGCGAGGGTTCGTAATTTAAAGGTAGTGGTGAGCAGAAAGCGCGTTTTTAGTAACTAAAAATGATTGGGACAATAATGCTAAGTGAGGTCCATACAAATACCGCTGTTTTGGTGGAAAACAGACAAAAAAAAGAAATAGGGTTTCATGGGTAAAGGAGCAAATAAGGGAGGGGGACCAGCTTTAGGTGGGTACCGGGGCCGGGGGGGGAGGCGGGAAGCCGGGGCGTGGGGCCGTCCGGGCCCGGGGAAGGGCCGGGGGGGGGGGGGGAAAAGTAAGGGGGTTAAAAAAGTAGCAGCAAAATGGTGTTTGGTGGTTGTAAGCAAAGAGAGCAATATGACGGTTTCCTACAACCAAAGGGGGGGGGAGGGAAAAAAAGAAACATAATAAAAAAATGTGGTTAGAAGACTTATTAATGGCCACCAATTCGGGGTAAATAAGTCATCGGGGTAAGAAAAAAAAAGTGTATGTTGGAACACGCGGGGAAGAAAAGAGGTACTGCAAATTCCGGGACATGGTGGCACCAATGCAGGCGGTTATTGTCCGTCATAGCAAGGCCCCAAAAACAAAGCAAAAAAATTGGCGGAGGTGACATATGATGTTTAGCCGGCATAATGGCCGGAAAGCATTATGGTGGAACATCCTCTAATTTGGGGTTCTAGGTAAGTTAATGGGAGGTTCGTTCGGTCAATAATTTAAAGGTCCGATGAGAGAGGGGGGTCGGGTAGGTTTATGGTGGGGAAATGCAGGAAGTCTAGGGCTCTGGATCGCAGGCTGGGAGCAAAAATAGAGTCAAGAGGGGCGGCGACAACACAGGGCTCTCCTAAAAAATGGTGGACATGTTGTTCTTAGGGACGAGAGGGGACACCTAGATCCGAACGGCGTGCACGAAGGGACGGAACGGAGGAGGGGGGGGAGGAAAAAGGACGGGCCGGGGGAGTGCCAATAATAGGCGCCAAGAAAAAAAAAGGGGGTCGGGGTTGAGACAGAGTAGTGGGAAATGTTAGATTTAAGAAAGTGAAAAGGTTTAGAAAAAAGGGGAGCTGCGCTGGAGGGGAAGAACGACAACATGTCAATCGGGTTTCGTTGGGTGTGTGGGCTTCTACGAAAAGGGGTACTGCTGAAAGGGGGAAAGGGGGAAAGAAATGAAAAGGAAAAAAAGGAAAAAAAAGTCCTAACGGGGTCTTTAAATGCTTTGGGGGTTAAAAATTGTGGCCCTGGTGGCGCGGGGGGTTGCGTAGCTCAACAGTAAGGGATCGGCGGTGGTACGGAGAGCTCGAGCTAAAATTTCATTTAATATGGTCATGCGGAGAGATTCTATTACAAGGAGTGCATATTAAAAAAAAAAAAAATAGGGGAGCACCAGGGGGAAGGGCTGGGGCAGTGGCTTGTTTCTAGGCAGAAAAAAAACTGACAGAGGCCCACGTGGAGGGGGGGAGCCGGGGGGGCACACAGGACACAAACAAATTCATAGCAAAAGATGCAACCTGGCGGGGCATTTCAACAGATAATAAGTGATTTATTCTTAGGGTATTAAGTAAGGGGCTCTCCAACAAAGATAAACAATAACTTGGAGCTGAAAAGATGGCTGGCAGTTAAGAGCACTGGCTTGCTCTTAGTCAGAATACCTGGGTTCAGTTCCCAGCATTCATGTGGTTGGTTATTAACTGTCTATAATAATCCAAGTCAATGCATTAAGATACCCTCTTGCGTGGCCTCTGTGGGGCATTACAGTCAGGTGGTGCACTTGCATGCAAGCAGAAACCATTTATACACAAAAATAAACACTGAAAAATATTTACAAATTTATTGTCTATTTTAATTTTATGTGTATGATTGTATGCCTGCATGTATATAAGGTTCACACCCATGGTCAAGGAATAAAAAGTGGCCCATTTGGAAGTAACAAGAGGTGTCAGATATGCTAGAACTGGAGTTACGATCATTGTAGCTGTCACGTGGGTACTGGGAATCCAACCCAGCTCCTCTGCAATAGCAACTAGGGCTCTTAAACTACTGAGGCATCTCTCCATCGAGGCCAAACTTAAAAAAAATATATAATTGCACAAACATTATCAGCCTAGGTTCATAATGTAATTATCTTCCCATTAAGTAAAACTCATCAAGGACAGAGGTCAGGTTCTGAGTTTCTTTATAATACTAATGTAGGGGTGGGCTGGAGAGATGGCCCTAGTGGTTAAGAGCACCAACTGCTCTTGCAGAGGACCCGAGTTCAGTCGATCCCAGCACCCACAATGGGAAGTGCTGAAAAAAGACAAGGATTCATAATCTGAAGAAGTTTTGAACTTTGAAGGTGTTTACATATTTTAAGAAATAGTAATTTGGGGGCTGGAGAGATTGGCCCAGCAGTTAAGAGCGCGTCAACGGCAAAAGACTCCTTGGCAGAGGACCCGTATAGGTTCGGACGAAGTCCCCAGCACCCACATGGTGGCCAAGAACCATCTGAAACTCCAATTCCAGGAGAACTCCAGTTCCAGGGGAATCCGAGACCCTCTTCTGACCTCCGTGGCATTGCACGACACGGGTGCACAAACTTGCATGCAGACGGTACATTCATACACATACAGAAATAAATAAAAATTAATTAAAAAAAAGAAATAGTAATTTGCCTTCCTTTCCCCTCTACCACTAGGAGAAGCATGGGTGAGCTATAAACGGCTGGGAAGAATGTTAAAAGCTGGAATAAATTTCCAAGACAGGATGAAGACCTTTGGTGAATTTGTTAAGACGTTTAACCCATTAGTGCAGAGTAAGAGGAGCTACGCCTGTTGGGGGGACTCAGCTAGGCTCACCTACTAAGTGTGGCCCTTGGACCAGCCGTATCATTATCACTCGGAGGCCCAGGAAATGCAGTTAATCTGGGCATTCAAAGAGGAGCAGTGGCAGTCTGCAATATGACCTTTAACTATTCCATCTGATCCTAGGCTCCCATGTTCTGGGAGAAATAAACAAATAGAAATCTGGGCCAGGCAAAAATAGCTCATATTTTCCATAGCAATAAATTTACTTTGCCACAAGCACTTGAAATCATTTAGATTTTCTTTTAGATAAATTTTGTGTGTGTGTATGTTTGTGTGTGTGTGTGTGTGTGTGTGTGTGTAGATCAGCAATTTACTACATGAAAATTAGATTTAAAAATTTTAATTGTTGCTTCATGTTATTTAAATAAAATATGAATAGATGTTTTACAAATGCACTGCAAGTGTTTTCAGAAGCACACAAGTTTCTCTCGTTGTTCATACCCATTTTGTTTCCTTTGAGGAAATGAACCCCTTAAGGTTAGTCAACAAAACATTTCATTTATTGCCAAAACAAAAAAAAGTCTTTTATGATCTCTAGGGTTATTTATTTTCCATGGTTTTATATTTAGATTTAAAAATTGTGCTTAACTTCAGCACCAACTTTCTATTGAAATTTAAATACCCTAAGCTCCTTAAGGCCTGGAGATTTGGAATTTTTAATGAAAGCTGTGCTAGACTATTAATCATGTGCATTGAATTCTTAGAACCAAAGATAAGAATACTTGGGCTTTGAAGGCTTTAAGACAGTTTGCAAATATATCATTATCAGTAACAAAATATTATTATAAATCATAATTATTATGAAATAAGCTTTCTGTACCCCAGTTTCTTTATTTGCTAAATGGGAATGGTACATCATTTCATAGGTTCTTACGTATATCAAATGAGTTAATAATGCACATAAAAATCTTACATGTGATTCATGTAAAAGCTTATCACATTATGGGCATTTATAGATGCTATTATTATCTAATGTGTGCTCCACTCTGATTCAATTGGGAAAATCCTAGTTGAATTCAAATATGTAAAATGTATCTTTTCAAAGTTTGATTGGCTGGTTATACTAAATTCAACTTAATGTTTCAAAAAGATGTACCTCTCTTAAACTATCATGCTAAACTTTTTTAAAGTCAGGCTTTGTGTATAGTGAAATACTTTAAGAACCTCCCCCAATTACATTTTCTATGATATATACCCTGCAACTGTGGAAAATAAGGTCACCATTATGCAGTAGAGAGTTTACTGTTAAGGTTATATTAATTGCTATGCACTAGCATATAAATTCTAAGGCTTCAGTATACATTGTATCAGAGTGGCAAGCCTAAATGATGGTGTTTGTAATAGATTTTGGTGATGATGGCTCAATCTGGTTGCCCCAAGCTAAGGCATCAGGATGAGCATTAGAGATCAGGAAAACAGGTTGTATGTCAACCTCACCTTACCTCACTTCATTCCTGGCCCTGAAGAAATGAAATTACCCAATCAAATCAATGGAAAATAAACAACACACATAGATACAGACACGTAATGACCATGGAGATAGTCCTCAGGAACTGACTCAAGTAACTAGAAGTTGCATTCCTAGAACTTTACAGTAAGTAGCATATGGAGCCTCAGAAATCACAGTCTAGCATTTAAAAGGCTGAGACAGAAGGACTTTAAGTTCCACCATTGGATACCTACCAAGAACTCATCTCAAGCAAAAGAAGAAATGAAACATATTTTTAATTCTCTGAATATTTATTTTCATTTTTCCAGTTTCCCATAGTAAAATCTGGTGGTAGTTACCTTTCATAAGGAATTCTATTTATTTCTATGAATACATCTAGATATCCGCCTATGAGGGAAAGATATTGTCATATCTTTTTCCATATGAGATGTTTAAACAAGATATCTGCCACTGATTTTCGAGTGACTTGAAGTCCATTTATGCAGCTTTAGAGAAAACAGAAGGAAACACGCATAGAACAAAAGGATGTCTGAATACATGCAGACTCCCAGCTCAACACTATTCAATATTCAATAATATTAATTATTAATAATTATTAATATTAATATTAATTATTGATAGTAATATTATTAATAATTATTAATATTAATTTTCTTAAATCATCACCAATAAAGGAAATGCTTACTAATTATTTAGGGAAATGATTTACAGAATGCCATGTCTACAGCTAACCTAGATCCGGTGCTGGTGTTCAGCCCTCCCTGGGCACGTAGCCATTACATTTAGTATGAACGTTACGGACCTCAGCTCTCATCCTCTCCCCTTGCTCTGTCTTCTCCCTCCTGCACACCCATGGCTATGGCATCCACCTTTGAAGTTCCAAAACTCATGGCTGCAATTCTAGTCTGTCTGTAGGTCATTTCTGTGTCACTATCCCACACTGCCTAGCACTCACCATCACTCGAATCTAACCCACCATGTCCTCCTGAAACTACTACATCCCATGAAGTTCCCGTTTTAATGAGTGGTCCCAAATGATTTGGTGTCTTTGCCATGTCCTCCCCGCTTATGCTCCAAACCCATTTTCTCCATAAGCAATTCCTTCCGAAATTTTTTTAAGCTCTAAAATGATCTACCTGTAGTTATAGATAATTTCATTTTGATCTTGTTTGATCATTGACTCTCTTGGTCTAACAGAGGTGTTTATACATGAAGAACTGTGAGGAACTCTTGGGCATGGGGTTCACAATTATATGACCCCCTATCATTGTGATTTCACACAAAATCCACTTAGTGGATAGATGTGCTTTTCTAGACATGCAAGCTTATTTGTTCAGGCCCTCAAAGCTGATGAGTTTCTCAAGCCCAGGCTGCTTCTCTCCAGGTATCCCTTGCTTTCAATCTGCCCTCCCTAAAGAGGTGACTATTTATCATTGCTACTCTGCATTCCTGCCAGCCTTCACACCAAAGCCTGGTTTTCACAAAGGCATGGGATCTCAGGTGCCCGTGTGGGTGTGAGGATATTTTCTGAGTCCATATAGAGGAATCACTTTTGCTTTTGTCCCCACAGACCTTGTCAGAAAAGGTAAACCCAAGACAACTTCAATAACTTGGGTCTGGTTCTCTGCCACCTGCTCTGTGGTGGCCAGTAAAGTTCTGCTTAAGCAAGCATTTCAAGGCTGTTAGGAATTATTCTTCTAGAGTTTAACAGCAACCAGCTAGATTGTCTCACCAGCTCCTTGAAATCAACCAAGAATCTTAATGAACAGAAGATACAGCTCTCACAGAAATTCACTGGTGCTTCACAGAACTTAGGACCCTTTCTTCTGCAGCAATTAAGCCGACAGAAACCCTTTGATCTTTCTTGGCCTTAGATGGATAGATCATACTGGTTTCCTTGAGTTTCCACCACAGTGTGGCCTGGAAAGCCAGCTTACCTCCCATCAGCTATGGCTCGGTGTTCTCAAACTTGACTTCCTCAATAAAACACCCACCACATGCATGTCCATGCCCCCCCCCCATTGTAAGCATGGCTGTGCATTTGTGTTTCACCATTTGCCTACCAATCACATTCAATCTGCCAAATAGGTCATTGTCAGGAAAGAACTAAATATTTTTTGTAAATGTGATATACTGAATCATAGCATATGGTAGGAAAGAAATAGAGAAAGGGGAAAAAAAGGGGAAAAAAGGAGAGGAAACTGTTAGTAACAACAACAACAACAACAACAACAAAATCTGGGCCTGGGGCTGGAGAAATGGCTCAATGTGCAGAAGCACCTCTGCTCTTGCAGAAGACTTGGGTTCCTAACAACCATTTGGTGACTAACTGTCCTTAACTCCAGTTCTAGGGAACCCGATGTCTCCTCTGGCTTCTGCAGGCATTGCACATATGGGTACACTCACACGCAGACAAAATACTCATACACATTAGATAGGTAGGTAGGTAGATAGATAACTAGATAGATGATAGATAGATAGATAGATAGATAGATAGATAGATAGATAGATAGATAGGAGAGAGAGAGAGAGAGAGAGAGAGAGAGAGAGAGAGAGAAATTTAAAAAATCTTAGCTGGGTGTGGTGGCCCATGCCTTTAATTCTAGCACTTGGGAAGCAGAGTAAAGTGGATATTTGTGAGTTCAAGGCCAGCCTGGTCTACAGAGTGAGTTCCAGGATAGCTGGGACTACAGGGAGATCCTGTCTCAAAAAGATAAAAAAAAAATCTGCTCCTGGTTCCAAACAGCCTTGAGATGAAATACACATTAAAAATGGCCTCTGGCTTTTATTTCATGCTTTACCTTATTTTGAAAGTTTGAATTATACTTTTCATTTATTAAAATCTTAAGTGTATATGTTGCCAGATCTTTACATTTATAAACTACCATAATTAAGATATAGAACATTTTCATCCATCTAGAAAATACCTTCATTCTCTTTTCCAATTAATGCTTCCTCTAAGTTTGGGAAGTAACCACTAATCCTAGTTGTTCACCATTGTTTAGATAGGCCTACTTTTGAACTTCATTTAAAGAAAAATGTAATATACATATATTTTAATTTTTTATTTTTCAAGAATTTCACACATGAGCATTGTCTTTGCATTATTTCCATCCCACTCAGTCCCCCACCACCTCCTTCCATGTCCCCTCACTCCCTCCTAATTTCTTGTCCTCTTATTTGATTATTATTGTTATATACACACATGTTTTTATTATTATTGTCATATACAATATATTCTGTTGTTATATAAAATAAGTCCATCTAGTGGTGCTTGCGTCTACCTGTGTTTACAGTTGTCTATTTGGGATTAGATATCCTTAGAGAGAATGGATTCTCCCTCCCTCACTATGCATTGGTGGCCTGTAGCTCTTCATCTTGAGGTGGGACTCTGTGACATCCTCCCATCAGCCTTGGCATGTCAACTGGTTTTATCATTGTGCAGATCTCATTAGCCTACCATAGAGTGGAGATTTCACTGGAACAGCCTCCCTGTCAGGTGCAGAGTGCATCAACTAGCAGCAAGTGATTTGTCCCTCTGGCTCTTAGTCTTCTATTCTCTCTTGCATGATGTGTTTCCTTATGTGCGGAGGTCACATTATAGATGTGTCGCTTAGAGCTGTGCAGCTCACAGTCACTTAGTCTCTGTCTCTGACCAGGTGTGGAGCTTTGTAATAGTCTCCATCTGTTGCAAAAAGAAGCTTCCTTAATAAATAGTGAAAAGTATACTTTCACCTATAAATTTATGACTATTTACTTAGAATACAGTAAGAAATTACAGTGGTCTAGGGAAATGATGGAAGTAGGCTTTTTTCTAGGGTCTATGAAATCTCTGGCCATGTGTACTTTGCTATGTTTGTAATTATGCATATGAGTTTTCTCCCATTGAACAGGACTGGAGTCCAATTAAACAGCTGTTGATTACTCCCCAAGTAAAAGTGGCACTACTGTAGCAATAGAGATTATTTTCTGGGCTGATCATTGTTGTGGTTCATAGACTTTACAGCTGGATGAGATAACTGATTGGTTTCTCTTTTCCCTCAGCAGTTTGTATAGTATCTTCTGATACTATGAGAACTAGTCTTCAGGCAGGAACATTCCAGGTCAGCTCCAGCTCCATTGCTCCAACTCCTCTGTCTAAAGTATGCTGTGTCTTCAGCATTAGAGCCTTACCTTCAAGATGGAGGCAATCAGGGACTGTGGCAATACTTGTATTATTTGGGGATTTTCTTGAACTATCCTGACCAACAACTCAAAGAGTGGTTTCCTAGGTCTGGCACTGTGATTTTTGTTACACAGTCTTCAGCTATACACGTGCACTCACATTTGTGCCTGGCTTCTTTCATCCAGAAAAAAATTGTTTGGATTTACCAATGCTACTAATGTTTCAGTATTTTACATTTTATTTAAAATAACTGTGTATTTCCACTGTATGGTAGACCACAATATATAGTCTGTTCTGTTGATTGCCACACTATCTGCTTAGGCTAGTGCTAATTGTCATATAAGACTTTTGGGACCTATTCACTTACTGAAAATATTCTAGGAGTGGAATCATCAAGATATAAAATACACATAATTTTATTAGTAATTGCCAAATAGTTCTCAAAAATGACTGCATGGACCTCAGTTCTACCTTGGCGATTTGGAAAGCCAGAAACCATGCTGTTTCCATCATTACAAACAGAAAAAATCAGATGAAAAAGCTTATCAATCTATTTTCTTGAATTTATTGGGAAAATTGAGATTGAAACACAAATAAGTAAACTGAAATCTGGAGATACATAGGCAACTGAAAGAATCTGTGTATTTTTTAATCTGGAACAGAAATACTAGGTGCCATATAAGGTAATAAAAAGATCCAAATAAAAATCATCACTGAATTCCTAAAGACTAAATATATTAACATCTGAACATAAAATCCTGGAGGGACGTATGGGAGGGTTTGCTTGCACTTTTAAAATTTTCTCCATAAATTCCACCAAATGTGCCACAAGAAAAACAGGGGCATATTCTGGGAAGTTGTTTTGTTTTGGTCTTTTCAAGACAGGGTCTTCCTTCAGCCCCAGCTGTCCTGAAATTCACTCTGTAGACCAGGATGGCCTTGAACTCAAGATCCACCTGCCTCTGCCTCCTGAGTGCTAAAGGCATGTGCCACCATGGCCAGCTGTTGTTTTGTATTTTAATTTCCTGGACAATTTTATTTACAATGTAAAACCATAATAAAGTTACTTATGCATTTAAAAAAAGAAAGAAAAATACATCTGGACACACTAGACTTCTCCCTACAGTAAAGGATCAATAGGGTTAAAGCTTGTGATATACTTAAAATGACTATAGGAACAACAAATTTCAACCCAACTACTATCTAGATTTAGCTCTCTAAGAAACATCTAGCCAGGTGTGGTTGCGCATGCCTTTAATCCTAGCACTTGGGAGGCAGAGGCAGGCAGATCTTTGTGAGTTCAAGGCCAGCCTGGTCTACAGAGTGAGTTCCAGGATAGTTGGGGCTACAAGGAGACCCTGTCTCGAAAAGACCAAAAAAAAAAAAGTATCTAACAAAAGGAAAGGCATCTCCAAGTCCCCCCAAATTACCTCAGTGCTTATTGTCCTGTACAATATGTCTGGCTTTAGAACAAAAGTTGTATTTCACTTTTTTAAAAGTAAGGAGAAATACAGTCTTATGAGATAACACACACATTACACTAGACTCAACTATGAGAGTTATTCAAATTAACAAACCAAAATTTCAAGTAACAATAGGCTAAAATAGTTACTGGAAAAGCTAAACAACATGTAAGATATAAAGGGTAATTTCAGAAAAAAAATGAAAACTGTAAGTAAATATCAAATAGAAACTCTAGTTATCAATAACACAGGAACAACAACAAGAAAAGATTCACTGGCAAAATTGACAGAACTGAAGAAAGTATTGGCAAACTTCAAGACAGGTCAATAAAAATGATCCAACCCAAAAGACACACACACACACACACCCCATTTAAAATTAAACTAGGGGCTGGAGATATGTCCCCATGGTTAAGAGCACTTGCTGCTCTTGCACAGGATCTAGGTTCAGTTCCCAGCATGCACATGGTGGTTCACAACATTAGTAAATCCAATTGTGGAGGATCCAATGCCACATTCTGGATTCTGTGGGCACTATACACACATGGTACACTTGCATGCAGTAATAAAGTTAAAATGAAACCGGGATATCCAAGAGACATGGTACAGTAGTAAACTGTATAACATACACAGACTCATCATTCCAGAAGAAGAGGAGCAATGAGCACAGCCAGAGAAACAGTTGAAGAAATAATGGCTATGCGCTTTCCAAAGTAAGTGGCAGATCCGGAAGTTCAGACAGGAGCAAGCAAGATTCATGCAAAAATAAGAGTCTAAGTATATCTCATTGAAATAACTCTGAAAAAATCAAAATATTCAAGGCAGATGAAGAAAATTTAACTGGCTACCAGGCTTAAGAATTACAACCAACTTTAAAAAAACACTTTTATTGATGAATTGTATGTTTCATTATCTTTCACTCCAGTTTAGACACATTCCCCTCTCCCTGCCTCCACCCCACCCCAGTTCATGCCTTCTGCCATACATGTCTTGCATCTTTCTCTCAGTCTTTCCAAAGTTTTTCACTGCAGAGGCTTGTTGTTTTGGTAGTTTAACTATATCAGTTCTTTGACCCAGTCTTTATGTTATTGGTTTTCCCTCCATTTTATATTGCTCTAACATATGCCTATATAACCATTACATATGTATCAAAATTATGACCTCTGAGAATAAACTGTATGTTAATTCCAAAATATGTTTTGGAATTCACATTTTCTACCTTTAATTTTATATTACTCTGAAATATGAATACAAACCTTCTACTCAGATACAGTAATTACAGAGTCTGAAAATAAGTGGTGGGTCTATTCTAGAGCCCATTAAGAGGTTTACATTATAATAAAAATTTTATCTTTCAGATAAAAAGAAATATAACAATAATGTTGTTCAGCTTGCCTTTCAACTGGGGATTTAGTGTCCACAAATGAGGGAAAGCATTCACAGTTTGTTTTTCTGGGACTGTGTTACTTTGCTTATCATAATGGCTTCAAGTTCCATCCATTTACCTGCAAAGTTCATGATGTCATCTTTCTTTACCAATGCATAGAACTCCATTGTATAGATGTACCACATTTTTGTCATCCACTCATCTGTTGAGGGGCATTTGGGTTGGTTCCAGCTCTTCGTTATTGTAAAAAGTGCTGCAGTAAACATAGATGTGCATGTATCTTTGCAATAGGATGAGTCTTTTGGGTATATACCCAGGAGTGGTATGACTGGGCTAGGCAGTAGGCTCAGTTTTAGTCTTATAAGGGTTCTCCACACTGCTTTCCATAATGGTTGTAGAAGTTTACATTCCCACCATCAGTGGATGAGTATTCCCCTTTCCCCAGAACGTTTCCAGCATTTGGTGCCTTTTGTTTTCTTGATCTTAGCCAGTTGTATCAAAGTGAGATGATATTTGAGAGTGGTTTTAATTTGGATTTTCTTTTTTTTTAAATTTTATTTATTTCCATATGTGTATGAATGTATTGTCTGCATGCAAGTCTGTGCACCCGTGATGTGCAACACCACGGAGGTCAGAAGAGGGTGTCAGACTCCCCTGGAACTGGAGTTCTCCTGGAATTGGAGTTTCAGACGGCTCTCGGCCACCATGTGGGTGCTGGGGATCGAACCTGGGTCCTCTGCAAGAGCAGTCGGTGCTCTTAACCGCTAGGCCATCTCTCCAGCCCTGGATTTTCTTAAATATTAATGATGTTGAACACTTTTTAAGATGTTTCTCAGCCATCTTTACTTCCTCACTAGTGAAGTCGCTGTTCAGTGCTTTACTCCATCTTTTGAGTAGGTCATTTGTTTGCTCATTTCTTTGTTTTTTGAGTAGTCTACATATTCTGGATGTTAATGATCTGTCAGATGTAACACTGGTGAAGATTTTCTACCAGTCTGTGGGTTTTCTCTTCACTTCCTTGATTGGTTCTTTCACTGTACACAAGCTTTTGAGTTTGATGAGGGCCCATTTGTCAACTGTTGACCTCATTTTCTGCACTGCTGCTGTCTGATTTAGAAAGTCTTTTCCCGGGGCTAGAGAGATGACCTAGTGGTTAAGAGTGCCAACTGCTCTTGCAGAGGACCCAAGTTCCATCCCCAGCACCAACATGGCGGTTGAGAACTGTCTTTAGCTCCAGTTCCAGGGGAGTCCAACGCCCTCTTCTGACCTCTGTGGCATTTCATGACATGGATGCATAGACCTACATTGCAGACAGTACATTCATACACATTAAAAATAAATAAATAAATAAATAAATAAATAAATAAATAAATAAGTCTTTTCCTATGCTTATGTCTTGTAAGTTGCCGTCAACTTTTTCTTTTATCACCTTCAGGGTTTTGGGTTTCAGGTTAAGATCTTTGATCCACTTGGAGTTGATTTTTGTACAGGGTGAGAGGTAGGGGTTTAATTTTGTTCTACAAATGGTGATCGAGTTTTGCCAGCACCATTTGCTGAAGATGCTATCCTTCCTCCATTGAGCTTTTTTTGTCCCTTTGTCAAATATGAGGTAGCTGAAATTGTCCGAGCTCAAGTTTGGATCTTTAATTTTGTTCCATTTGTCAACATGTCTGTTTTAGTGCTAGTACCAGGCTGTCTTTAAGACTATAACCCTGGGCTGGAGAGATAGCCTAGCAGTTAAGAGCACTGACTGCTCTTGCAGAAGAGCCGGGTTCGATCCCCAGCACCCACATGGTGGCTGAGAACCATCTGTAACTTCAATTCCAGGACAACTCCAGTTCCAGGGGAATCTGAGAACCTCTTCTGACTTCCGCGGCATTGCACGACACAGGTACACAAACCTACATGCAAACAGTGCATTCATACACATACAAAATTAAATAAAATTTTTTAAAAAATTAAAAAAGACTATAGCCCTGTAATATAGCTTGAAGTCTGGTAAAGTAATCCCCCCTGTACTGCACTTTTTGCTCAAGGTTGCTTTAACTATTTGGGATTTGTTTTGTTTTGTTTTATTTTTCCATATGAATTTAAGGATTTTTTCTCCAAGTGTGTGAAGAAACTCATAGGTATTTTGATTGGGATTGCATTGAATCTGTATAACAATTTGGGTAAAATGGACATTTTTACTATATTAATTTTTCCAATCCATGAGCATGGGAGGTCTTTCCATCTTTTGATGCCATTTTCAATCTCCTTCTTTAGGGGTTTAAAATTTTTGTTGTAGATATCTTTGGTGTCTTTGTTTAGGTTTGTTCCCAGGTATTTTATTATTTTTGAGGCTATTGTGAGTGGGAAGGTCTTCTTATATTCCTTCTCCAGTTGTTTATTGTTGGTGTAAAGAAAGGCTACTGATTTTTCTAAGTTAATTTTGTATTCTGCCACTTTACTGAAACTCTAATTGTTTCTAGGAGTTTTCTGGTGGAGTTTTTAGCATCCCTTAGGTAAATTATCATATCATCTGCAAAAAGGGATAGCCTGACTTCCTCTTTTCCGATTAGTACTCCTTTAACTTCTTTCTCGTCTTATTGCCGTAGCAAGCACTTGAGAAGCATTATGTTGAAGAGGAGTGGTGATAGGCGACAGCCTTGCTGAGTTCCTGCCTTTAAGGGGAATGCTTCCACTTTTTCTCCATTTAGGATTATGTTGGCAGTGGGTTTGCTATATATGGATTTGATCATGTTGAGGAATGTTCCCTTCGGTCCAATTCCCTCTAGAACTTTAAACATGAAGGGATGCTGGATCTTGTCAAAGGCTTTTTCTGCATCAATTGAGTAGATCATGTGGTTTTTGTCTTTTAGTCCATTTATGTGTTTTATGATATTTATTGGTTTATGTATGTTGAACCATCCCTGCACCTCTGGTATGAGTCCAACTTGATCATGATGGATGACCTTTTTGATGTGGGTTTGTATGCAGTTTACAAGTATTTTGTTGAGAATTTTTGCATCTATGTTCATTAATGAGATCAGTCTATAGCTTTCTTTTTTGGTTTGTATCTTTGCCTGGTTTTGGTATTAGAGTGAAGCTGGCTTCATAGAAGGAATTTGGGAGATTTCCCTCTGTTTGTATCCTTCTGAACGGTTTGAGTAGTAATGGTTATAAGACCTCTTTAAATATTTTATAGAATTCTGCTGTGAAACCATCTGAGCCTCGGCTTTTTTTAGTTGGGAGGGTTTTTTTTTATTACATCTTCAATTTCCACAAATATTATGGGTATGTTTAAGCTGTCAGTCTCTTCTTGGTTAAGCTTTGTTGGTTCCCAAGAATCCAGATATTCATCAAGTTCTCTTAGATTTTCAAATTTAGTAGAGTATAGGTTTCTGAAGTAGTCTCATATGAGTGTCTGGATCTTTTTTTGTCTGTTGTGATGTTTCCCCTTTCATTACAAGTTCTATTGATTTGGAGTTGCTCACTCTTTCTTTTGGTTAACTGGGCTAGAGGTCTATCTATCTTGTTTATCTTTTGGAAGAACCAGCTTTTGGATTCATTCATTTTTTTGTATTGTTTTCTTTGTTTCTATTTCATTGATTTATGCTCTGATTTTTGTTACTTCTTCCTGTCTGTTGGGTTTAGAGTCCATTTGTTGTTGTCTCTCAAGTGTTTTTAGCTGCAGTGTTAGATCGTTTATTTGTTCCCTTTCTGTTTTTTGATGTGGGCACTTAGGGTTGTAAATTTCACCCTTAGGACTGCTTTTAAAGTATCCCACAGGTTTTGTTGTTTTCATTCAGCTCCATGAATACTTTTATTTCACCCTTTGTTTCTCCCCTGACCCATTCATATTCAGGATTGTGTTGTTTAGTCTCCATGTGTTCTTGTAGCTAATAGGGCTTATTCTGATGTTCATATTGAGCTTTATTGCTCTGTGGTCTGATAGAATGAAATAATTTCAATACTTTTGTATTTGTTGAGATTTCTTTTGTGTCCCAGTATGTGGTTGATTTTGGAGAATTTTCCATGATGTGCTGAGTAGAAAGTATATTCTCTGGTGTTTGGGTGGAATATTCTGTAGATATCTGTGAGCTCCATTTGGTGTACTGTGGTGTTCAGTTCCAATGTCTGTTTATTTTTTGCCTGATTGATCTATCCAAGGGGCTCAGTGGGGTATTGAAGTCCCCCACTATTAGTGTGCTAGGATTAATCTGTCTTAAGGTCCTGCAGAGTAGTATTTATAAAGTTAGGTGAGCCAGAATTTGGTTCATAAAAATTTAGGTTTGTGAAGTCTTCATGGTTAGTTTTTCCTTTGATAAGGATGTAATGGCCCTCTTTGTCACTTCTGATTAATTGTACTCTGAGGTCTATTTTGTCTGATATTAGAATAGCCATTCCTGGGGCTAGAGAGATGGCCTAGCAGTTAAGAGCGCCAACTGCTCTTGCAGAGGACCTGGGTTCCATCCCCAGCACCCATATGGCTGCTGAAAACCATCTTTAACTCCAGTTCCAGGGGAATCTGACACCCTCTTCTGACTTCCCCAGCATCGCACAACACGGGTGCACAAACCTACATGCAGACAGTACATTCATACACATAAATTTTTTTTTAAAAAGAATAGCCATTCCTGATTGTTTCTTGGTACCATTTGCTTGGAATATTTTTTCCATCCTTTCACTCTAAGGTGGTGTCTGTCCTTGAGGGTGAGATGGATTTCTTGTAGATAGCATGTAGAAGGATTCCATTTCCTAATCCATTTTACAAGTCTGTATCTTTTGATTGGGGAGTTTAGACCATTGTTATTTAAGGTTATTATTGAGAGATGTGTGTTGCTTCCTTTCACCTTGTTTTTTGTTTGCATTCTTGGTCTAGGTTTGTATTTACTCTGTTATGCTTTTGTTGATTTCTCTCTTTAATTGCTTAGGGATAGTTGCTCCTTTCCTCTGTTCTTTGGATTGGTTTGAGTACTTTTTGAAGTGTTGGGTTTTTTAGACATGTGTTCTTTCATCTTGTTTATGTAGTGAAAGATTTTTCTTTCTCCTTCAACTATAATTGATATTTTTGCTGGGTATAGTAGTCTGGGTTGGCTTCTAAAGTCACTTAGCACTGGGAATACTTTGGTCCATGTTCTCCTGGGTTTTATAGTTTGCATTGAGAAGTCATCTATGATTCTGATGGGTTTCCCCTTATATGTAACTTGTTTTTCTCTTGTGGCTTTCAGTATTTTGTTTTTGTTTTGAGCATCTAGCATTTTAACTACAATATGGCATGGGGAATTTCTTTTCTGGTCTTGTCTATTTGGTGTTCTATGTGCTTCTCGTATTTGTATGGGATTGTCTTTTTCAGTTTGGGGAAATTTTCTTCTATTATCCTGTTGAAGATCTGGTGAATAGTGTCTTGGGATTCTTCTCTTTCCTATCTCTATGATGCAGAGGTTTGGTCTTTTCATAGTGTCCCACATTTCCTTGTTCCACTCTTGTGTTTTTTAAAATTTTTTATAATAGTTACTTGAGCATTCTAGTTGTTCCATGTTATCCTGCAGGTCTGATATTTTTTTTCCGCTTCATCCATTCTGCTTCTGAGGCTTTTCCCCATCCATTCTTATTGATTGGATGAATACTCAATTTCCTTTTTCATTTCATCCTGTGATCTGTTTAGTATTTCTGCTTCTTTCTTGTTGTAGTTTGTCTTCCATTGCTGTGACAAAACACTCTGACCGACACCTACTTGGGGAGGAAAGGGTTTATTCATCTTACATCTCCTGGGTCACAGTTCATCACTTAGGGAGCCCAAGGCAGGAACTCAGGGCAGGAACCTGAAGGCAGAAGCTGAAGCATAGGCCATGGAAGAATGCTGTTCACTGGCTTGCTCCCCTGGCTCATGCCCAGCCCGCCTTCTTATACCGTACACACAACCTGCCCAGAGTGGCACTACTCATTGTGGGCTGGGCCCTCCCACATTGCCCGACAATCAAGACAATACTCCACAGATGTGGCCACAGGCCAATCCAATGGAGCCAATTCCCCAACTGAGGCTCCCTCAACCCAGGTGTGTCAAGTTGACACTAAAGCTATCCAGCACAATTGACCCCTTGTCAACTTGACACACAAAACACATCACTATTAAACCACCACCTTTCCAGTTCTTATCCCCAAAGTATGATGTTAACATTAATCACAACCTAAGACAGTACAACCTTAAAAGCCCCACAGTCCTTAAAATGTCCAAACACTTAAAAGTTCACAGTCTATTAAAAGTCTCTTAACTGTGGGCTGCTGTAAAATCCAAAACAAGTACTGTCTTATTTCAAAGGGAAGAATCAGGCACTCTCAAACAAAACCTAAGTCCAGCAAAGTAGCTCAAGGCTGGACACCTGGGATTCACTCACGATCTTCTGGGCTCCAAAGGGTCTCGGCAGCTCCCCCTCTCCGACTCTGCCGTCCGTGGCACACTCATCTCGCAGGCCCAGGCCGACTCCATTCTACACCTACCGCTGCTCTTGGTGGTCGTCCCAGGGTACCGGCATCTCCAAAAAGCTGGGGTCGCTACTGAAACTGAGGCAGCACCTTCACCAATGGTCTCTTCTGACCTCTCCTGGTGCAAAGCCTCAGCTTCTCTCCATGACCCCTGCAATCCTGGGGTCTTCACAGCAACCGAGGTGCACTTCCACCAATGGTCTTTCCTGACCTCTCACAGTGCCAAGCCTCGGCTGCTCTCTGTGACCCCCTCAAATTTCAACACCGGAACCATATAGGAGACTCTTACACGTTACCAAGTCCGGCTTCTGGCTCGAGATGGAGGCTCAGGCCCTTTCTGGGTCACAGCTTCTGTGTGCTGACCTTGAAGATATTCTCCCCAGAAGATTTCACCTCAGTGATGCTGGTCTCTTGTTACTTACAGCTGATTTTTCAGCCCCAGCTAACCAGCATCAATTGCCCCAGTACCACAAAAGTTTCACTTCAGGTTCTGGTCTCTTGTTACTTACAGCTGATTCTTCAGCCCCAGCTGACCAGAACCCACAGATTACACAGTCCTGATGATCTCTGCTCCCCTTTGAAACTAGAAACTTCACAAGCCAGGCCTCCATCTTCTACAAATCCTTCAGCAAAACTGCTCCAAGCTCCACAGCAATGATCTTTAGGCATTCAATGATCTTCCAGCCCAAAGTTCCAAATGCCTCCACAATCCTTCCCCAAAACACCAAGGTCAGGTCTGTCACAGCAATACCCCACTCTTCTGGTACCAATTTCTGTCGTAGTTTGTCTTCCACTGCTGTGACAAAACACTCTGACTGACACCAACTTGAGGAGGAAAGGGTTTATTCATCTTACATCTCCTGGGTCACAGTTCATCACTTAGAGAGCCCAAGGCAGGAACTCAGGGCAGGAACCTGGAGGCAGAAGCTGAAGCATAGGCTATGGAGGAGTGCTGTTCACTGGCTTGCTCCCCTGGCTCATGCCCAGCCCGCCTTCTTATACCATACACACAATCTGCCCAGAGTGGCACTACTCATTGTGGGCTGGGCCCTCCCACATTGCCCAACAATCAAGATAATACTCCACAGGTGTGGCCACAGGCCAATCCAATGGAGCCAGTTCCCCAACTGAGGCTCCCTCAACCCAGGTGTGTCAAGTTGACACTAAAGCTATCCAGCACACTTCTGGAGCCTGTCATTCTCTTCTTGTAGACCTTTGGTTCATTGTTCAGTTTCTTTTTTAATTTCAGCCTGGGATCTTTTCAGCATTTCCACTTCATTCTGGAGTTTGTCATTTTCTCCCTTTAGTTCTTTCCAACATTTATCATTATTATCTCCCTGTAGGTCCTTTCTGAGTTTTTCATTCTCTCCCCTTAGTTCTCTGATTTGTTCTTTATAGTCTGATTTCTTTCAATATGTCTACAATTGTTCTTCTAAGTTCCATTTCTTGGTTTCCTTCCAGGGAGATCTCATTATAGGAAGCTTCTGTAGGGTTGGTAGAGTTCGGTGTGGATTTATTATGAGCTTTTCCCATCTTGTTTTTTCTTTTTTTCCCCCCTATCTTGTTTTTTCTTTGTGTCTTTGGCATGTGGATTTGTTTATTTGTTTGTTTGTTTGGACTCTGGTGCCTTAACATTGGCTGCACAGACTAGAATCACAAACATTGTGCTTGCTATATCCTCAGCACCACAGCTCCACCCTCTTGAGGAGGGGTGGGGGGGTTGCTACTTTGGTCCCCGTGCTAGTACCCTGTTGACCTGCTGGTCGCATGTCTACATCTGCCTATGCTGCACTGGAACCCGAAGGTGGGAAATTTCTGGATGGTAACAAGCCTCCACAGGTGGGGGTGCACAAAGCCTAAAGGCAGGTGTGCCTCACCTGGGCCTGTGCTGTTGACCTGTTGGCCACTGGCCATATGTCTACATCCACCCACACCCTACAACAAACTTTTTATCAAAAACTATGTAAGCAATAAAGCAATGGTATGACCATCAGTTAAGTGCTGAATATAATGAACCTGGTTAAATCAGAAGAAACCCTTCAAACATTGCGAAAAGTATTTCTACGGGTAAACAAAAACTGAGAGAGTAAAATACTAAGAGGCATATTCTGAAAAAAAATGGCAGTTCAAGGTATTTTGCTCTCATTAAATCACAATAAGAGAAGGATACCTGGAAATTTTCTAAATATTTAGATAATCAATGCATTTTAAAATCATTTGCCAGGAAAAGAGAAAAATTTCAGAGAAAATTTAGAAATATTTTGGGCTGAATCAAAATGATAACCCAACATGCCAAAAATTGGGTCTAATATTTATATATTTAATGTTCATATTAGAAAAGCTTACATCAGGAAATTTTGTATGAAATGCACAAAGCTTCAATAAAAATTAGAAAAAATAATTTTTAAAAAAGCTTATGTCAGGTCTGGAATGGTATAATTTCATGCCTGTAGTCCCAGAGTTTAGGCTGAGTTAGAGAGATTGAGAATTCAAGTCTTGCCAGGGCTGCAGAGCAAGTTTAGGCCAGCCTGAGTTACATGGTAAAAGCTGTCTTACAAAACTCAAGGGCTTTGACAGCAGCCTTCTCAATGCCGACCAGTGCAAACCTTAGGGTTCTTACTTTCTAGGTAGTTTACACACTTCGGAAAACAGAGCTGTGGAAGGCACTCATGACTCCGCAGTGCTCTAATCCGAGGCCAGAGGAACGCAACAAGTTCCAGACCAGCAAGATTTACACATATTTCAGACAGAACACCCACGGTGCAGTGCAAGATGGCTGACATGGAAGTAATCTTTCCCAAGAAAGATTACTTCCCAAGAAGCATAAGAAGAAAAAAGACCAGAAGCCATTACAAGAAGAGGGTGTGGCTGAAATACAACAAGCTGAAGAACTTCTTATCAAACGAGAATCCAAAGTGGCTCAGTTGGACACTTCCCAGTGACTCTTGTTACTAAAGAATTTTGTTAAGCTAAATGTAAGGATACAACACACTATACACCTCTTCCTTGTTGTTCTAATCCTCTGAAGAGGGAGATTGGAGAGTATATCAGGACAGGTTTCATTAATCTTGACAAGCCCTCTAACCCCTCTTCCCATGAGGTGGTGACCTGGATCCGACTAGAGAAGACAGGCCACAGTGGCACACTAGATCCCAAGGTGACTGGTTGTTTAATTGTGTGTGTGCATTGAACGAGCCACTTGCTTAGTGAAATCCCAGTAGAGTGCAGGCAAAGAGTACGTGGGAATTGTCTGGCTGCACAATGCTATTGAAGGGGGGACTCTGCTTTCTAGGGCCCTAGAAACTCTGACAGGAGCCCTGTTCCAGGCCCCCCCCCCCCGCTTGCTGCAGCGAGGAGGCAGATTCGAGTGAGGACTATCTACGAGAGCAAAATGATCGAATATGATCCTGAAAGAAGATTAGGAATCTTCTGGGTGAGCTGTGAGGCTGGCACCTACATCTGGACACCGTGTGTGCACCTTGGTCTGTTACTGGGAGTTGGTGATAAGATACAGGAACTTCAGAGGGTTCGTTCCGGAGTTATGAGTCAAGGACCATACGGTGACCATGTATGATGTACTTGATGCTCAGTGGCTGTATGATGACCATAAGGATGAGAGCTACTTGTGGCGTGTTGTTTACTCTTTGGAAAAGCTGTTGACATCTCATAAAGGACTGGTTATGAAAGATAGTGCAGTTAACGCCATCTGCTATGGGGCCAAGATCATGCTTCCTGAGGTTCTCTGCTATGAGGATGGCATTGAGGTCAACCAGGAGATTCTGGTCATTACAGCCAAGGGAGAAGCTATCTGCATGGCTATTGTATTAATGACCACAGCAGTGACTTCTACCTGTGACCATGGAACAGTAGCCAAGATCAAGAGAGTGATCATGGAGAGAGACACTTACCCTCGCAAGCGGGGTTTAGGCCCAAAGGCAAGTCAGAAGAAGATGATGATCAAGCAGGGCCTGCTGGACAAGCATGAAAAACCCACAGACAACACCCCTGCCACCTGGAAACAGGACCATGTTGACTACAGTGATTCTGGAAAGAGAAGTTGCGGAAGCACCACCAGCTCCTCAGGTAGCTGCTGAATCACTAAAAGTCACAAAAAGGAAGAGGGAGAGGGAGAGTGAAAGTGAGGAGATTCCTCCAGCAGCTCCCCAGTTGATGAAGAAGGGAAAGAAGAAAAATAAGGACAAGAAGGCCAAAACTGTGCTGGAAAGTGGGGGTGAGGCTGAAGACAGAGATAGTGATACCACCAAAAAGAAGAAAAAAAAGAAGAAAGTAAAAGTGGTAGAAGTGGTGTCTGAATAGTAAAAGGCACTAGAAGTTTTATCCAGCTGGGAAGAGAAATGAACATCTTATGGAGGAAACTATGTTTTTGAGGGATTGGAACAAAGGTCCCAAGTAGAGTTCTGACTCTTTGGCTACTGCTGTGACCTGGGTGGTTAGCTAGTGTGCTCATCCCAATCTGTCCTGTTTTAAGGATATGAGTGACATAATAGATTTCTGCTACTGACCTCTGCTTGAGTGGGGAAGCTGTACCTTCAGACCCAGCACTGCCCAGTAACTGTCTACAGCTATGTACCTACCAATAGCCATCTTAAATGGCTTAGTCTTCTCATTGTGTCTGCTAAATGAAACAGTATAGAGCCTTCTATGAATAGAAGTCTAACTGAATCATGTTCACTGGTGAGATCTTGTCCTGTTAGGGGAGCTCTATTCTGGTGTGGGGTATAGGCCTTGCTGGGTGGGTGGTGTCCACTGTCTTTTGGCATAGCATTTCGTGCAGTTCCCCAAAGACATTTATTTATCCAATCCTGTCTGGCTACTTGTGTTTGTGGTGGAAGCCAAACCATTCCTGTTCCTTCATTTTTTAAAACCTTAATTTGCTTTTGAAGAATGGATTCATTGCTGGAAGAAGAATGTAATTTTTAGTTATTAAAGTAGACTCATGAACTTTTAAAAGTATTCCTGTTGGGTTTACTAAATTGCTAATCTCAGACTAGCAAAGCAAAAAAACTAAATTATTTTTATTACAAAAAGTTCAGCTGTATATGGTGGCCCATGCTTTTAATCCCTGTAGTCAGGAGGCAAAGGTAGATGAATCTCTGTGAGACTGAGTCCAGTCTGGTCTGTGTAGTAAGTTCCAGGCCAGCTGGGGCTACAGGGAAACCCTGTCTCAAAAAGAACAAAAAGTAATATATTAAAGCTGATAAATGGTACATCACATGTTTGAAAAGAATAAGATAAAACTGCCAATTTTATCTCCCTACATTTTTTGTGGAAGTATACACATACACCCCATTTTCCTTTTTCATTCTTCCCAGGCAGGCAAAGTATACTAAATAAGACTAGTTTGAATTCCAAATGACAACTTCCATTGTCCAAATTGCTGCAGCAAGAGATATTCTTTTACTTATCTAGGTAAGTCTATGGCCCACACTTTTGTCTAATAAAGTACATGGAAAAGTTAAAAGTGTGTAACTTTTTCCCAAACAAAAACAAAGAAAATGGATGTTCTGAGTTTGCACTTCTGTTCCATCATACACTGATTGGTGACCTTTGGCTGTACTCCAATCCCGTTATGATAGTATTAATAATAGTACTTCCTAGTGTCATAAAGATTATAGCTAGTACTTAATAATTGTCATCTATCATCATGAATGTAATCTTTACAGTGTTCCACCATTTTAGAAAATGTAAAGATTTTGTTGAGTAATTGGACTCGCAAATAAAATTATAGTCATACATCTATATTATAAAAAAAAAAATCAAGGGCTGGTCATGTAGCCTAGTGGTACGACACTGTCCTAGCATGCCAAGACCCTGGACTTGATTCACAACACAACACTAAAGAGAAAAAGAAAGAAGAAAAACTTACATATAAAATCAATAAACCTGAAGGAAAGGGGGCTTATTAAGCCCAAAGCAAACAAAAATAATAAATATTAGACAAAGAACAAACAAAAACGTAAAAAGAAAAAAATCATCAAGGATAAACTGATTCTTTTTTCACATAAATTTATTTCAATTTTTTTAACAAACCTAGATCCGTGTCCCCCCCTTTCCCCCACCCCACCAGAGCACATGCATTCTGCCAAACATGCTTTTCATCTCTTTCTCAGTCTTTCTCGATATTCTCCATGAGGAAGTTGACTGTTTTGAGCAGAAGTTCACTGTTTCAGTCAGTTCTTTGATGCAGTCCTTTCTGTTGTTGTTGTTGTCATTGTTGTTGTTGTTTCCAATATGCATCACTCCCAACTGCTTTGGACAAAATCTCAGGAGGCCCTACACAAGAAATACTTACAACTAGGTAATTGGCACTAGCATCCACAGATGAGGGATACCATTCGTTGTTTGTTTTTCTGGGACTGTGTTACTTCACTCAGCATGATGTCTCCAGCTCCAGCCATTTTCCTGCAAAGCTCATGATGTCATCTTTCTTTACTGCTGCATAGAACTCCGTTGTGTAGATGTACCACATTTTCTCTATCCACTCATCAGTTGAGGGGCATTTGGGTTGGTTCCAGCTCCTTGCTATTGTAAGAAAGCTGTGAAATCATAAACATGGTCGTTGCATGTATCTCTGCGGTGGGGTGAGTCTTGAGAGCTACATGCCCAGGAGGAGTGGTATGGTGGGTCGGGTGGCAAGTTCATTCCAAGTCTTCCAAGGGTTCATCACTGCTTTCCATCGTGGCTTGTTCAGTTTAATTCCCACTAGCAGTGGGATGAGTGTTCCCTTTCCCACACCTCTCCAGCACTTGGTATCATTTGTTTTATTGATCTAGCCAGTCTTCATGGAGGTAAGATGATATCTTAAGTGGTTTTGATTTGCATTTCCTTACTGATTATGATGTTGAACACTTCTTAAGGTGTTACTCAGCCATCTCTTATTCCTCACTTGTGAATTCTCTGTTCAGTTCTTTGCTCCATCTATTGAGTGGATCATTTGTTTTTCTTTCTTCTTTGTTTTTTGGTAGTTTATCTCTTCGGAAATCTATTGCTTGTCAGATATTTCTGTGGTGAAGGTTTCCTCCCACTCTGTGGGATTTCCCTTCACTCATTGATTGTTTCTTTTAATGTTACAGAAGCTTTTGAGTTTAATGAGGTCCCATTTGTCAATTGTTGACCTTAATTTCTTGAGCAGCTGCTGTCTGATTAGGAAGTTCTTACTACGCCTATGTCTTGTAGTCTGCTGCCAACTTTTTCTTCTATTGCCTTCAGAGTTTGGGGTTCATGTTGAGGTCTTGATCCATCTGGAGTTGACTTTTGTACAGGGCAAGACGTAGGGGTTTAATTTCATTCTTCTACAAATGGTGATCCCGTTTTGCCAACACCACTTGCTGAAGATGCTGTCTTTTTTCCATGTGTCTTCTTGGCCCCCTTGTCAATATAAGATGGCTGAAATTGCATGTGCTTCAGATTTGGATCTTTGGTTTTGTTCCATTGGTCAACAGGTTGTTTTTTGTGCCATAGTACCAGGCTGTTTTATGACTATAGTCCCTATGTGTAGTATAGTTTTGAAGTCTGTATAGAGATCCCCCTGTTTTGCTCTTTTCGACCAAGGTTTGTTTTTGATTTATGGGTCTTTTATTTTTCCAAACGAATTAAGAGATTTGTTTCCAAGCCTGTGAAGAAACTCTTGGGGATTTGATTGGGATTGCGTTAAATCTATACAAGAGTTTCGGTAAAATGGACATTTTTACAATGTTAATTTTCCCAATCCATGAGCATGGGAGGTTTTTCCATCTTCTGATGTCTTCTTCAATTTCTTTCTTTAAAGGTTTAAAATTTTTGTTGTAGAGATCCTTGGTGTCTTTGGTTAGGTTTGTTCCTAGGTATTTTATTGGTTTTGAGGCTATTGTGAGTGGGAAGGTCTCTTTGAATTCTTTCTCCAGTTGCTTGTTCTTGGTGTAAAGAAAGGGCATTGTTTTTTCAGGTTAATTTTGTATCCTGCCACTTTGCTGAAGCTGTTAATCGTTTCTAGGAGTTTTCTGGTAGAGTTTTTAGCATCCCTTAAGTAAACAATCATATCATCAGCAAATAGGGATAGTTTGACTTCTTCTTTTCCAATTAGTACTCCTTTAATTTCCTTTTCTTGCCTTCTTGCTCTAGCAAGTGTTTCAGATAAACTGATTCTTTCAAATGATAAGATTAATAAAATTTATCCAAAATATTTTTGAAAGATAAAGCACAAATTATACACATCAGGAATTAAGGAGGAGAGGTCAATGTTGATAGAATATTAAACAGTTAATTACTGTTTAATAAATTAGGATGAAACAGTTAAAATAAAACAGCTAATTAAAACCATACTATGCTCATATCACTATAGATGAGTAACAGGTTTTTGAAAGACACCTAAACTCACTCAAGAAGAAATAGACAACTCAGGTAGCTCTATGAATGTCAGAGAAATTTAATTTGCAGTTTTAAATCTTCTGAAACAAAACTTGCCCAAACATATAAGAAAGAAATAGAAAGTTTATATAATCACTCCTAGAAAATATATAAGGAAACTCTTCAAAATATTTTGCATGGGAAGAATGACCTTAATAACAAAACTAGACAGATACATTGCAAGAAAAGTAAACTGTAGTCCAGTATTATCTCTAGTGAATATAAATATTTTGACATTCTTAGCAAACTGAATCCAGAAACATAAGAAGAATGATATATCTCAACAATCGTTGAGATCAGTCCTAGGAATACAAGGCTGGTTCAACATTCAAAAAGTCAATATAATTTACCACATTAACAGAATAAAGAATAAAGTTCAAATATCATCCTAATAGGTCCAGAAAGCTTTTTGAGAAAATTCAATATGCACTCGTGATAAGAAAAAGAAAATCATGCCAGGTGTGGTGGCACACACCTTTAATCTTAGCACTTGGGAGGCAGATGCAGGCAGATCTTTGTGAGTTCAAGGCCAGCCTGGTCTACAGAGTGAATTCCAGGACAGCTGGGGCTACAGGGAGACCCTGTCTTGAAAAGACCAAAAAAANGTGATAATATAATAGCAACCAAAGCATCCATAATCCTGTGCATGTTACTGATGGAAGTACATATGAATATTCGAGAATGAAAACCTCTGCCCTCCCTCTGATGGCAGGATTCTAATGTAGTCAACCTTCCCCTGATGAGAACAGCTCTACACCAATGACTCTAGTTAATTTCTGTTAGTGGCATATTGGGAGCTCCACATTGGTGGTTGTCAAATGAGCCTTGAAGGTCCTCTATAATGATAAGCCAGTTTCTGAGAATTCCAAGGAGATGATTTTTCATATCTGTCCTTTCTTGAGGGCTTTTGTCACATATCTGTAAATCCCCTTGTTAGAAACATTCCCTCCTTGTTTCCTCTAAGTTTCTGACATCAATCCAAGTCAAGCCAGCTCCATCTATACTCTTATACTCAGTGCTCTCTTTGTTGGTAGAAAAAAGAACCAGATTTGTTTATCTCCCAAAGTTCTGTTCCCCGTGAGGATTGCCTCTCTTTTGCCCATCAAGGCCAACCCTGAGAGGAATGCCAGTGCTTTCCAGTCCACCCTGGATCACGCCCGAAGAACAATTGTAAATCAGTTCCTCAGTCTTCAGTCATCTGGCCTTAGAGAATTTCCATAAAGCCACTGACTTGGGCCACGGGGACTTCCAGTGCATAGAGTAAGGGGTGTGGAAGTTTGAGGCATTTGCTCATGCAGTTGACTTCTGTCTCCAGTCTGTTTTAAGCCTGATCGTGTATGTTTCACTTCCACTTTACAACAAAGTGCTGCTCTACTCATTTAGGGCCTGCCAGATCAGTGGACACATAATTTGCATGGACAGCTCAAGTCACAGTGTTATATAGAAGATATTTCCCAAAAGGAAGAGTTATATGAAGATAAGAACATAATTTCGCTCCAAGTTCTAGGAGACTGGAACAATGATTATCTTCCTAGGGACTCAGAGGGTTTTTGTGGCATGTGATATGCCACAGACCCTTCAGCCATCATTAGGTCAGTGAGGCCAGAAGACCTCAGAACCAGATTGAGGGTGACTCTCCATTGTAAGGATTTCAGTTATGATCTCTAGTCAACAAACTTTGGAGTTTTTATATTATATGTAACTGATAATAGCTTAGTAATATTTGATTTCAGATCTACAGACACCCTAATCATTTAGCTCCTTCTAAATGACTCTGAAGATTGATTGAATTATTCTAATTCCTGGTCAGCCACATGACCTCTTTGACTTCTAAATTCCATAATCCTTTGTAACAGTGTTATCCTTCTAGCCAAGCTGGCAACATCTTCATCAGATCAGCTACATCTGTTCACAAAAGATCATCACAGCCAGACTTGCTGACTGTTGACATTTCTTCAGAGGGGAGGTGTGGGGCAGGGCAGTGGACCCTCACTTGAGTATCCAGCCACTCTCCCATGAGTTGGTTGGGTGTCAGGGAGGGTCTAGAGTATACAGCCCAGAACACACTTCCCCATGTGGCTGTGAGAAGCCATCGTCCATGCCTGCTTTGGGGGTCATCCACTCCTGAAGCATCTCCTTCGACCATTGCTCTGTAAATAAGCCCAATAAACTCATTGGTTTCCCAGGGTAAACTTAGGTGGAATCAACTGATGTTGGAGAGAGGGGACACCCAGGAAAATTCTCCCAACATTCACACTGAATTAGGGAGCCTGTTTCCACAATGGCCTCTCCTCTCCAAAGGACAGATGGTGAAAGCTGAACGGGGATGCTGGTGCACCCTGATGGGCTTTTGCAAAAAAGGTTTAGGATGGGGAGTGTTCCCTAGTCTCTCCTCGACTGCTTAACTTATGGAACTACAGTAACAGCATCACATAAAGTCCGTACCCACTGTTGTGAGCCATGCCCTTAGCTATGAGCCCAACTGAATGCTTTCTCCCTTGTTGCTCTTGTCAAATATTGTGTTACAGAAACGAGAAAAGCAACAGCTCGACTCCAACATGTCTGCTCAGTCCATCCATATGTGAACAGTCCAATGACCTGCAGCAAGTTCTTCCCTCTTTGTTCCATTATCCTATGTAGCATCAATGTTTCTATCAATAAAAACATGGAATTTATCTTGCTGTGAATTGGACACACCTCTTGAGTACTTGTGTTTTACTGCGCATCATTTTATTTGCATATATATTTTGTACAAAATGATGGCTTCATTATGACATTTTCAAATAAATGCAATGTCATTTGATCATATCCCCATCGCCCTCTCTTCTTCCCTTCCCTTCTGCCAGGACTCCTTTGGCAAACAGTCCCGTTGCACTTTCATGTTTTTTAAAAAATCTAGATTCCACATCCAAGAGAAAACATGATATTTGCCTTTCTGAGCTGGCTTTAATTTAACATGATGATCCTAGTTCCATTCATTTCTCTATAAATGACATAATTCATTCTTCTCATGGCTGAATAATACTCCATTGTATATTGTACCACATTTTCTTTATCCATTTATCCAGGGACATAAACCTAGGCTGACTTTACAACCCGGAGCTGGTGAACAATGTTGTGGTGAACATGCATGTGCAGTTATCTTTATTGCTTGCTGACTTCGACATGGATGAAAATCTTAAAGAGAAGCAGCGTTCCTTACAAGACAATTGTCTCAACTGGACAATTTTGGGACATAGTCTTCAACTTAAGGAAAGCCGCTTTTCTCAGACACGAGAGGAGGGGGGCACTTCTGAAGGCCAGAGAGGTCAATGGAAATGTTGAGTTTCAAGGCTCAAATATTTATCCAAATCCAGTTCTATTTTATTCACTCATTCCCCTGTTAATGCCCTAATTGACATATAAGTGACCTGGAGAAATTGCAGACTTATCAGTTATTTTGTTGTCTGAAATAAAATTTTGATTGTAATCTAGCTCTGGAATATCATAGACCTCTGTGTGGAACCTGTTGACAGGGCTCTTGCTGACCACAGTGGGAAGCTTGAGGGAAGAAAATGACAGACTCGGGCATCACATTCCTACTGAAGTCAAGAACAAAAAAAGTGGTTTTGATATCAGCACCACGTCCAAGTTTCTCAGGTTAGATGCACAGCCTCTTTTTGAGACTATTTCTCAGAAGCACTCCTAATGCAAAAGACTACAGTAGCTAGTGTTCCCAGCTACTCAGATAAAGAATTTAATATGAGAAATAATGAATAAGATTGGGGTGGGTAGAAGAAAAAGAAGGAATGGAGGTAACACTGTCCTCCACCTGGAAGACTCTAATCTTTCATAGAGACACCCCAACACCCTCTGCAGCCTTAGGAACAGTGCGACAGGAGACAGCCTGCATCAGCTACTGCCACTCCAGAAGTCGCTGCTATTGTGCGAGATCCACAAGAAGACAGTTTATTATTCTTTCCTAAGACAAAGACAGTTGGTGCTTTGTCCTTTTTTCCTTCTAATATCTCACATTTGATTCTTATTGACAGAATTGAAAATGGAAGCTTGCTGGCAAGAGTCTGGGAAATAAGGTTTCCACATTTTTTTACACGTGTGATGTAGAGAGGATGTTGGAGGACAGAGATAGTGCCTGAGACCAATAGAAGATGTGTGGCACATTTGCCTTACAGAGATGGAACCACAGCACTTGGGGAAAAGGAAAGAAGGGAGTTACTGGGAAGATCGACTTCAGCAAGTGCTGTGTAAGAAGGAAGAACTTCAACGAAGACTCCCTAAAAGTATCTGCATTGCAACCCCCCATGGAAATTTTTTTCAGGTGAGTATATGTTCTGATTTGAAGACCATGGATGTAGGCGTATCCAACATGCAGGCCCTGGGCCATGTGCCCCCTCAGGATAGCTGTGAATACAGCCCAACATGAAACCGATTTAAAACAATATGAGTTTTCTGTGATTTTTTGGAAGCTCAATCATACAGTTATTGAGCATGAACATTGGATTGACCCTAGACATTGGTATTACAGGGGATGCAACCAGTTTTCTCAGAGCACCTTTCACCTCCTTGTTTCTCAGGCTGTAGATGATGGGGTTCAACATGGGGGTCACAACACAGAAGAGCACAGACACCAGGATGTCCATGTCCAGGGAGTAGCCTTCCCTGGGTCTGTCATAGTTGAAGTTGGCGGTTCCAAAGAAGACCACAACCACAGTGAGGTGGGAGGAACAGGTGGAGAAGGCCTTTGCCTGCCCTTGCAGAGGGATACCTAAGGATGGCTGTGAGATGGTGAGCACGTAGGACCCTGCATTGAACAGACAGGGGATCAGGCCAATGGTGGCGCTGGCCACGTGGAGCACAGACTCATTGACAGATGTGTCTGAGCAGGAGAGCTTCAGGAGCAGAGGGATGTCACAGAGAAAGTGGCTGATCTGTTGGGTCCACACAGAGTGAGTGTGGCTGCCAGTACCGTGTGAGTCATAGAATTCACCAAGCCACACAGCCAGGATCCAGTCACCAAACACACACAGACCTTATGCTCATGAGAACTGGATACTGAAGAGGGTGACAAATGGCCACATAGCGGTCATAAGCCATGGCAGCCAACAAGACACATTCCGTGCCAGCACATGTCACAAAGAAGAAGCTGGACAGACAGCCCTCATAGGAAATGGTCTTCTTCTCCCGGAAGAAGTTCACGAGCATGACGGGAATGGTGGTGGAGGTGTAGCAGATGTCCAAGAAGCTCAAGTTGCTGAGGAAATAGTACATTGGAGTGTGCAGAGCAGGGCTGCCCCTGGTGGCCATGATTATGAGTGTGTTCCCCAGGAGAGTTGTCAGGTAAATGACCAGGAAGACCAGGAAGAAAAGGGCCTGTAGGTTGGAGTGGCTGGAAAATTCTAAGAAGATGAATTCTGTGACATGTGTTTGATTGTTCATTTCCAATGGGGTCACAGCTATGGAACAGAGAACAAAAGAACTGTAATAAATATGTGCTGAAGACATGGCCAAATAGGTCTCCAAACTATAGGTCTCCTAGAGCAAACTCAAGTTATAGTGTATACAGCAACCTGGCCATGGAAGGAGCTGTAGAGAAGTATCTTTGGAGAAATCACAAATTCTCCCAGACTTTTGCATGACCTATGGTTGGTAAGAACACATGGCATGTGTTGGATAAAATCTACAACCAATTGCTAATTTCTATATTTCACTCAGTCTATAGTATTTTCTTCCTAACACAGAAAGTCATTGTGCTAAATTATTATTTTTTTGCATGTGTCTTTTTTTTCACGTTCTTATTGTAAAAAAGGTAAGAGCTCTTCCTGTAAGCAGCCCAAGGTGACCTGTGAAAATGGTTCGCTATTCTCTTGATCCAGAAAACCTTACAAAATCATGCAATCAAGAGGTTCAATCTTTGTTCACTTTAAGAACACAGTGAACTGCCCAGCATCAAGAGGTATGCAATATCTGAAAAGCCACCAAGTATCTGAAAGACGTCACTTTAAAGAAGCAGCACGTGCCATTCTGGCAGCATAATGGGGAAAAGGAACAAATTGTTCCTAAGCCCTAAGAGGAACTTGCACAGAAGAAAAGGATATCCAGAAGAAACTGAAGAAACAAAAGCTTATGACAAGGGAAGGAATTGAGCATAAAATAAATGCACATAAAAGAAGAAAAAAATACTGTAACAAAGAATATTATAATGATGAGCAGAACCATTTCTAGAATCAATGTTACCTTTCAGTATATTTCTTTCTAATATACATAGTGTATATAAATCAAAATATTTTTAAATATAAAGAGCACAAATTCTCAAGGTTGCATCGTATTTTAACACAAAAGAAATTTAATCTCTCTTTCGATAGTTATTTTGGTATTATTATTATTATTTAAAATGTTGGGAAGAAAATATTCATATATAGGATATATGAATATTTCTGATTGCTTTCTCAAATGGATTTTTTTTGGTCTTTTTGATTCAGGGTCTCCTTGTATCTAATCTGCCGTGGAACTTGCTATGTAGACCAGGCTGGCTGAAGAACTCACAGAGATCCACCTGCCTCTACTCCTGAGTTTTGGTATTAAGGCATATGCCACCACACCTAGCTCAAAATGGAATTTTAAGTCAGCCTGCTTTTAAATAAATTGGTATCATTTTCTCAGTAGGATCATTCATATTTTCAATGTTTATAATATATAAGAAATTTAAATCAATTCTATCTATATTCATAAAGAAGCAAATTCATAACATTTAAAAAATTTTATTTATTATTTTTATTTTATGCATATGAGTGTATTGCCTGCATGTATGTAAGTGCACCCATGGTTGTACAATACCTAAGGAGGTCAGAAGAAGCCTTTGAATTGCCTGGAACTGGAGTTACAGTTGGGTGTTAGCCATGACATAGTGCTGGGAACTGACTCAGATCTCTGCAAGAATAGCCAGTGCTCTTAACTGATGATCTGTCTCTACAGCTCACTAGTAATCCAAGATTTAACCTTAGCAAACATTGTATTTATTGAATAGTTAATTAAAAATTTAACCATTTTTCTGGGCAGGAGAGATGGCTCAGCAGTTAAGAGCGCCAACTGCTGCTGGCAGAGGACTGGGGGTTCGATCCCGCCCCCATATGCCGGCTAAGAACCATCTTTAACTCCAGTTCCAGGGGAATCCGACACCCCTTCTTACCTCTGAGGCACTGCACGACATGATTGCAACAACCTACATGCAGAGTATGCTCATACACATAAAAAATAAATTTTAAAAAATTATCAATTTCCCATTATGTTCCTTTACTTATTTATTTCTGAATCATGTGTTGGAACTTCAACTTTTTCTTTTTTTTCTTTCAATCTGGAGGCAGATAAAGTAGAAAACAGTGAACTTCTAAGCTAGGTAGATGTGGCTTGAACTATATAATATTTATACACAGTGGATTGGCCTCCTATAAATATATAAAATATATAATAACCAGATGTAGGCAGTGAAAAAGTTACCTGTTCTCTGTTCCTCAGTCTGTTCACTGTATTGTGATATTAATGGTATCCATCACATAATTATTGAAAAAGTAACATTAGTTTATATTAAATTTATTTGTAATTTTATGTGTGTCTTTTTTATGGAGGTTAGAAGAGGGCCTTAGATCCCCTGGAACTGTTGTTACTGATGGGTGTTAGCTACTATATGGGTGTGGAAACTGAACCTGGGTCCTCTGTAAGAGCAGCCAGTGCTCTTAATGGCTGAGCCATCTCTCCACGCCAACATTACTTATCTTAATAAGCTTTGTGCTTGGCATTACATATTCTCAGTGCTCGTTACCAAGTTAGGAAGTACCCTTTGTGGCTTCTTAACTAACAGTTATTGTATGTTGGCTTGCTTGTTTGTTTTGGTTCTTAGGAATGAATTCAGAGTCTGGCATATACTAAGCATGTACTCTACTCCTGAGCCCACACTCAGCCCATTTATATAGATTTTCTTTCTTTTTTTTTTTTTTTTTTTTTTTTTTTTTTTTTGTTGGTCTTTTCAAGACAATGGTCGATGGCATTTGCTGCCAGATGTGATGACCTGAGTTTGATTCTCAGGATCCACATGGGTAGAAGGAGAAAACCAACTCCCACAAGTTATCGCCTGACAATTTACAGCATGGCGTGAGTGTATACACACGCATGGTCTAAATGTTTTAAAAGAAAGAAAGAAAATCTATTAATAAATGGGCTGAGTGTGGAGCTCAGGAGTAGAGTACATGCTTAGTATATGCCAGACTCTGAATTCATTCCTAAGAACCAAAACAAACAAGCAAGCAAACATACAATAACTGTTAGTTAAGAAGCCACAAAGGGTACTTCCTAACTTGGTAACGAGCACTGAGAATATGTAATGCCAAGCACAAAGCTTATTAAGATAAAGTAATGTTGGGGCTGGAGAGATGGCTCAGCCATTAAGAGCACTGGCTGCTCTTACAGAGGACCCAGGTTCAGTTTCCAGCACCCATATAGTAGCTAACAACCATCAGTAACAACAGTTCCAGGGGATCTAAGGCCCTCTTCTAACCTCCATAAAAAGACACACATAAAATTACAAATAAATTTAAATATAAACTAATGTTACTTTTTCAATAATTATGTGATGGATACCATTAATATCACAATACAGTGAACAGACTGAGGAACAGAGAACAGGTAACTTTTTCACTGCCTACATCTGGTATATATTATATATTTTATATATATTATAGGAGGCCAATCCACTAGTGTATAAATATATATTATAGTTCAAGCCACATCTACCTAGCTTAGAAGTTCACTGTTTCTACTTTATCTTGCCTCCAGATTGAAAGAAAAAAAGAAAAAGTTGAAGTTCCAACAATGATTCAGAAATAAATAAGTAAAAGGAACATAATGGGAAATTGATAATTTTTTAAAATTTATTTTTTATGTGTATGAGCATACTATCTGCATGTAGGTTGGTGCACTCATGTCGTGCAGTGCCTCAGAGGTCAGAAGAGGGTGTCAGATTCCCCTGGAACTGGAGTTAAAGATGGTTCTTAGCCGCCATATGGGTGCTGGGAATCGAACCCCAGTCCTCTGCAAGAGCAGTTGGCGCTCTTAACTGCTGAGCCATCTCTCCTGCCCAGAAATTGGTAAATTTTTAATTAACTATTCAATAAATACAATGTTTGCTAAGGTTAAATCTTGGATTACTAGTGAGCTGTAGAGACAGATCATCAGTTAAGAGCACTGGCTATTCTTGCAGAGGATCTGAGTTCAGTTCCCAGCACTATGTCATGGCTAACAACCAACTGTAACTCCAGTTCCAGGCAATTCAAAGGCTTCTTCTGACCTCCTTAGGTATTGTACAACATGGGTGCACTTACATACATGCAGGCAATACACTCATATGCATAAAATAAAAATAATAAATAAAATATTTTTTAAGACATGGATTACTAAAGTTTGCCTTAATGAATAAATAGCATATAGAATTGATTTAAATTTCTTATATATTATAAACATTGAAAATATGAATGATCCTACTGAGAAAATGATACCAATTTATTTAAAAGCAGGCTGACTTAAAATTCCATTTTGAGCTAGGTGTGGTGGCATATGCCTTTAATACCAGAACTCAGGAAGTAGAGGCAGGTGGATCTCTGTGAGTTCAAAGCCAGCCTGGTCTACATAGCAAGTTCCAGGCCAGATGAAGATACAGGGAGACCCTGAATCAAAAAGACCAAAAAAAATCCATTTTGAGAAAGCAATCAGAAATATTCATATATCCTTATATATGAATATTTTTCTCCCAACATTTATAATAATAATAATAATACCAAAATAACTATCGAAAGAGAGATTAAATTTCTTTTGTGTTAAAATACGATGCAACCTTGAGAATTTGTGCTCTTTATATTTAAAAATATAATTTGATTTATATACACTATGTATATTAGAAAGAAATATACTGAAAGGTAACATTGATTCTAGAAATGGTTCTGCTCATCATTATAATATTCTTTGTTACAAGATTTTAATTTTTTTCCTTTTATGTGCATTTATTTTATGCTCAATTCCTTCCCTTGTCATAAGCTTTTGTTTCTTCAGTTTCTTCTGGGATATCCTTTTCTTCTGTGCAAGTTCCTCTTAGGGCTTAGGAACAATTTGTTCCTTTTCCCCATTATGCTGCCAGAATGGCACGTGCTGCTTCTTTAAAGTGACGTCTTTCAGATACTTGGTGGCTTTTCAGATATGCATACCCTTGATGGCCTGGGCAGTTTCACGGGTGTTCTTAAAGTGAACACAAAGATTGGAACCCCTTGATTTGCATGATTTAGTAGGGTTTTCTGGATCAAGAGAATAGCGAACCATTTTCACAGGTCACCTTGGGCTGCTTACAGGAAGAGCTCTTACCTTTTTTACAATAAGAACGTGAAAAAAAAGACACATGCAAAAAAATAATAATTTAGCACAATGACTTTCTGTGTTAGGAAGAAAATACTATAGACTGAGTGAAATATAGAAATTAGCAATTGGTTGTAGATTTTATCCAACACATGCCATGTGTTCTTACCAACCATAGGTCATGCAAAAGTCTGGGAGAATTTGTGATTTCTCCAAAGATACTTCTCTACAGCTCCTTCCATGGCCAGGTTGCTGTATACACTATAACTTGAGTTTGCTCTAGGAGACCTATAGTTTGGAGACCTATTTGGCCATGTCTTCAGCACATATTTATTACAGTTCTTTTGTTCTCTGTTCCATAGCTGTGACCCCATTGGAAATGAACAATCAAACACATGTCACAGAATTCATCTTCTTAGAATTTTCCAGCCACTCCAACCTACAGGCCCTTTTCTTCCTGGTCTTCCTGGTCATTTACCTGACAACTCTCCTGGGGAACACACTCATAATCATGGCCACCAGGGGCAGCCCTGCTCTGCACACTCCAATGTACTATTTCCTCAGCAACTTGAGCTTCTTGGACATCTGCTACACCTCCACCACCATTCCCGTCATGCTCGTGAACTTCTTCCGGGAGAAGAAGACCATTTCCTATGAGGGCTGTCTGTCCCAGATCTTCTTCTTTGTGACATGTGCTGGCACGGAATGTGTCTTGTTGGCTGCCATGGCTTATGACCGCTATGTGGCCATTTGTCACCCTCTTCAGTATCCAGTTCTCATGAGCATGAAGGTCTGTGTGTGTTTGGTGACTGGATCCTGGCTGTGTGGCTTGGTGAATTCTATGACTCACACGGTACTGGCAGCCACACTCACTCTGTGTGGACCCAACCAGATCAGCCACTTTCTCTGTGACATCCCTCTGCTCCTGAAGCTCTCCTGCTCAGACACATCTGTCAATGAGTCTGTGCTCCACGTGGCCAGCGCCACCATTGGCCTGATCCCCTGTCTGTTCACTGCAGGGTCCTACGTGCTCATCATCACAGCCATCCTTAGGATCCCCTCTGCACAGGGCAGGAACAAGGCCTTCTCCACCTGTGCCTCCCACCTCACTGTGGTTGTGGTCTTCTTTGGAACCGCCAACTTCAACTATGACAGACCCAGGGAAGGCTACTCCCTGGACATGGACATCCTGGTGTCTGTGCTCTTCTGTGTTGTGACCCCCATGTTGAACCCCATCATCTACAGCCTGAGAAACAAGGAGGTGAAAGGTGCTCTGAGAAAACTGGTTGCATCCCCTGTAATACCAATGTCTAGGGTCTAATCCAATGTTCATGCTCAATAACTGTATGATTGAGCTTCCAAAAAATCACAGAAAACTCATATTGTTTTAAATCGGTTTCATGTTGGGCTGTATTCACAGCTATCCTGAGGGGGCACATGGCCCAGGGCCTGCATGTTGGATACGCCTACATCCATGGTCTTCAAATCAGAACATATACTCACCTGAAAAAAATTTCCATGGGGGGTTGCAATGCAGATACTTTTAGGGAGTCTTCGTTGAAGTTCTTCCTTCTTACACAGCACTTGCTGAAGTCGATCTTCCCAGTAACTCCCTTCTTTCCTTTTCCCCAAGTGCTGTGGTTCCATCTCTGTAAGGCAAATGTGCCACACATCTTCTATTGGTCTCAGGCACTATCTCTGTCCTCCAACATCCTCTCTACATCACACGTGTAAAAAAATGTGGAAACCTTATTTCCCAGACTCTTGCCAGCAAGCTTCCATTTTCAATTCTGTCAATAAGAATCAAATGTGAGATATTAGAAGGAAAAAAGGACAAAGCACCAACTGTCTTTGTCTTAGGAAAGAATAATAAACTGTCTTCTTGTGGATCTCGCACAATAGCAGCAGACTTCTGGAGTGGCAGTAGCTGATGCAGGCTGTCTCCTGTCGCACTGTTCCTAAGGCTGCAGAGGGTGTTGGGGTGTCTCTATGAAAGATTAGAGTCTTCCAGGTGGAGGACAGTGTTACCTCCATTCCTTCTTTTTCTTCTACCCACCCCAATCTTATTCATTATTTCTCATATTAAATTCTTTATCTAGAGTAGCTGTGAACACTAGCTACTGTAGTCTTTTGCATTAGGAGTGCTTCTGAGAAATAGTCCCTCAAAAAAGAGGCTGTGCATCTAACCTGAGAAAGCTTGGACGTGGTGCTGATATCAAAACCACTTTTTTATTGCTTGACTTCAGTAGGAATGTGATGCCCGAGTCTGTCATTTTCTTCCCTCAAGCTTCCCACTGTGGTCAGCAAGAGCCCTGTCAACAGGTTCCACACAGAGGTCTATGATATTCCAGAGCTAGATTACAATCAAAATTTTATTTCAGACAACAAAATAACTGATAAGTCTGCAATTTCTCCAGGTCACTTATATGTCAATTAGGGCATTAACAGGGGAATGAGTGAATAAAATAGAACTGGATTTGGATAAATATTTGAGCCTTGAAACTCAACATTTCCATTGACCTCTCTGGCCTTCAGAAGTGCCCCCCTCCTCTCGTGTCTGAGAAAAGCGGCTTTCCTTAAGTTGAAGACTATGTCCCAAAATTGTCCAGTTGAGACAATTGTCTTGTAAGGAACGCTGCTTCTCTTTAAGATTTTCATCCATGTCGAAGTCAGCAAGCAATAAAGATAACTGCACATGCATGTTCACCACAACATTGTTCACCAGCTCCGGGTTGTAAAGTCAGCCTAGGTTTATGTCCCTGGATAAATGGATAAAGAAAATGTGGTACAGATATACAATGGAGTATTATTCAGCCATGAAGAAGAATGAAATTATGTCATTTATAGAGAAATGAATGGAACTAGGATCATCATGTTAAATTAAAAGCCAGACTCAGAAAGACAAATATCATGTTTTCTCTTGGATGTGGAATCTAGATTTTTTAAAAAACATGAAAGTGCAACGGGACTGTTTGCCAAGGAGTCCTGGCAGAAGGGAAGGGAAGAAGAGAGGGCGATGGGGAGAATATGATCAAATGACATTGCATATATATTTGAAAATGTCATAATGAAGCCATCATTTTGTACAAATAATATATGCAAATAAAATGATGGCAGTAACACAAAGTACTCAAGAGGTGTGTCCAATTCACAGCAAGATAAATTCCATGTTTTTATTGATAGAAACATTGATGCTACATAGGATAATGGAACAAAGAGGGAAGAACTTGCTGCAGGTCATTGGACTGTTCACATATGGATGGACTGAGCAGACATGTTGGAGTCGAGCTGTTGCTTTTCTCGTTTCTGTAACACAATATTTGACAAGAGCAACAAGGGAGAAAGCATTCAGTTGGGCTCATAGCTAAGGGCATGGCTCACAACAGTGGGTACGGACTTTATGTGATGCTGTTACTGTAGTTCCATAAGTTAAGCAGTCGAGGAGAGACTAGGGAACACTCCCCATCCTAAACCTTTTTTGCAAAAGCCCATCAGGGTGCACCAGCATCCCCGTTCAGCTTTCACCATCTGTCCTTTGGAGAGGAGAGGCCATTGTGGAAACAGGCTCCCTAATTCAGTGTGAATGTTGGGAGAATTTTCCTGGGTGTCCCCTCTCTCCAACATCAGTTGATTCCACCTAAGTTTACCCTGGGGAACCAATGAGTTTATTGGGCTTATTTACAGAGCATGGTCGAAGAGCTGCTTCCAGGAGAGTGGATGACCCCAAAGCAGCATGGACGATGGCTTCTCACAGCCACATGGGGAAGTGTGTTCTGGGCTGTATACTCTAGACCCTCCCTGACACCCACACAACTCATTGGGAGGAGTGGCTGGATACTCAAGTGAGGCTCCACTGCCCTGCCCCACACCCTCCCTCTCTGAAGAAATGTCAACAGTCAGCAAGTCTGGCTGTGATGATCTTTTGTGAACAGATGTAGCTGATCTGATGAAGATGTTGCCAGCTTGGCTAGAAGGATAACACTGTTACAAAGGATTATGGAATTTAGAAGTCAAAGAGGTCATGTGGCTGACCAGGAATTAGAATAATTCAATCAATCTTCAGAGTCATTTAGAAGGAGCTAAATGATTAGGGTGTCTGTAGATCTGAAATCAAATATTACTAAGCTATTATCAGTTACATATAATATAAAAACTCCAAAGTTTGTTGACTAGAGATCATAACTGAAATCCTTACAATGGAGAGTCACCCTCAATCTGGTTCTGAGGTCTTCTGGCCTCACTGACCTAATGATGGCTGAAGGGTCTGTGGCATATCACATGCCACAAAAACCCTCTGAGTCCCTAGGAAGATAATCATTGTTCCAGTCTCCTAGAACTTGGAGCGAAATTATGTTCTTATCTTCATATAACTCTTCCTTTTGGGAAATATCTTCTATATAACACTGTGACTTGAGCTGTCCATGCAAATTATGTGTCCACTGATCTGGCAGGCCCTAAATGAGTAGAGCAGCACTTTGTTGTAAAGTGGAAGTGAAACATACACGATCAGGCTTAAAACAGACTGGAGACAGAAGTCAACTGCATGAGCAAATGCCTCAAACTTCCACACCCCTTACTCTATGCACTGGAAGTCCCCGTGGCCCAAGTCAGTGGCTTTATGGAAATTCTCTAAGGCCAGATGACTGAAGACTGAGGAACTGATTTACAATTGTTCTTCGGGCGTGATCCAGGGTGGACTGGAAAGCACTGGCATTCCTCTCAGGGTTGGCCTTGATGGGCAAAAGAGAGGCAATCCTCACGGGGAACAGAACTTTGGGAGATAAACAAATCTGGTTCTTTTTTCTACCAACAAAGAGAGCACTGAGTATAAGAGTATAGATGGAGCTGGCTTGACTTGGATTGATGTCAGAAACTTAGAGGAAACAAGGAGGGAATGTTTCTAACAAGGGGATTTACAGATATGTGACAAAAGCCCTCAAGAAAGGACAGATATGAAAAATCATCTCCTTGGAATTCTCAGAAACTGGCTTATCATTATAGAGGACCTTCAAGGCTCATTTGACAACCACCAATGTGGAGCTCCCAATATGCCACTAACAGAAATTAACTAGAGTCATTGGTGTAGAGCTGTTCTCATCAGGGGAAGGTTGACTACATTAGAATCCTGCCATCAGAGGGAGGGCAGAGGTTTTCATTCTCGAATATTCATATGTACTTCCATCAGTAACATGCACAGGATTATGGATGCTTTGGTTGCTATTATATTATCACACATGGCATTGTTCAGTGACCAATGCTTCATATCACAGACAGGTACAGCAATGACTCTTGTCATGTGCCTTATTCCTGAAAGGCAAATATCTTTTGCAGCATGTTAGAATGACCAGTTGAAAATTCCACTGAGGTCCCAGCTGAGAGATAGGACTCTTCACTATCTGGACACTTGATAAGATATAACACAATGGTTCTCCCTTATCCCATGGAGATATGTTGCAAGACCCCCAGTTGATGCTTAAAGCCGAGTGGAGGAGCTGGTAGAAACTTGTCTTTCTTATGCATGCCCTGTGAGTTACTTTTCCCACACATGGGACAAGATGACCAAGAGAAGCAACTTAAGGAGGAAAGATTGCTTTGGGCTCCCAGTTTCAGCAGGGTTCAGTGCACCCTGGCAGGGAAGGCACTGTGGCAGCAGCTGTAGCTTCTTCACATGGTGACTAGATTAGGAAAGAGCTATGCTGAAAGCAGGACTGGGAAACCCACCAAGGCCCACCCTAGTGACCCATCTCGGCCAGTTGGGCCCCAAACCCCCCAAAAGAGCACTCCCAGCTGAAGGCTGGGTATACAGACAAACAAGTCTCTGGGGGACATTTCATATTCAAACTATCATATATACATACTTCTGATAACATTTAATTCATCAGTGAGGCACAGTTAAGAGGTTAGCAACAATATCCAATAAAATAGAATCATAATAGCATGCAGTATTATATTTATTATATTATATTATATTATATTATCACATGACTATGTCAATAAGATTGCCCTCAAAATGTTGTATTGTACTTTCACTTTTGGGGTTAAAGGAAACTCTGTATGTTTCATTTTGGGATAAAATTGTCAGCATCACTACTACTTTTGCACAATAGTTGATTAGATAACTGAGGTGGGTTGCTACGTAACTAGCAGGCAGTATGTACAATGTGGATGGCACATGCTGTGCAGCCCAAGTTTCATCACACTGCTCAGAGTGGCATGAGTTAAGATGTGAATTTCTGACTGTGCTTGAGACTAGAGAAAATAAAAGCATGGACCAGGGGAACTACACATTCTGAACCATATATGATGAACAATATGTGATGTAGTTGCTCCCAAAGCTAGGATCTCAGTAGCCAAGTAAGAAGCGTGGGATTGTTTCTTTCACTATTTTACCCAATTAATGACCGGGAACTCATGTCACAGAAAAGGAAAGTCAATGGCCCTTGTCATGTACCTTATTATTGAAAGACAATAGCCTTATAGAATGCAAAAAGGGCCAGTCGAAGACTTCGCTAAGGTGCCAACTGGAAGGAAGATCTGGGAAATTGGAGCCTTTCATTTCTTGCTCTCCTGATGTAATCCTCTGTACTTCCAAGGCAGAAATGCTCGTCTGGTCAAGGCCAGCCTGGTCTACAGAGTGAGCTCCAAGACAGCTGGGACTACAGGGAGACCCTGTCTCGAGAAGACCAAAAAAAAAAAAAAAAAAAAAAAAAAAAAAAAAAAAAAAAGAAAAAGAAATGGTGCCACTGAATTAGAATGTGAAAATGCCACTACCACTTTGGCCTCTGTGGGAAAATGAACCAACAGGTAAAGTAGGAAGTCCTACTTCTGGAGATGACCATCTACCTTTGTAATACAGAGAAAGACTCTGTTTGGGACTCTTGACTGCTGACAGCTTTCAAGCATTGCTCTTTCGTGTGTTGTCTTGCCCCACATCTAGAAAGCTGAGAAGAAAAAATCTAGGCACTTACTCCATGTATTGGCTTTATCAGGAAGTTCAAACCATGAAATAGCCAACCAAGCACTGTGCTAATCTCCAAGACAGGACAGAGTATACTTCTACTCCAGAAGGTATCTAAGCTATTTTCTAGAAATTCTCTGGCATTTATTATGTGAATAATAAGCTTTATTTCAATGGACATTGGCACCTATGTATTCTGACACCCAAGTATATTCTTGTAGGGAGGACTGCAGCCCAGAATACAGGATACTAGGTTCCCGTCTATAATACCAGCTATTACAGAGAAGCAGTACTGGTAAGTGATGGTGGAGGAAACAGCTAGGTCTGTGATCAAAATGACCCTCAAGATACCTCTCAGGACCAATATAACCAATAATATAACTTAATAGAACTCTTAGTAATCCAATAAAAGAGGGGCCATAATAATTCATAGCTGTCAGGACTGGAGGTTTGGGGCTCTTGCCTAAGTCAATAACTGAAATTAAACAGAAGAAATGTGTAACATAACAGGGAAACTGGGGCTGGAAGATGGCTCAGCAGTGAAGGGCTTGCCACAAAAGCACAAGGACCCAGAATCCACTTTAAAAAAAAATCCCAGCATGGGGCTGGAGAGATGGCCTAGCAGTTAAGAGGGCCAACTGCTCTTGCAGAGGACCCAGGTTTGATCCCCAGCACCCACATGGCAGCTGAGAACCATCTTTAACTCCAGTTCCAGGGGAATCTGACACACTCTTCTGACCTCTGCGGCATTGCACAACACGGGTGCACAAACCTACATGCAGACAGTACATTCATACACATAAAAAATAAATTCAAAAAATTTTTAAAAATCCAGGCATTGTGGTACATGTCCCTAATCCCAGAGCTGGGGAGGCTGAGATGGGAGGATTTCCCTGGGGTTTACTGGCCAACCAATCTAGAAGAATCTCTGAGCTCCAGGTTTAGTGGAAAAGGGTTATCTTGGAGGGTGTCCTGGGGATGAAAAATAAGGCAGAGAACAATTAGGGGAGACAGCCTCTAGCCTCCACATGCATGTGCACACACGTGCACATACACCCACACACATACACAAAAAAGAAAACTGCAAACATTATCTATGGCCTCATGATATATGAAATATAAAGACTTCAGTACATGCACAATTTCTTCCTGCTTGCTCTATGTATGTGTATAGACTATTTAGGTGCTCCCTGTTTCTTTTTGTTTCTTCTTTGCCATGCTGGGAACCAGATAGTGCATGCTAGATAAACACTCTAGCACTGAACCACATCCTCACTCCTTGGTTTTCCTGAGATGGGGCCTCATTTTATATCCCAGGCTGGGCTTGAACTCATGACCCTCATGATCCCTCCTGAGTGCTGGGATCAAACTGTGCATTGCTGTACCCAGCCTTTTCTCTCCTTATTAAACTGTGCATCGCTGTATCCAGCCTTTTCTCTCCTTATTCTTGCAAATAGTTTGGGTGAGAGGTTAATTTAGTAATTTTGTCTTTTGTGATGGCTAGTGTATGTATCATCTTGCCTGGACTATGGAGAATCTAATATTTTGAATAAATGTTATCCTGGGCATTTCTATGGGTTATTCTTAAAGATTAATATTCAAACTGTCAGACCAATAAAAGCAAATTGTTCTTCATAATGTGAGTGGGCCTTATGTAATCAGGTGAAAGACTGAACTCTCAGCCTCTTCACATGTCTACTTAAAATTTTTATTAGTTGAGAATTTCATGCATACAATGTATTTTGATTATATCCAGACCCCTCCCACATCTGCACACCATCCTAATACCTCAACTTCATGCTCTCTATTATTTTTCTTTAAAAATTATGTTATTTTTATTTTATGTGTATGAGTGCATTGTGTGCATGTACATAGGTGCACCCATGTCATGCAGTCAGAGATGAGAAGAGGGTGTTGGATCCCTTGGATCTGGAGTTACAGGTGGCTGTTAGCCACCATGTGGGTGCTGGGATTTGAACCTGGATCCTCTGCAAGAGCAGCCAGTGCTCTTAACTGCTCAGCCATTTCTCCAGCCCCTATTTTTCTTTTTCTTTTTTTTTTCTTTTTTTTTTTTTTTGGTCTTTTTGAGACAGGGTCTCCTTTTAGTCCCAGCTATCCTAGAACTTGCTCTATAGACCAGGCTGGCCTTGAACTCACAAAGATCCACCTGCCTCTGCCTCCCAAGTGCTAGGATTAAAGGTGTGCACACCACACCTGGCTCCTATTTTTCTTTTTATAAAGGCCCATAAAGTCTAATTTTTGTTCCCCAAATGCTCTTGGGTGGGGGTCCACCCCTTGGAGTCAGGCCAATCTACTCAATAACACACCCTTAAAGAAAAAGGACTCTCTCTCTCTCTCTCTCTCTCTCTCTCTCTCTCTCTCTCTCCCAGCCACCATGGCTTGCCAATAGATCCTCAAATAGAGGTGGGCTTCTTACCCACCTCCTCCACCCATGCTGGGTTATGGTCTGGCTTGGGCTTGCCTAGGTCTTATGTGTGCTGTCACAAATGCTGCTAGTTCATAAGTGCAACTACCCTGTGGTCTTTAGACAATATGGCTTCCTATCCACCACTTCTGCTCTTACATTCCTTCTGCCATGTCTTCCATAATGATCCTTGGGCCCTGGGAGTAAAGGGTAGGATATAGGTGTCTCATTTAAAGCACTTTGCAGTCTCTTCTCTGCATGTTGTCCAGTTGGGGGTCTCTGCGTTATCTTCTGCTACATAAAGCTTCTCTGGTAAGAGTTGAGAGATGCAGTAATCTATGGGTAAAACAAGATAATATGAGTCAGTTTAATACTGTAAACATTAGTAGAATAGTAGTAGTAGGCTCTCCCAAACAGCCTGTGACCTGTCTACCCACAGGTTCTAGGCTCTGATAACAGTGCCATGTGTGAGCTCCTTCTTGTGAAGTGGGCCTTAAATCCAATCAGAATGTGATTGGTTACTCCTATGGCATTGTGCCACCGTTGCACCAGTGGGCATATCTTGTCAGGCCAGTTGTTACTGCAGCTTGTAGTGTTCACAGCTGGGTAAGGTTGGTGATCACTTTTCTCTTCCAGTGGCTTACATAGCACCTTCCATCACTATGAAGGTTAGCCAGTAAAGATGAACCTTCAAGGTTAGTAATAGCTTGGTTTCTTCCTTGTTATCCTAAACTCACGTATATAGTGTCTTCAGCAGTAGTGTGGGACTTATGTGGGGCTTGGTGCCCGTCCTGGACAACGAGCCTGGCCTGAGACCCCAGAAGCCTCTTCTTGAGGTCAGTAGGAGTTCAGCCATTTCCACCCAGGAGACCTCTGTCCTCCATGGTCCTTCCCTTCTGGCCTTAGGCATTAGGTTCCTGCAATAGTAATGTTTCTATTTCCTCATTCCCCATGCTTTCCCGAAGTCACATGACTCTATAGCTGCGGAACTAGCCGTAGCCCACCCCTTCCCTAACTGCCACGTCCGTTCCTGCCATTGATCAAGACCCTCTTCCCCTAACTGGCTATAAAAAATGTTTCCCCTTCCTTATTAAAGGAGCTGTCCTCCGACACAGTCTCCCAGGTGTGGTGTCTCCCCCACGCCCCAACTCACAGCTCACAGGACCCTTGTTCACTTCCTCCTTTCCTGCCCAGATAAGGTACAACGCTCTGAATATGGTCATGGAGAACGGGGGAGAAAAGGGACGCCTGATAGTAGGATCCTATTATCAAGTTTTGGCAGGTAACCAAGAACAATGGCAATAATCTGTAATGTTTGGGAGTCTATGGGACACTCTCCTCACTCCCTGGTGGTCAAAAACTCCAGAGGAGGGCATGCCTGGCATTGAGCTTTTAATTTTGCTGGTCTGTAATGTCTGGTAGGGCCGCTGAACCCTCAGTGTAAGGTAACAACATTTAATTCCTTTTGTATTGTATATGTGTAGATTTAAGGAAATTCTATACTGGTAGGTTTCCATATTACTTTTTCAAATGGCATTTTGTGTTAGCTATCCTTTCCCTGCTCTTTCCTCTGCCTCTGTCCCACTCTCCACCCCATTTATCCATTCCCATCTCATTATTCTCCTCTTCCCCTTAAAGTAAGGACATTGGATGCTGAAAAATGAGATTTCAAAAGTTGGAATTAGGATGTATGGGGAGGTTCTGATGAATCTGGAAAAGGAGCACCTGAATTCTGCTGAGCTGTCTTTGCCAACAGAAGCAGCCTCTCCACCCCAGTGCATGTGTTTTCTCTATCTAGCCCATGGGATTAATGCTACACTGCCTGAGGAAACCAAAATGGCCTCTGTTGGAGCATTTGTCTTCTTAAAAGATACCAGTTCTCCTCAGAGCCACCACACAATCTCTGCTTGCTTCGAGACTATAAAGACACACAGACCCTGCAAGCATCTAGTGAGAAGGTACAAAATATGACTGAGGAGAAAGGCACTGTACTTCAAAAGAAGTACTTCAATTTCTAATTTATCTAGGCAGAGATCCATGGAATGTGTGTGGGGATGAGTATTGAGGGTGTGGAACAATAGTGGAAGAAATAAAAGAGCAACTGGAGTTTATCAATAAAGGCTCAGGAAGCAGAGATTCACCTTTTTTATTATTTATTTTTTTATTTTATGTATGAGTGTATTGTGTACATGTGTGTAAGTGCACCTGTATCGTGCAATGCCTGTGGAGGTCAGAAAAGGGTACTGAGTCCCCTGGAACTGAAGTTACAGATAGTTGTTAGCTACCATGTGGGTGCTAGGAATTGAACCAAGGTCCTCTGTAACAGCAGTCAGTGCTCTTAACTGCTGAGCCATCTCTTCAGCCCTGAGATTCACCTTTTGTGTTGAGTCTGCAATAATTGGAAAACCTCTTGACAGTTTGTTTCCCTGGTTGGCCAAAACATGAACAGGAAATATTCCACAGTAAGTGAGAAGTGCTGGACCTGCCTTGGCTTCCATTACAGATGGATTTCCAGGCTTAGGTAGACTGGAATCCTAGATGGATATATGACTTAACATGTATTCACCCACTCTGTGAAGGTCCAGGAACCACACCTCTGTTACAGTGCCTGTGAATGAGAATTATACCTATGAAAGGAGCCTTGGGATTCTTAAAAAGCTTTGTGATTGCTGTTCAGCTCCCACAGCAGCAATCTGTCAATTGGATTACCTAAATGCAGTTAGAATAATTGTGTCCTGGAGTCACAGGGGTCAAGTGAAGTGACAGCACACAACCATCAAAATCAAAATCAAAGTGAGTGTGATTACTGCAATGGGTAGCTGAGCCAAGACAGCATTGGAATAGTCTGGCTTGCACAAATTTGAATTTAGTTACTTGGTCAATCCTGTCCCTAGAAATGAAATAGATAAGAAGCCTACTAGATTCTTACTTCATCTTTATAAGAGAAAAGTTCTAGGTCAAAGGAACACATCTCAAAGCTGAATCATGCAAAGATAGCCAAGGCTCCTCCAGCAATTCCTATTCTGAAGCCACTTTGTATTATCAGATCTCTTGAATAATGGAAGAGTTGCAGAAGAACTTCAGAGCACTGCCAAAAATTTTAATGTCTCTCCTTACCTTCCCCCAAAGAAACTTTTACCAAGGTAACTACATTTGGAGATAAGAAAACAGTCATATTTGGGGAGGATTAATAGATATTGGTTCTGAAATGACACGAATTCAAGGAGAAACAAAACATCCCTCAAGACCTCAATCAGGGTAGGGGCGCATGGAGGTTGGGGGACAACGGAACTCCATCTTGGGTCCACCACTCAGTATGGCGAGTGGATCCCTCAACCCTTCCTGTGTTATTTCCCCACTTCCAGAAAACATGAGTGAATAGACACAGCAGTGGCAGAACCTTCACAAACTGTCTCATTCTGTAGAAGAATTATTATGGCGAAAGATGCCACATGGAAGCTGTTCCAATTGCCTCTACCTAGGAAGATAGTAAAATGAAAGCAATGGTTTGCTTCTTGTGGGACTGCGACACTTGAAGCTGTTGGTAGTGATTCCCATCACACTCCTACTCAGATTATCTATTGGGTCTTGTGGAGACAGATGTTTCTTGGTGAAGGACAGTGACTTACTGTAAACTTAACTAGGTGGCAACTCTGATTGTAGTTGCTATAGCAGGTGTAGTTTCATTGATTGAGCAAATTAACACATCCCTAGAATCTAGCATGCTGGAATCTAGCATGCAGCTGTTGATCTGGCATTTCAGTTTTTTTCCTCCATAGTTGTTATTACAAGACCACTAGAAGCACTTCGTTTTCAGCTAGCAATGCAGTATTGCAACTTCATTCATCTCAGTGGCATTTCAACTATCTAGCACTATATTATCATCTACTTTATTCTTTTCCCTAACAAAAATAATATCGCTGCATTTATTGTCACCTAATAATCATACAAGGGTCATGAATAAATGTTTCAGACTATGCTCCTAAGACACCTTTAAAGAAGAACAAACTGGCCAGCCATAGTGGCACATGCCTTTAATTGTTGCACTCTGGAGGCAGAGGGAGGTAGTTCTCTGTGAGAATGAGGCCAGGTTGGCTTACATAGTAAGCCCCAGGCCAGCTGGGTCTACAAGGAAACCTTGACAAGAAGAAGAAGGAAGAGGAGGAGGAGGAGGAGGAGGAGGAGGAGGAGGAGGAGGAGGAGGAGAAACTATATTGCCTTCTCAGCTTCTTGCTTCCTTGAACATTTCTAGCTTGAAACAGTTTGGGGCAGAGTACTATCATCCCCTTTGTAGCATGACCTGACCCAGTTGTCTTCTTGACTTTATTTTAGGATGAACTTTTCTGTATCTTCTAATAAAAGGTTCATGTACTCATCAAAACCGGTAATACAGTTCTTTATTCACATATTCACTTGCTCATAATCACCCCCTGAATAGTTCTGAATCCGAGAGTTATTGCAAGTATCTGCAACTAAGGTTGATGGGCTGTACCATCATCTTCTCCCTCTTCTGCCCCTGGCCGTGGTATACCATGGTGGAAGTCACAAGCACCACATGAAGAAGAAGTCGCCTCAGAAAGCAACTTGCAGAAAGAAGAACTGGAAGTGGAAATGCATGTGGTCCACTTTATTTCATCTTGATCATCTTTCTCTTCTACATAACACATTGATCCAGGGTTGAAATTATGACTAGACCAAGAGAACAAGAAATATAAGGCACTCTCCAGCTCTTCAAGGCATTCACATGCCAGAAGGGAAGGAATAAAACTTTAAAAAGAAATCAGAGGCCTTCAGCATCAGCAGAATTGCTGGAGGCTCAATGGTGAGGGGCATTTAAAGGAAATCACTTATGAAGTGAAGAATGAGTTACTGTACCTGGCCTCTCTGACAACAGAAAAAAAAAAAACAAGTAAGAGGCACAATTCAGTGGTTCTCTGGACGTTGGAGGCAATGTGTTCCTCATTTATGTGTTACTCTGGGCCATTTACTCAGTAGTCCCCAAAGCTGCTACATTCGAATGGTTCCAGAGTAAGAGAAGGCCCCGCCACAGGTCCAGGCAGTCAAGCAAGGTGCTCTACCCTTGAGCCACAGGATCCAATTGATCTTTTAGTGCTTGATTGGATGTGATAGTGGGTAACAATGGTGCCAACTGGAACCTTAGCAGGATGTAATCAATAATGGGAACTGGGGCTGCCGTGGGCAATGCCCTCCTTGTTTGCTCTCTATGTGAAAGGCAGTAGACATGTCTCCTTTCTTTTCTCGCTGTTCTTTATAAAGAGTTTTGGGAGTGTTTAATTCATTATTTAGTCTTAGTAATAGGATATCTAGATGGAATTATGAGTGAAGTAGAAAATAATAAAATTACCAAGAGAAATATTTGGGCTCTACATTTTGATAAGAGAATCTTTTGTGTAAATTAGATACATTATATTACTGCTGTTCATGAGTCTAAATTGGAGCTTAAGGATATATGTGGTTGCTTATTAACCAAAGGAGAAAATTATAGCAGACATGCATGTTGGTACTCAGCATTCTCCTCACCGTTTACTCTTCTGAATCATAATGAGATAGATGAATTCTTCTTGGGGTGCTGGGAAGGTATTAAGAATTGCTGAAGAACTGTTAATACCTATGAGAAGCACAATTAGTGTTCCTGTTCTTATTAGACTCCTGATGTTCATTTTCCTGTAAATAAGCAATGATGGTGGGGCCTTGGGCCAATTTGACTCCTTCACCAGCAACTGCTGGGCTCTGTCTTGCTGTCCTGGCTGCCTTGGGCAAAAGGACTGTCAGTCAAGGAGCCAGATGAACCCACCTTCTACCAGCAACCAGCCACTCTAACCACTCCCTGCAAGTCTCATCAATATGATGACCTCAGCTGCTTGCTCTGACTCTGTACAGCCTGGAGCTAGCCATGAGTACTCCAAGCAACTGGTACTGGACTTTCTCTGTAAGTATTTCCATCCAGACCACAGGGGCAACATTCCCCTGATGGCCTAGCAGAGAAACTTCTATGACCTGTGCCAAAGAGCCAGTGCCTGGTACAAGCACAAAACTATATTTTCATGGAAGGTTTGGTGTGAGTGGTAAAATACATCTTTTCTGTCCATACAAGCAGGCCATATGACTCACTTGGTGAGACACCCTCTTCTGCTGTCTCCTTTGGTGTTGCAGTATTAGGTTCAATAAAAGGCTTGTCTAAGGTAGTCTTTTTGTGTCTACTTTAGTAGTGTAGGTTAAGCTGGTAAGATGAAGAAAGATGCAGCAGCAGCAGCAGCAGCAGCAACAGCAGCAGCAGCAGCAACAGCAGCAGCAGCAGTGACAGCAGCTGGCAGGCCCAGCCACAAGAGTGGAGAAGCAGCTCAAAAGCCACAGAGACCATCCAAGCCACAGAGGCAGAGAACCCTGGGAGCTAAGTGGCCTTGACAGCTGCAGTAACTGAGCCCTGGGAAATAGCAATAAATCTGACAGTGGGTGAGACAGAGCACAAGGGCCACAGCAAAGCAGCAGGCAGCTATGACAGTGGCATCCATGCTGCAGCATCCAAAGCAATAGTGACAGAAGCAACAGCGGCAGCCTGAAGAGTCAAATGTTCTAAGCCAGGAGTGGTGGCACACACCTTTAATCCCAGCACTTGGGAGGCAGAGGCAGGCAGATCTTTGTGAGTTCAAGGCCAGCCTGGTCTACAGAGTGAGTTCCTGGACAGCTGTGGCTATAGGGAGACCCTGTCTTGAAAAGACCAAAAAAAAAAAAAAAATCAAAGGTTCTAGAAAGCCCAAGTCTTGGAGTTGTAGCATGGGCTGCTGTGAAAACCTAAGGAAATTTTTTAATTTATTATTTTTTTTTCTTTTTTTTTTAATTTTTTTTTATTAATTTTATTTATTTCTGTATGTGTATGAATGTACTGCCTGCATGCAAGTCTGTGCACTCGTGTCGTGCAACGCCGCGGAGGTCAGAAGAGGGTCTCGGATTCCCCTGGAGCTGGAGTTCTCCTGGAATTGGAGTTTCAGACGGCTCTCGGCCGCCATGTGGGTGCTGGGGATCGAACCTGGGTCCTCTGTAAGAGCAGTCGGTGCTCTTAACCGCTAGGCCATCTCTCCAGCCCTTAATTTATTATTTTATTTTATGTGTATGGTTGAATTGTCTGCATGTAAGTGCACTGGTGTTGTGTAATCCCCACGGCGGTCAGAAGAGGGCACTGGATCCCTTGGAACTGAAGTTACAAATGGTTGCCTGGGGCCAAGAGAGTCCAGGGATCCTAACTCAGGTCCTCGGCAAGAGAACGCAGTACTCTTAACATCTGAGCCATCTCTCTAGCTCCTAGAGCTCAGGAATACCGACCTAGTTCAAAGCAAGAGTTTCAGCTAAACATCTAAGGGGCCCAGTACCCTCGGTCTGCACAAGATAAGTACTGCAAAAGGCTAAGCTTAAGGGCTTTTGCATCGAAGGCTGTTAATACTAGAGGTACCACCTGTCGCTGGTGCCCCCTGTCTGCTACATCTCCAGGCTGCTGGCTGTCAAAGGCTGTGGGGTATAAAAGCACCCAAAGATCCTCACTTAAAGAGCTTCTCTTTGTTTTCCCATGACTTCTATCCAGGTACAGCCGAAGGGCCCAGGATAGCTGATTTGGCCACAAAGGTTGGTCTGGAAACTACACAGCCAAGCAGTAAGAGTTTTGGCTTGGGTCCAGCTTTTGGAATCACAAATGGCAGATGAAAATCAGAACAATGATAAAAATGTTTTTAACTGGCTCTGGCAGCTATAGACTGTCACAGGGTACTTACTGTCTGTGCAGACAGACACGAGTGCATCTGGGGTCCAGCAGGGACATAAAGGTCTACTTGCTCTGATCTTTGGGTCAGAGATGTCAGCTTGCTTCCACTGTGCTGGTGAAGCCTTCCAGAAACTGCAGAACTGATTTCTCTATATCACGTCTCTCTATTTCAAATACAGTGCTCCCCCTGTTTTCCTCAGTGAACCCTGAATGGCCCAATATAAAGGTCCTATTCTAATTCTTTCTGAATGTCATTATAGAGTGTGTTTCCCTAGAGGTATAGAATTTTCTTTAGATCTCAACAAAAATAACAATTAGACTTATGGTTAGCCAATAAATCACTGACATAAATGCTCTGGGTGTTAGTTTCAAGTTTTGTAGCTGTTGCTTTTCTTTTCTTTTTTTTTTTCATTTCCTATGATGCAACACTTCCAGCAGCATATTCTTTTACTATCCTTTATCTGAAATGGCCTTTATTTCACCTTTATTCTAGAAGGATGATTTTACCGAATACAGAATTCTGGGGTGACAGCTTTTTTATTCCTTCTACCTTTAAGAAAATATTGTCGAGGGAGAAAATGAAAAACTCTGGAAGGAAGTGGAAACACTGAAAAAGGAAACCAACAAGCAAAGCAAGGAGCTACAGGAAGAGATTGAGAGCTCCAAAAGGAAGTGGAAATACTAAGGAAATCACAGGATGAAATGAAAAAGAAAATTGAACACTCATCCAATCAAGAGGAAAGGAATGGAAAAAGTCTCAGAAGTAGAATGGAGGAAGCAGAAAAAAGAATATCAGACCTAGAAGATAACATAGAACAACTAAAAAGCTCAAGTAAAGATTATGAAAAAATTTAAAATACACAAGAGTGGAACAACCAGGAATTGTGGGACACTATGAAAAGATTAAACCTCTGCATCATAGGGATAGAGGAAGGAGAAGAATCCCAAGAGAATGGTATTGATTAGATCTTCAACAGAGTAATAGATGAAAATTTCCCCAAACTAAAAAAAGACAAACCCATACAAATACAAGAAGCACATAGAAATTCAAACAGACAAAATCAGAAAAGAAACTCCCCATGCCATATCATAGTTAAAATGCTAGACGCCCAAAACAAAGACAAAATTCTGAAAGCCACAAGAGAAAAACTAGTTACATATAAGGGGAAATGCATCAGAATTACAACTGACTTCTCAATGCAAACTATGAAAGCAAGAAGAACGTGGAGCAAAGCATTCCCAGTGTTAAAGGAATATAGATGCCAACCCAGGTTACTATACCCAGCAAAAATGTTGATTATAGTTGAAGGAGAGAGAAAAACCTTCCATGACATAAACAAGATGAAAGAATACATGTCCAGAAAACCAATCCTTCAGAGAATACTTGAAGCAATTCAAAGGAAAGAAGAGAGAAGCAACTATCCCCAGGCACCTAGAAAGAGAAATTAATAAAAGCATAACTGCAGAAGTAGAAACCTAGACCAACAATGCAAATGGATAATAAAGCAAAAGGAAGCAACACACATCTTTCAATTACAGCCTTAAATATTAATGGACTAAACTACCCAATCAAAAGACATAGACTGGGAGATTGGATTAGGAAACAGAACCCATCTACATGCTGTCTACAAGAAACCCATCTCTCAAGGATTGGCACCAACTTAAGGTGAAGGGATGGAAAAAATATTCCAAGCAAAGGGTACCAAAAAGAAAGCAGGTGTTGCTATTTTAATATCAGACAAAATAGACTTCAAAGTAAAAGAAATCAGAAGAGACAAAGAGGGCCATTACATCTTTATCAAAGGAACAACTGACCATGAAGATTTCACAATCATGAATATATATGCACCAAACTCTGGTGCACCAAACTTTATAAAGACAATTCTCCAGGATNGATTCCCCTGGAACTGGAGTTCTCCTGGAATTGGAGTTACAGACGGTTCTTAGCCGCCATGTGGGTGCTGGGGATCGAACCCGGGTCCTCTGCAAGAGCGTCGGTGCTCTTAACCGCTAGGCTATCTCTCCAGCCCCCTTATTTTTATTTTTTTAATTTTCTTTATTTATTTATTTACTTTTTAATATATATTTTGTACAGATTATCAAATCTAGACCCATGTTCCCCACCCTACGCCCCCACCCCACCAGAGCTCATGTATTCTGCCAAACATGCTTTTCATCTCTTTCTCAGTCTTTCTCGATATTCTCCATGTGAAAGTTGACTGTTTTGAGCAGAAGTTCACTGTTTCAGTCAGTTCTTTGATGCAGTCCTTTCTGTTTTTGTTGTTCTTATTGTTGTTGTTGTTGTTTCCAGTATGCATCACTCCCAACTGCTTGGACAAAAGCTAAAGGGCCCATGCACAAGAAATACTTACAACTAGGTAATTGGCACTAGCATCCACAGATGAGGGATACCATTCTTCGTCTTTGTTTTTCTGGGACTGTGTTACTTCATTCAGCATGATGTCTTCTAGCTCCAGCCATTTTCCTGCAAAGCTCATGATGTCATCTTTCTTTACTGCTGCATAGAACTCCATTGTGTAGATGTACCACATTTTCTCTATTCACTTGTTAGGGCATTTGGGTTGGTTCCAGCTCCTTGTGAAGAGAGCTGAAATAAACATGGCTAGTGTGCATGTATCTCTGCAGTGGGGTGAGTCTTGAGGGTAAATGCCTAGGAGTGGTATGGGTGGGTCGGGTGGCAAGTTCATTCCAAGTCTTCCAAGGGTTCTCCACATTGCTTTCTATAGTGGCTGTACTAGTTTACATTCCACCAGCAGTGGATGAGTGTTCCCCTTCCCCCACAACCTCTCCAGCACTTGGTATCATTTGAAGGGACAAATTTTTAAACGGCTTGAATCAAATGAAAATGTTAGTACAACTTACCAGAACTTGTGGGATACAGCTAAGGCAGTTCTAAGAGAAAAGTTCATAGCTACTGAAGTGTCTGCTTTAAAAATTTGAGAGATTGGGGCTGGAGAGATGGCCTAGCGGTTAAGAGTGCCAACTGCTCTTGCAGAGGACCCAGTTTCAATTCCCAGCACCCACATGGCAGCTGAGAACCATCTTTAACTCCAGTTTCAGGGGAATCTGGATACCCTCTTCTGACCGCAGCATTGCACGACACGGGTGCACTAACCTACATGCAGACAGTACATTCATACACATAAAAATAAATTAAAAAATTAAAAAATTAAAAAATTAAAAAATCTGAGAGATATCAAATTTGAAAAATCTAATAATGTACCACAAAACCTGAACAAGTCACAGTGGATGGCAAGAAAATAAAGACTGAAAATAAAGAAAAAGAAAATAAAGACTGGGGGAAAATTAGGAAAATGGAGACTAAATGAACAATAAACAGAGTCAGTTGAAAAGACAAATGAGCACCGACCGCTCTTACAGAGGACCCAGGTTCGATCCCCAGCACCCACATGGCGGCCGAGAACCATCTGAAACTCCAATTCCAGGAGAACTCCAGTTCCAGGGGAATCCGACACCATCTTCTGACCTCTGCGGCATTGCACGACACGGGTGCACAAACCTGCATGCAGACAGTACATTCCTACACATACAGAAATAAATAAAATTTTAAAAAAATTTTAAAATGCAAATGATAATGACAAGACCCTAATGAAAATAACCAACAGATAAAAAAGAGAAGATCAAATTAGCAAAGCTAGAAATGAAAAGGGAGAGGTTACAACAAACTCCAGTGAGATGTAGAGGCACATTAGGGAATATTTGAGGAAATGAATAAATTCCTGTATACATGTAACTTATGAAATTAAAATGAAGAATATAAAAACAATGGAAACAAATCCATAAAACAGTCTTTCCTCTAAGTACCAGTAAGTATTTTTCACTGCTGTGATAAACACCTAGGAAAAAAATTCAAAAGGTGGATAGATTTATTTTGGCTCACAGAGTTTTCGGTCCATAGTCATCTAGATTTTTTGTTTCTGGGCCACGGTGAAACAGAAAGGCATAGTACAATATAGTTCCTCCCTCATGGTGGACAGGAAGCAGAGAGCAAAGAGAAGGGCAGGGACAAGACAGCCTTCAAGGGCATGACTCCAGTGACCTTTCTCCTACTTCCTTATGTTTCTAGCACCTCCTAAAATACCACCCCCAGTGAGGACCAAGCTTCTAACACATGAGCCTGTAGGGATATTTTACATATCAAATCATAGCACAATGCTGTGTGTTCAGTTGCTAACTGGGCACTTCATAGATGTCTCAAAGCACAATCAATTTCCCACAGTAATTGATTATCTTCATTCCAATACCCATTCCTCTTTACTATTTCCCAACATCAGTTGATGACATGCTACTAATAGGCTCTCCAAATTGTTTCAATAAATTTGGACCCATTCGTGGACTCCAGGTTACTCCAAAAATGAATCCCACACTGTGAACAACTGCTAAAAGAACTCTCCAAACTCCAAAGTGCCCATCTTTACACAACAGATCATTCTCTTCAATTATGGTTATAAGACTCTCCACTCTCTAGGTCTTAATGAAGATTCTCTTTTTCTTTTTTTTAAATTTTATTTATTTTTGTATGTGTATGAGTGTACTGTCTGCATGTAGGTTTGTGCACCCATGTCATGCAATGCCGCGGAGGTCAGAAGAGGGTCATGGGTTCCCCTGGAACTGGAGCTCTCCTGGAATTGGAGCTACAGATGGTTCTTAGCCACAATGTGGGTGCTGGGGATCGAACCTGGATCCCCTGCAAGATCCCTGCAAGCGGTACTCTTAACCGCTAGGCTATCTCTCCAGCCCTGAAGATTTTCTTTTTCAACCTCAGGATCCACACACTGCTGTAAACATTGATAATCATTATAATCAAAGAATGACTACTAAAATTATGTGTGAAATTCCATGCATATTTGTGGATAAATTATTAGGCCCTGTATTTCATCCAGTTATCAGAGAAGATCATGATTCAATAAGGGTTGACCAACATCGGACTATTTTCTTTCAGATATCCTTTCCCAGTCTTCCTTCATTCAAGACTTGGTCCTTGGTCCTGTTGAAGGTGTTCCACAAGGATCTCTTCCCACTCCTGTACCCAGGCCTTATTTATATGGAGATCCCAAGGGAGTCCTGTTGGTCTAAAAAGGAGAGGAAAATATTCTTAGAGGTTCTTATGGCAGGAGAAGTGAGTTGTTATGTCCTAAAGACGTAGTCCATAAAGGTGGGGATAATACAATTTATACAGTTCCCACTGCCCCAAAAGCAGTTGTTTCCCTATGACCACATCTCATACTTCAGAAATAAGCTAGGTGTGACTGCTGAATAGTTTCAGTTGTCAACTTGACACACCTGAGATAAAGGAAACCTACATTGGGCCATTTCCTCCATCAGACTGCCCTGTGTGAATACCTGTGAGGCATTTTCTTGATCGTTGCATGGTGTAGGAGAACACAGACCACTGTGGGTAATGCTAAAACTAGGCAGATGGTCCTGGGAAGTTAGAAGAGCAGGCAGAGCAAACGCCAGAGGAGCAAGCCAGTAAGCAGTGCTCCTCCATGGTCTGTGCTTCAGTTTCCACCACCAGGTTCCTACCTGAGCTCCTGTAATGGCTTCCCTCGATGAAGGACTGCATTGCAAGCCGAAATAATCCCATTTCCCCAAGTTGGTTTTGGTCAAGATATTTATCATAGAAATAGGAAGCAAAGCAGGACAGAGCCTTACAGACCCTTCTGGAATTGCCACATGGCAGCCTTCAACCTGCTAGGGACCTTTGCACATAAAGATGAGGTAAATGATGGTGAGTTTCACAGGTGAAAATTCAGAACATAAGCACCCTTTCTCCTCAGAAGCTATATACTCCTTGGAAATATCCAAGTGTTCCAGAGATATCTGTGGTTCCCAGAGACACTGGGGACCTTTATACTATAGACATAATAAATGTTTCTGATCAATCAATAGTTTACTTCTGCTATGACCTGACCATAACCTGGAATGTTTTTATTCATCATTTAACATCAGATTTTTATCCTGTAACCTATACAGAAATGATCTCATACAACATAGTTAAAGAACACCCCACAAACACACACACTATCATTATAAACTCATACTCAGAAATTTGTGTACATGTTCATTTTATTTTAAGTTGTTGACATTGTTGTTATTTTGAGACAGGATCTCCCTATACTCTTGAGATCTGGGATTAAAGACATGCACCTTTAAACTCAGCTTGTGTACATGTTAATATATGCCACTGGGAGTATGATTTTGCAATCTGTCTGTGGTCCACAGACTGGTACACCAAACAAGTTTACTGCTCCAAACTGTTAACTCTTACTTTTTAAAAAGATGTCTGTTTTTCCTTCCTTCTGGATATTCTCTATAGTACCCGTCATGCAGACTGATGGAGGAGAAAAGGCATTGGCAGCCTTATCCAGCTATGAAACCAACAAACTGCAATACCAACCTGCCAGGCCAGATATGTCTACCAGTGAAATAGTGGCACAACTGTTTTAGGGGTAACCAACCATTCGACACTGGGATGCAAGACCTGCTCCACAGGAGGTAATCCATATCTGGTACTATAAACCCAATCACAAATCCGTGCTTGAGGAAGTCCTAGGCCATGGGGGGAATACTATCATCTTGCTAAATAGCCATGGCTTCAAGCTGCCTTCTAAATTTCCCTGTTTATGCCCATAGGCAAATGCTACTCTCTGCTTTGATAAGAGAAGCCTCTCTTTGAAGTAAATGGTGGTGAACACAGAGACTCATGGTTGCCTAGGTTGCCGAGAATAAATGCCAGTTGACGTCTCAGATCTAAACAAGACATTTATATCCANAAAAAAAAAAAAAAGTCAGCTGTAATTCTGATGGGTTTTCCTTTATAAATCACTTGGTTTTCTTACCCAGCTTTCTTTTCAGCTATTCTCTCTTTGTTCTGTACATTTAGTGTTTTTACTATGATTGATATTCCATGGGAAGTTTCTTTTCTGGCTCTGTCTATTTAGTGTTCTATGTGGTCCATGTATTTGCAGGGGTATGTCTTTCCTAAATTTGGGGAAATTTTCTTTTGTAATCTTGTTGAAAATCTGGTTAATACCATTTACCTGAGCTTTTTCTCCTTCCTCTATGCCTTTGATGAATACATTTGGTCTTTTCATGGTGTCCCACATTTTCTGCATATGCCATTCTTGTGTTTTAAATTTTTTTCATATTCTTTACTTAAGTGGTCCAGTTCTTCAACTTTATTGTCTAGTCTGTTTTCCATTTCATTCATTCTATTGGTGAGGCATTCTCCTATCGTTTCAAATTGGCTTATTGAGTATTTTACTTCCTTTACCTTTTCTTCAATATTCCTATCTCTTTTGTGAATTCAGTCGGAAGTTTATCCCTATGTTCTTTTGATTTTTTTGTATGTTCTTTAAGTTTGTTGAATTCTTTTATCACGTTTATGACTGTGGTTTTAAATTCTGTGTTCTGAGTTATCTCTAGGGGGATCTTATTGTAGAACCCTTCAATACAGAGTAATGGTGTTTTTGTGGGAACATATTTTAGTTTCTTTTTTTTCATTGTGTTTTTTTTTTCTTTTCCAAACTTTATTGTGCACATTCAATTGAAAAGGATAACTTTCACAAGCTCTTTGGTGCTCATATTCAGCATACAAAAATGTAAAAGACTATCCACAAATAAAACATATTAGCTCAAACTGGAAAAAAATGTTGACAACAATGAAGCAGTTTTAAGGTAGTGCACATGCACGCTCTTGACAGCTCTGCTTGTGAGACATTAGAGTTATTGCAAAATAAATAGAATGTCCTTTTGTAAAAGCAGCAATATCATGTCTTGTGCACTGCCTTCTTATATTACAGCAAGTTTAAAGTAAAATCCAAAGGGACTGGAGCTTATACTGTGGCCATTAAGTAAGAGTCTATTTCCTCGATTACTGTTGGTCCAGTTTTCCTTATATTTGAGTCCATTGTGCAACAGGTTTCAAAAGGTGCTCAGTTAGAGATTCTAACCAACTGATGAGTTACAAAATTTCTTTCTTGCTTTTGAACACAAATGGGTAAATCTGTTCCACAGCAGCCACCACGGACTTTCTACTGGGCCCTGTTACTGTGATACTTCCTGTTGAGAATATCAGTAACGTGGCTCTTAGAAACTATCTGATAGCACACAGCAGGGTGAAGATCGGGTTATTAATTGGCATGAGGTCTATTGTTCTTTGTGAACTCTGGCAAATGGATTTCAAATGGCATGGTACAAACTGCCAAAACATTCACAGCCTTAAATTCTGCAAAAATTACCTGAAAACCTAGTTCCTGCAGACTATAGCCTAAGCATCTGGCACCAAATTTAGCTTTTTCACTTGTTGCTCTAGTGCAAATCATCTTTCCTGAGGGAAAGTTCTAGGTTTTTCTAAGCTTTATTAATACTTTTACAACATCATGCTTACATTTGTCCCCTCCAAAGCAATCTTCCTTAAGTTCAAATGGCATTTGTTCTAAAAACACAGACTACATTTGTAATTAAAATGTCCAATGAAACATCACTGTCTGCATCCATTGGGGTAGTTTAAAAACACTCAGGAGGCAGAGACAGGAGGATCTCTGTGAGTTCAAGGCCAGCCTGGTCTACATACTGAGTTCCAGGACAGCTAGGGCTACAGGGAGCCTCTGTCTCAAAAACACCAACAAAACAAAACAAAACAAAACAACAACAACAAAAAACCTTGAGTTTCCCACCACAAAGATCACATCCATGGGAAGACAGGGTGGTTGTAGAGGAGGAGGTGGCAGCACTGCTGCTGGCTGCATCGAATGCAGAGCAGAAGTTGGAGGTCAAGGATGAAGATGAGGTGGGCCAGCTCCAGACCTCCTGGCCCCACCCATTGCTAGGAGCTCCCAAGGCTGGTGCTCCATCTTTCCTGCTTTGTTGTTCTGCGTACAGGGCTTCATTGTGTTTTTGATATTTGGATTTCTTTTGCTTCTGTAATTCTGATATAAAACTCAAGCCTTCCTTTGTTGAATTGAAGTTTGATTTTGTTTGTATTATTGATATACTTTGGTTGGTTGCTTTCTGATTGGATATGAGAAGCTGATGATCTTGACTTCAGGCTCTCTCTTTAGATTTTATATTGGAGGGACCAGTTCTCTCCATTCAGGCTACTCAGGAGCTCTTTTGGAAGGTAAAGTAGCCCTCACTTATTAAAAGCACTTTGGAAGCTTCAGATGGGTAGTGTGCATTAGTCACTTTTCTGTTGCTGTGATAAAACCACCATGACCAAGGGAACTTAAAAAAAGAAGAGTTTATCTGAGCTTACGATTGACGGTTCCAGGGAATTGTGGTGCGAGGCATGGTGGCCGGGGCTGGAGCAGAAAGCCGAGGTTCACATCTTCAATGAGCACAGGAAGTCAAAAGAGAGAGAGAGAGACTGGAGACTGCAAGGCTTGTTAAACTCACTAAGCCCACTCCCAATGATGTACTTCCTCCAACATGGCCACACCTTCTAAGACCTCTCAGAACAGTGCCACCAAATGGGGACAAAATGTCTCCATACTTAAAGCCTATGGGGGACACTTTCATTCAAACCACCACAAAATGTCAAAGTCAAAGGAGAGGAGATGGGCCATGGGGGTGCTGGTTCCTACTAGTTATCAGGAAAGCCTAGGATCTGGAGCAGCGGGAGAGACTGCAGATGGTCCCAGGGGTGCACACAGTGTGATCTGGGAAACTCACCCTGCAGAGGCCCAAGTCAGGCACTTTTAGTCAGTCTCCAAATGTCTGGGCCCTTACTAGCCAGGAGGGGAGCCTGGCCCTGGGGCTGTGGGAGGGAGATGGGCATGATGGGATTTGAGAAGCTCAGCATTAGGAGGCCTGATTCAAGCATTCCCAGGCAGTCTCCTGAGGGAAACAATTTAAATGCACCCATAGCAACCAATGAGGCGGAAGCAATAATTTAAAATCTCCCAATTAAAAAAAAATCCCAGAGCCAGGGTGATACAATACAGAATTCTACCAGAAGCTCAACAGAGAACAAACACCAATAATCATTCAAATTTTTCCATTAAATATAAAGGGAAGATACATTTTAAATTCCTTTTATGTAGCCCATATTACCCTGATTCCAAACCAGACGAAGATCTGCAAAAAAATACAATTATAGTCCAATTTCTATGATGAACATACATACAAAAATTAATAAATTACTCACAAACTGAATGCAAGAGCACATCAAAAATATTATCTACCATGATCAAGTTGGCTTCCTCTGAGATATGTAGGGATGGTTCAACATAAGTAAATCAATAACTGTAACCCTCTCATACACAGCCTCAAGGACAGAAACCACATGATCATCTCATTAGATGAAGAAAAGGACTTTGACAAAATCCAACATCCATTCATGATAAAAGTCCTGGAGAATCTAGGGATGCAGGGGCCATATCTCAACTTAATAAACGAACATAATAAAGGCAACATGCAAAAAAGTCCACAGCCAACATTATATTAAAGGGAGAAAATTTCAAAGCACTTCCACTAAAATCAGACAAGGATGTCTGTTCTTCCCATTTTGGTTCAATATGGTACCTGAAGTCTTAGCTAGAGCAATAAGGCAAGTGGAGGAGGTAAACGTGTTACAAATTGGAAAGGAAGAAGTTAAATTACCTTTATTTGTACATGATACTCTCCTATTCATAAAAGATCCTGAAGACTCCATCAAAAAACTCCTAGACCTGATTAACACATTCAACAAAGTAGAAGGATACAAAATCAAAATACAAAAAAGAACCCTTCCTATATACAAATGACAAACATACTGAGAAAGAAATCAGGAAAACAAACCCATTCACAGTAGCCTAAAAATCTTGTACTAAACATAACCAAGGTTGAAAGATTTGTATGATAAAAAACTAAGGCATTGAAGAAGATACTAGAAGATTAAAAAAAAACCTCTCAAGATAATGGATCAGTAGGATCAATATTGTGAACATGGCCATCCTACCAAAAGCATTCTACAGATTCAACACAATCCTCATTAAAATTCCACCACAATTCTTCAGAGAAATTGAGCAAAATCTTAAATTTAATATGGAAACACACACACACAATAGCTGAAGCAATTAAGAATAATCCATGAACTGCCAGAGGGATCACCATCCCCAATTTTAAGATATGCTACAGAGCCATATAATAAAAAACATGGTACTTCCAGTAACCTATCATAACAATTAGTACTGTTTAAATACCTGTATATCTAATTGCTTGCGCTTCATTAGTAGGATCGAAAGGTCATGCCTGGACAAACTGTCAGTCCATGAAAGGAAACAGCCAGAATTGACCAGAGACCAAGACAACAGCTCCAGAGAAAGTAGACTGTTTTGCTTCTCATCCACCTGTGCCCCTTTTCTAAGCCTAGGGAGCAATCTGCAGAAGAGGGGGTGCGGTAGAATGTAAGGAATGTGAATGGGGTAAATGGTGAAACTACAACAATATAGACTGGACACTCATTTGATCAACTTGATTGAGCATACAAGCACCCCCAGCTGGATGGTGGGACCCATGAGCTGTGTGGGTTTAGGCACAACTGCTTGCAAATTGGCTTTACATGAAGGATGCTTGTACTCATAAATTATCACTTATTGTTTAAAAAATGAAGGAAAAGAAGACAGGGATTCAGGAAAGTTATGGTAGAATGCATGGTCTGGGGTGGGCTGGGGTGGGGTGGGGGGAAGGGAGGGGGATATATGCCTGAACTGAATTGGAAGGTGATGTATGAAATGCATAAAGCATCAATAAAAAATGAAAATTAAAAAAAAAACATGGTACTTCCATAAAAACATACATCAAAGGAATCAAATTGAGGCCTCCAATATAAGTTTACACACCCTGTGGCCACTTAATTTTTTATTTTATTTACTTTTTTAAATGTGTATGAATGTACTGTCTACATGCAGGTTTGTGCACCTGTGTCGTGCAATGCCTTGGAGGTCAGAAGAGGGTCTCGGATTCCCCTGGAACTGGAGTCAAAGACAGTTCTCAGCCACCATGTGGGTGCTGGGGATAAAACCTGGGTCCTCTGCAAGAACAGTCAGCACTCTTAACCGCTAGGCCATCTCTCCAGCCCCAAGCCACTTAATTTTTGACGACAAGGCTAAAGTACACCATGGAGAGAAGACGAGCATGGTGCTGGTCAAAGTGGAGAGCAGCACACAGAAGAATGAAAGTAGATGTCTACCTGTCATCCTGCACAAACTTCAATTCAAATGGATCAAGGACCTCAGCCTAAGACCTGATGCCCTGAGTTTGATAGAGGAAAAAGTGGGGAAAACACTCAGCTTATAGGCACAGGAATGGACTTTGTGAACAGGACCACAATAGCACAGACCTGAAGACCAACAATTCACAAGTGAGATCACATGAAATTAAAACTCTTCTGTACAGCAAAAGATACATAATTTGACTGAAGAGACAACCTACAAAAAGTGAAAAATCTTTACCAGCTATACATCTAACAAGCAGTTAATATCTAGAATATACAAAGAATAATAATAAAAAAAAACTAAGCATCAAGAAAACAACCAGCCCTGCACCCAGATTCAGACATTAGTAACCAGCCCTGGAAAGCAGAGCTCCTGACCAGCTGGGCAAGAATCAGCTTGTCCCTCCAGTACAAAATCAGAAGTGAGATCCTGAAGCCTAATCAACTAACCTTTCATACCTAATAAGAAGACAACGAAGGCATCTGAAGAATACAAGCAAAGTCAATCTTCAATTCAACAAAGAAACACTTGAGTTTCATACCAGAATCACAAACAACAAAAGAAATCCACATGCCAAAATCACAGTGAAAAAACAATAACATTAAAAAACCCAAATAATATGTCTCTACTAAACACTACCAATCCTATAGAAGAGTGCTACAATGAGGACCCCAAAGATGTTACCCAGGACGCAGAATTTAAAAGAACTATCATAGACATGACCAAAGAATTGAGGAGTTTAAAGAACATGCAAACAAAGAAATCAAAGAACTAAAAGAAGATAGGGATGCACTAAAAAAAGATAATGGTAAACTTCAGACTGAATTCAGAAAAGATAGATATACTGAAGAAAACTCAGGCCAAAATGAAAAAGGAAGTGGAACACTCATTAAGACATCTGGAAAGGATTGAAGAAAGCCTCAGTAACTGAATAAATGAAATAGAAAATAGAATATCAAGACTGGAAGATAAAGTGGATGAATTGGACCATATAAGCAAAGAATATGAAAAAAATGAAAACACGGGAATGGAATATTCAGGAAATGCAGCACATCATGAAAAGACAAAACCGCTGGGTGTGGTGGCGAATGCCTTTAATCCTAGTACTTGGGAGGCAGAGGCAGGCAGATCTCTGTGAGTTCAAGGCCAGCCTGGTCTACAGAGTGAGTTCCAGGACAGCTGGGGCTACAGGGAGACCCAGTCTCAAAAAAACCAAAAA